>OX392532.1:33432791-34032791 GCA_947623455.1 Mimachlamys varia | reverse complement strand
TCTACTATAGGTAAGATATCTGTGGTGATGTTTCTACTATAAGTAAGATATCTGTGGTAATGTTTCTACTATAGGTAATATATATGTGGCGATGTTTCTACTATAGGTAAGATATCTGTGGCGATGTTTCTACTATAGGTAAGATATCTGTGGCGATATTTCTACTATAGGTAAGATATCTGTGGCGATGTTTCTACTATAGGTAAGATATCTGTGGCGATGTTTCTACTATAGGTAAGATATCTGTGGCGATGTTTCTACTATAGATCAGATATGTGTGCTGATGTTTCTACTATAGGTAAGATATCTGTGGTGAAGTTTCTATTATAGGTAAGATATCTGTGGCGATGTTTCTACTATAGTTAAGGTATCTGTAGTGATGTTTCTACTATAGGTAAGATATCTGTGGTGATGTTTCTATTATAGGTAAGATATCTGTGGCGATGTTTCTACTATAGATCAAATATCTGTGGCGATGTTTCTTATATAGATCAGATATTTGTGGCGATGTTTCTACTATAGGTAAGATATCTGTGGCGATGTTTCTGCTATAGATAAGATATCTGTGGTGATGTTTCTACTATAGATCAAATATCTGTGGCGATGTTTCTGCTATAGGTAAGATATCTGTGGTGATGTTTCTACTATAAGTTAGATATCTGTGGCGATGTTTCTACTATAGATCAGATATCTGTGGCGATGTTTCTGCTATAGGTAAAATATCTGTGGCGATGTTTCTACTATAGGTAAGATATCTGTGGTGATGTTTCTACTATAGATCAAATATCTGTGGCGATGTTTCTGCTATAGGTAAGATATCTGTGGCGATGTTTCTACTATAGGTAAGATATCTGTGGCGATGTTTCTACTATAGGTAAGATATCTGTGGCGATGTTTCTGCTATAGGTAAGATATCTGTGGTGATGTTTCTACTATAGATCAGATATCTGTGGCGATGTTTCTACTATAGATCAGATATCTGTGGCGATGTTTCCGCTATAGGTAAGATATCTATGGCGATGTTTCTGCTATAGGTAAGATATCTGTGGTGATGTTCTACTATAGATAAGATATCTGTGGTGATGTTCTACTATAGGTAAGATATCTGTGGTGATGTTTCTACTATAGGTAAGATATCTGTGGCGATGTTTCTACTATAGATCAAATATCTGTGGCGATGTTTCTACTATAGATCAGATATCTGTGGCGATGTTTCTACTATAGGTAAGATATCTGTGGCGATGTTTCTACTATAGGTTAGATATCTGTGGCGATGTTTCTACTATAGGTAAGATATCTGTGGCGATGTTTCTACAATAGGTAAGATATCTGTGGTGATGTTTCTACTATAGATAAGATATCTGTGGCGATGTTTCTGCTATAGATAAGATATCTGTGGCGATGTTTCTGCTATAGATCAGATATCTGTGGCGATGTTTTTACTAAAGATAAGATATCTGTGGCGACGTTTCTACTATAGATAAGATATATGTGCCGATGTTTCTGCTATAGGTAAGATATCTGCGGTGATGTTTCTACTATAAGTAAGATATCTGTGGTAATGTTTCTACTATAGGTAATATATATGTGGCGATGTTTCTGCTATAGGTAAGATATCTGTGGCGATGTTTCTACTATAGGTAAGATATCTGTGGCGATGATTCTACTATAGGTAAGATATCTGTGGCGATGTTTCTACTATAGGTAAGATATCTGCGGCGATGTTTCTACTATAGGTAAGATATCTGTGGCGATATTTCTGCTATAGATCAGATATGTGTGCTGATGTTTCTGCTATAGATAAGATATCTGTGGCGATGTTTCTACTATAGGTAATATATATGTGGCGATGTTTCTACTATAGGTAAGATATCTGTGGCGATGATTCTACTATAGGTAAGATATCTGTGGTGATGTTTCTACTATAGGTAAGATATCTGTGGTGATGTTTCTACTATAGGTAAGATATCTGTGGGGATGTTTCTACTATAGGTAAGATATCTGTGGCGATGTTTCTACTATAGATCAAATATCTGTGGCGATGTTTCTTATATAGATCAGATATTTGTGGCGATGTTTCTACTATAGGTAAGATATCTGTGTTGATGTTTCTACTATAGATAAGATATCTGTGGCGATGTTTCTACTATAGGTAAGATATCTGTGGTGATGTTTCTACTATAGGTAAGATATCTGTGGCGATGTTTCTACTATAGGTAAGATATCTGTGGTGATGTTTCTACTATAGGTAAGATATCTGTGGTGATGTTTCTACTATAGGTAAGATATCTGTGGCGATGTTTCTACTATAGGTAAGATATCTGTGGCGATGTTTCTGCTATAGGTAAGATATCTGTGGTGATGTTTCTACTATAGGTAAGATATCTGTGGCGATGTTTCTGCTATAGGTAAGATATCTGTGGTGATGTTTCTATTATAGGTAAGATATCTGTGGCGATGTTTCTGCTATAGGTAAGATATCTGTGGTGATGTTTCTGCTATAGGTAAGATATCTGTGGTGATGTTTCTGCTATAGGTAAGATATCTGTGGCGATGTTTCTACTATAGATCAGATATCTATGGCGATGTTTCTGCTATAGGTAAGATATCTGTGGCGATGTTTCTGCTATAGGTAAGATATCTGTGGTGAAGTTTCTACTATAGGTGAGATATTTGTGGCGATGTTTCTACTATAGATCAGATATCTGTGGCGATGTTTCTACTATAGGTAAGATATCTGTGGCGATGTTTCTGCTATAGGTAAGATATCTGTGGCGATGTTTCTGCTATAGGTAAGATATCTGAGGCGATGTTTCTGCTATAGGTAAGATATCTGTGGTGATGTTTCTACTATAGATAAGATATCTGTGATGTTTCTACTATAGGTAAGATATCTGTGGTGATGTTTCTGCTATAGGTAAGATATCTGTGGTGATGTTTCTACTATAGATCAAATATCTGTGGCGATGTTTCTGCTATAGGTAAAATATCTGTGGTGATGTTCTACTATAGATCAGATATCTGTGGCGATGTTTCTGCTATAGGTAAGATATCTGTGGCGATGTTTCTGCTATAGGTAAGATATCTGTTGGGATGTATTGCGAAGTGTTTCTACTATAGGTAAGATATCTGTGGCGATGTTTCTGCTATAGATAAGATATCTGTGGTGATGTTTCTACTATAGATCAAATATCTGTGGCGATGTTTCTGCTATAGGTAAGATATCTGTGGTGATGTTCTACTATAGATCAGATATCTGTGGCGATGTTTCTACTATAGGTAAGATATCTGTGGCGATGTTTCTACTATAAGTTAGATATCTGTGGCGATGTTTCTACTATAGATCAGATATCTGTGGCGATGTTTCTGCTATAGGTAAAATATCTGTGGCGATGTTTCTACTATAGGTAAGATATCTGTGGTGATGTTTCTGCTATAGGTAAGATATCTGTGGCGATGTTTCTACTATAGGTTAGATATCTGTGGCGATGTTTCTGCTATAGGTAAGATATCTGTGGGGATGTTTCTACTATAGATCAAATATCTGTGGCGATGTTTCTGCTATAGGTAAGATATCTGTGGTGATGTTTCTACTATAGATCAGATATCTGTGGCGATGTTTTTACTATAGATCAGATATCTGTGCCGATGTTTCTGCTATAGGTAAGACATCTGTGGCGAAGTTTCTACTATAGGTAAGATATCTGTGGCGATGTTTCTACTATAGGTAAGATATCTGTGGCGATGTTTCTACTATAGATAAGATATCTGTGGTGATGTTTCCGCTATAGGTAAGATATCTATGGCGATGTTTCTGCTATAGATCAGATATATGTGCCGATGTTTCTGCTATAGGTAAGACATCTGTGGTGATGTTTCTACTATAGGTTAGATATCTGTGGTGATGTTTCTGCTATAGGTAAGATATCTATGGCGATGTTTCTGCTATAGGTAAGATATCTGTGGTGATGTTCTACTATAGATAAGATATCTGTGGTGATGTTCTACTATAGGTAAGATATCTGTGGTGATGTTTCTACTATAGGTAAGATATCTGTGGCGATGTTTCTACTATAGATCAAATATCTGTGGCGATGTTTCTACTATAGATCAGATATCTGTGGCGATGTTTCTACTATAGGTAAGATATCTGTGGCGATGTTTCTACTATAGGTTAGATATCTGTGGCGATGTTTCTACTATAGGTAAGATATCTGTGGCGATGTTTCTACAATAGGTAAGATATCTGTGGTGATGTTTCTACTATAGATAAGATATCTGTGGCGATGTTTCTGCTATAGATAAGATATCTGTGGCGATGTTTCTGCTATAGATCAGATATCTGTGGCGATGTTTTTACTATAGATAAGATATCTGTGGCGACGTTTCTACTATAGATAAGATATATGTGCCGATGTTTCTACTATAGGTAAGATATCTGTGGTGATGTTTCTACTATAAGTAAGATATCTGTGGTAATGTTTCTACTATAGGTAAGATATCTGTGGCGATGTTTCTACTATAGATCAGATATCTGTGGTCATGTTTCTACTATAGGTAAGATATATGTGCCGATGTTTCTACTATAGGTAAGATATCTATGGCGATGTTTCTACTATAGATCAGATATCTGTGGCGATGTTTCTACTATAGGTAAGATATCTGTGGTGATGTTTCTACTATAGGTAAGATATATGTGCCGATGTTTCTACTATAGATCAGATATCTATGGCGATGTTTCTACTATAGGTAAGATATCTGTGGCGAAGTTTCTACTATAGATAAGATATCTGTGGGGATGTTTCTGCTATAGGTAAAATATCTGTGGTAATGTTTCTACAATAGGTAAGATATCTGTGGGGATGTTTCTGCTATAGGTAAAATATCTGTGGTGATGTTTCTTCTATAGGTAAGATATCTGTGGCGATGTTCTACTATAGGTAAGATATCTGTGGTGATGTTTCTACAATAGGTAAGATATCTGTGGCGATGTTTCTACTATAGGTAATATATATGTGGGGATGTTTCTACTATAGGTAAGATATCTGTGGTGATGTTTCTACTATAGGTAAGATATCTGTGGTGATGTTTCTACTATAGGTAATATATCTGTGGTGATGTTCTACTATAGGTAAGATATCTGTGGTGATGTTTCTACTATAGTTAAGATATCTTTGGTGATGTTTCTACTATAGGTAAGATATATGTGGCGATGTTTCTACTATAGGTAAGATATCTGTGGTAATGTTTCTGCTATAGATAAGATATATGTGGCGATGTTTCTACTATAGGTAAGATATCTGTGGTGATGTTTCTACTATAGATCAGATATCTGTGGCGATGTTTCTACCATTGGTAATATATATGTGGCGATGTTTCTACCATAGGTAAGATATCTGTGGCGATGTTTCTATTATAGGTAAGATATCTGTGGTGATGTTTCTGCTATAGGTAAGATATCTGTGGTGATGTTTCTACTATAGGTAAGATATCTGTGGTGATGTTTCTACTATAGGTAAGATATCTGTGGTGATGTTTCTTCTATAGGTAAGATATCTGTGGCGATGTTTCTACTGTAGGTAAGATATCTGTGGTGATGTTTCTTCCATAGGTAAGATATATGTGGTGATGTTTCTACTATAGGTAAGATATCTGTGGTGATGTTTCTTCCATAGGTAAGATATATGTGGTGATGTTTCTACTATAGGTAAGATATCTGTGTTGATGTTTCTTCCATAGGTAAGATATATGTGGTGATGTTTCTACAATAGGTAAGATATCTGTGTTGATGTTTCTTCTATAGGTAATATATATGTGGCGATGTTTCTACTATAGGTAAGATATCTGTGTTGATGTTTCTACTATAGGTAAGATATCTATGGCGATGTTTCTACTGTAGGTAAGATATCTGTGACGATGTTTCTGCTATAGGTAAGATATCTGTGGCGATGTTTCTACTATAGATCAGATATCTGTGGTGATGTTTTTACTATAGGTAAGATATATGTGCCGATGTTTCTACTATAGGTAAGATATCTATGGCGATGTTTCTACTATAGATCAGATATCTGTGGCGATGTTTCTACAATAGGTAAGATATCTGTGGCGATGTTTCTACTATAGGTAAGTTATCTGTGGCGATGTTTCTACTATAGGTAAGATATCTGTGGCGATGTTTCTACTATAGGTAAGATATCTGTGGCGATGTTTCTTCTATAGGTAAGATATCTGTGTCGATGTTTCTACTATAGGTAAGATATCTGTGGTGATGTTTCTACTATAGGTAAGTTATCTGTGGCGATGTTTCTGCTATAGATCAGATATCTGTGGCGATGTTTCTACTATAGATCAGATATCTGTGGCGATGTTTCTACTATAGGTAAGATATCTGTGGCGATGTTTCTACTATAAGTAAGATATCTGTGGTGATGTTTCTACTATAGGTAAGATATCTGTGGGGATGTTTCTGCTATAGATCAGATATCTGTGGCGATGTTTCTACTATAGGTAAGATATATGTGGCGATGTTTCTGCTATAGGTAAGATATCTGTTGCGATGTTTCTGCTATAGATAAGATATCTGTGGCGATGTTTCTGCTTTAGGTAAGATATCTGTGGCGATGTTTCTACTATAGGTTAGATATTTGTGGCGATGTTTCTACTATAGGTAAGATATCTGTGGCGATGTTTCTTCTATAGATAAGATAACTGTGTTGATGCATTATGAGATGTTTCTTCTATAGGTAAGATATCTGTGGTAATGTTTCTACTGTAGGTAAGATATCTGTGGCGATGTTTCTATTATAGGTAAGATATATGTGGCGATGTTTCTACTATAGATCAGATATCTGTGGTGATGTTTCTACTATAGGTAAGATATCTGTGGCGATGTTTCTGCTATAGGTAAGATATCTGTGGTGATGTTTCTACTATAGATCAGATATCTGTGGCGATGTTTCTATTATAGGTAAGATATCTGTGGCGATGTTTCTATTATAGGTAAGATATCTGTGGTGAGGTTTCTACTATAGGTAAGATATCTGTGGCGATGTTTCTACTATAGGTAAGATATCTGTGGCGATGTTTCTACAATAGGTAATATATCTGTGGCGATGTTTCTACTATAGGTAATATATCTGTGGCGATGTTTCTACTATAGGTAAGATATCTGTGGCGATGTTTCTACTATAGGTAAGATATCTGTGGCGATGTTTCTACTATAGGTAAGATATCTGTGGCGATGTTTCTACTATAGGTAAGATATCTGTGGCGATGTTTCTACTATAGGTAAGATATCTGTGGCGATGTTTCTACTATAGGTTAGATATCTGTGGCGATGTTTCTACTATAGATAAGATATATGTGGCGATGTTTCTACTATAGATCAGATATCTGTGGCGATGTTTCTACTATAGGTAATATATCTGTGGTGATGTTTCTGCTATAGGTAAGATATCTATGGCGATGTTTCTACTATAGGTAAGATATCTGTGGCGAAGTTTCTACTATAGATCAGATATCTGTGGCGAAGTTTCTACTATAGATCAGATATCTGTGGCGATGTTTCTACTATAGGTAAGATATCTGTGGCGATGTTTCTATTATAGGTAAGATATCTGTGGTTAGGTTTCTACTATAGGTAAGATATCTGTGGCGATGTTTATACTATAGATCAGATATCTGTGGCGATGTTTCTTCTATAGGTAAGATATCTGTGGTGAGGTTTCTACTATAGGTAAGATATCTGCTTCGACGTTTCTACTATAGGTAAGATATCTGTGGTGATGTTTCTACTATAAGTAAGATATCTGTGGTGATGTTTCTACTATAGGTAAGATATATGTGCCGATGTTTCTACTATAGGTAAGATATCTATGGCGATGTTTCTACTATAGATCAGATATCTGTGGCGATGTTTCTACTATAGGTAAGATATCTGTGGTGATGTTTCTACTATAGGTAAGATATATGTGCCGATGTTTCTACTATAGGTAAGATATCTGTGTCGATGTTTCTACTATAGGTAAGATATCTGTGGCGATGTTTCTACTATAGGTAAGATATCTGTGGTGATGTTTCTACTATAGATCAGATATCTGTGGGGATGTTTCTACTATAAGTAAGATATCTGTGGCGATGTTTCTACTATAGGTAAGATATCTGTGGCGATGTTTCTGCTATAGATCAGATATCTGTGGCGATGTTTCTACTATAGATCAGATATCTGTGGCGATGTTTCTACTATAGGTAAGATATCTGTGGCGATGTTTCTACTATAAGTAAGATATCTGTGGTGATGTTTCTACTATAGGTAAGATATCTGTGGCGATGTTTCTGCTATAGATCAGGTATCTGTGGCGATGTTTCTACTATAGGTAAGATATATGTGGCGATGTTTCTACTATAGGTAAGATATCTGTGGCGATGTTTCTACTATAGGTAAGATATATGTGGCGATGTTTCTGCTATAGATAAGATATCTGTTGCGATGTTTCTGCTATAGATAAGATATCTGTGGCGATGTTTCTACTATAGGTAAGATATATGTGGCGATGTTTCTGCTATAGGTAAGATATCTGTTGCGATGTTTCTGCTATAGGTAAGATATCTGTGGCGATGTTTCTGCTATAGGTAAGATATCTGTGGCGATGTTTCTACTATAGGTTAGATATCTGTGGCGATGTTTCTACTATAGGTAAGATATCTGTGGCGATGTTTCTTCTATAGATAAGATAACTGTGTTGATGCATTATGAGATGTTTCTTCTATAGGTAAGATATCTGTGGTAATGTTTCTACTGTAGGTAAGATATCTGTGGCGATGTTTCTATTATAGGTAAGATATATGTGGCGATGTTTCTACTATAGATCAGATATCTGTGGTGATATTTCTACTATAGGTAAGATATCTGTGGCGATGTTTCTACTATAGGTAAGATATCTGTGGTGATGTTTCTACTGTAGGTAAGATATCTGTGGCGATGTTTCTACTATAGGTTAGATATCTGTGGCGATGTTTCTACTATAGGTAAGATATCTGTGGCGATGTTTCTTCTATAGATAAGATAACTGTGTTGATGCATTATGAGATGTTTCTTCTATAGGTAAGATATCTGTGGTAATGTTTCTACTGTAGGTAAGATATCTGTGGCGATGTTTCTATTATAGGTAAGATATATGTGGCGATGTTTCTACTATAGATCAGATATCTGTGGTGATGTTTCTACTATAGGTAAGATATCTGTGGCGATGTTTCTACTATAGGTAAGATATCTGAGGTGATGTTTCTACTATAGGTAAGATATCTATGGCGATGTTTCTACTATAGGTAAGATATCTGTGGCGATGTTTCTGCTATAGGTAAGATATCTGTGGTGATGTTTCTACTATAGATCAGATATCTGTGGCGATGTTTCTACTATAGATCAGATATCTGTGGCGATGTTTCCGCTATAGGTAAGATATCTATGGCGATGTTTCTGCTATAGGTAAGATATCTGTGGTGATGTTCTACTATAGATAAGATATCTGTGGTGATGTTCTACTATAGGTAAGATATCTGTGGTGATGTTTCTACTATAGGTAAGATATCTGTGGCGATATTTCTACTATAGATCAAATATCTGTGGCGATGTTTCTACTATAGATCAGATATCTGTGGCGATGTTTCTACTATAGGTAAGATATCTGTGGCGATGTTTCTACTATAGGTTAGATATCTGTGGCGATGTTTCTACTATAGGTAAGATATCTGTGGCGATGTTTCTACAATAGGTAAGATATCTGTGGTGATGTTTCTACTATAGATAAGATATCTGTGGCGATGTTTCTGCTATAGATAAGATATCTGTGGCGATGTTTCTGCTATAGATCAGATATCTGTGGCGATGTTTTTACTAAAGATAAGATATCTGTGGCGACGTTTCTACTATAGATAAGATATATGTGCCGATGTTTCTGCTATAGGTAAGATATCTGCGGTGATGTTTCTACTATAAGTAAGATATCTGTGGTAATGTTTCTACTATAGGTAATATATATGTGGCGATGTTTCTACTATAGGTAAGATATCTGTGGCGATGATTCTACTATAGGTAAGATATCTGTGGCGATGTTTCTACTATAGGTAAGATATCTGCGGCGATGTTTCTACTATAGGTAAGATATCTGTGGCGATATTTCTGCTATAGATCAGATATGTGTGCTGATGTTTCTGCTATAGATAAGATATCTGTGGCGATGTTTCTACTATAGGTAAGATATCTGTGGTGATGTTTCTACTACAGGTAAGATATCTGTGGCGATGTTTCTACTATAGGTAAGATATATGTGGCGATGTTTCTACTATAGTTAAGATATCTGTGGTGATGTTTCTGCTATAGATCAGATATGTGTGCTGATGTTTCTGCTATAGATAAGATATCTGTGGCGATGTTTCTACTATAGGTTAGATATCTGTGGCGATGTTTCTACTATAGGTAATATATATGTGGCGATGTTTCTACTATAGGTAAGATATCTGTGGCGATGTTTCTACTATAGATAAGATATTTGTGGCGATGTTTCTACTATAGGTAAGATATCTGTGGCGATGATTCTACTATAGGTAAGATATCTGTGGTGATGTTTCTACTATAGGTAAGATATCTGTGGTGATGTTTCTACTATAGGTAAGATATCTGTGGGGATGTTTCTACTATAGGTAAGATATCTGTGGCGATGTTTCTACTATAGATCAAATATCTGTGGCGATGTTTCTTATATAGATCAGATATTTGTGGCGATGTTTCTACTATAGGTAAGATATCTGTGGCGATGTTTCTACTATAGGTAAGATATCTGTGGCGATGTTTCTACTATAGTTAAGATATCTGTGGTGATGTTTCTGCTATAGATCAGATATGTGTGCTGATGTTTCTGCTATAGATAAGATATCTGTGGCGATGTTTCTACTATAGGTTAGATATCTGTGGCGATGTTTCTACTATAGGTAATATATATGTGGCGATGTTTCTACTATAGGTAAGATATCTGTGGCGATGTTTCTACTATAGATCAGATATCTGTGGCGATGTTTCTACTATAGGTAATATATATGTGGCGATGATTCTACTATAGGTAAGATATCTGTGGCGATGATTCTACTATAGGTAAGATATCTGTGGTGATGTTTCTACTATAGGTAAGATATCTGTGGTGATGTTTCTACTATAGGTAAGATATCTGTGGTGATGTTTCTACTATAGGTAAGATATCTGTGGTGATGTTTCTACTATAGGTAAGATATCTGTGGGGATGTTTCTACTATAGGTAAGATATCTGTGGCGATGTTTCTACTATAGATCAAATATCTGTGGCGATGTTTCTTATATAGATCAGATATTTGTGGCGATGTTTCTACTATAGGTAAGATATCTGTGGCGATGTTTCTTCTATAGATAAGATATCTGTGGTGATGTTTCTACTATAGGTAAGATATCTGTGGCGATGTTTCTACTATAGGTAAGATATCTGTGGTGATGTTTCTACTATAGGTAAGATATCTGTGGCGATGTTTCTACTATAGGTAAGATATCTGTGGTGATGTTTCTACTATAGGTAAGATATCTGTGGTGATGTTTCTACTATAGGTAAGATATCTGTGGTGATGTTTCGACTATAGGTAAGATATCTGTGGCGATGTTTCTGCTTTAGGTAAGATATTTGTGGTGATGTTTCTACTATAGGTAAGATATCTGTGGCGATGTTTCTGCTTTAGGTAAGATATTTGTGGCGATGTTTCGACTATAGGTAAGATATCTGTGGCGATGTTTCTGCTTTAGGTAAGATATTTGTGGTGATGTTTCGACTATAGGTAAGATATCTGTGGCGATGTTTCTGCTTTAGGTAAGATATTTGTGGTGATGTTTCTACTATAGGTAAGATATCTGTGGTGATGTTTCTACTATAGGTAAGATATCTGTGGCGATGTTTCTGCTTTAGGTAAGATATTTGTGGTGATGTTTCTACTATAGGTAAGATATCTGTGGCGATGTTTCTGCTTTAGGTAAGATATTTGTGGCGATGTTTCTACTATAGGTAAGATATCTGTGATGTTTCTACTATAGGTAAGATATCTGTGATGTTTCTACTATAGGTAAGATATTTCTGGTGATGTTTCTGCTATAGGTAAGATATCTGTTGTAATGTTTCTACTAAAGATAAGATATCTGTGGTGATGTATTATGAGATGTTTCTATTAATGATAAGTGCTATTGTAATACCTCTACCGACTGTTATATTGTAAGTGATATTTGTCCTGCTTGGCACTCTATTTTATTAGATAGCTTGAATTCATTTTTGTACAAAAACATCTTATCAAGCTACCTTTTGTTTATTTAATATCTACATAAATGTTTTATGTCTAACCTACATAACATTCATATACAAATACATGCACCTTATATATAATCCGACTGGATCCATTGAAACATTCAGACATATTAGCGAATACATAATTTCGTGACCGTCTATCTAGAAATGCCGATGACGAAAGCATAAACACGGGCACCTTTAGAGATAGAATAATCGCGAGGTATTTGGATTCGCGATTGAATATCCTTGCGAATTAACGCGAAAATTAATACCCCACGAAATATAAGTGATTTACTGTAGAACTGTACAATGAGGGACTGGGTGATTTTGTACACTTTTGACACATATATATTTGTATAATTCATTCTTGTCAAGTGCTTTAGTAGGTAGAACTATCTTTGAATGAGGCATGCAAGCAGTATGCCCTATTTATGACGACGTGATATCATATGAACAAATATTAACTTCGCTGGGTAGATTTATATAATGATAGTTTTGAATATGACATCAAGGCCATATACCAAACACTTGCTATATTTTGTACATAAGACAAGTCTTAGTAGATATATAGAAGGAATTAAATGTATACTACGTAATCTGAACTGATAGATTTTCAAAATTCTGTGATGTTTTTTGGAAAAAAATGAATTTCATTTTAAAGTTTTATTACAATGTCTCTTTGAAGAACAAGGTTTTAATAATAAATATGCAACTTTTGATAGAGCGCCCTCTCTACCTATCATAAGCCACTCTAAAACGCACATAGATCTATAGAATTAACCCACACAATTATATCATATACAATTCAGGGGAGTTCGTAGGAGCTGCCTTATCAGGCGCTAACTACCAGTCTTACACAAACTGGCTAATACCTCCCTATGTGCGAGTATGTATGCGAGTGTGCTGGAGATGAATTGTGATGAATTGTGTTATGATATCTCCCTGTGTGTGTGTGTATGTATGCGTGTGTGCTGGAGATGAATTGTGATGAATTGTGTTATGATATCTCCCTGTGTGTGTGTATGTATGTGTGTGTGCTGGAGATGAATTGTGATGAATTGTGTTATGATATCTCCCTGTGTGTGTGTATGTATGTGTGTGTACTGGAGATGAATTGTGATGAATTGTGTTATGATATCTCACTGTGTGTGAGTATGTATGCGTGTGTGCTGGAGATGAATTGTGTTATGATATCTCCCTGTGTGTGTGTGTATGTATGCGTGTGTGCTGGAGATGAATTGTGATGAATTGTGTTATGATATCTCCCTGTGTGTGTGTATGTATGTGTGTGTGCTGGAGATGAATTGTGATGAATTGTGTTATGATATCTCACTGCGTGTGAGTATGTATGCGTGTGTGCTGGAGATGAATTGTGATGAATTGTGTTATGATATCTCCCTGTGTGTGTATGTATGTGTGTGTGTTGGAGATGAATTGTGATGAATTGTGTTATGAAATCTCCCTGTGTGTGTGTATGTATGCGGGTGTGCTGGAGATGAATTGTGATGAATTGTGTTATGATATCTCCCTGTGTGTGAGTATGTATGCGTGTGTGCTGGAGATGAATTGTGATGAATTGTGTTATGAAATCTCCCTTTGTGTGTGTATGTATGCGGGTGTGCTGGAGATGAATTGTGATGAATTGTGTTATGATATCTCCCTGTGTGTGAGTATTTATGCGTGTGTGCCGGAGATGAATTGTGATGAGTTGTGTTATGATATCTCCCTGTGTGTGTGTGTGTGTATGTATGCGTGTGTGCTGGAGATGAATTGTGCTGAGTTGTGTTATGATATCTCCCTATGTGTGATTATGTATGCGTGTGTGCTGGAGATGAATTGTGATTAGCTGTGTTATGATATCTCCCTATGTGTGATTATGTATGCGTGTGTGCTGGAGATGAATTGTGCTGAGTTGTTTTATGATATCTCTCTATGTGTGATTATGTATGCGTGTGTGCTGGAGATGAATTGTGATGAGTTGTGTAATCACTATCAAAGCTGCTGGGTTTATATATTCATATATATTTTACTTAACATATAAACATGTTTTAAAGTTATTTACATTAGATATATATCCAGTCCTTACTCTAATAGTACAATATTGTATGTATATCTGTTATTTAAAAATAAATACACTGAAGTAACTAGCCAAAGTTTCAAGAGATTAGTTGAAAAGTAATCAAAAGTAAAGTACAGATTATATATATGTTTTCAAATTGCATTATTCAAAGTATGTCGGTGGCAGAGGGCTTATATAGGTAAAGCCTGTTGCCTCAATCCCTTTTATGGTTAATTTATTAAAAATAAAATATATTTGAAATGAAAACTGTTTGGTACTACCCTGCAGCCTTAAGTGTTGGGAGTCATTTAAAAATGTTTACTGATCATCACCATTTCTAAAATAATTGATAAGTGATTACTGGTCAATTGATCAAAGTACTGAAAGTCCTAAGAGCTTAGGTGAAAAACAAAATTAAATATAATATTTTGAATGGAGTACAAAATAGAAATAAAATGCATATCAATATTGTACTAAAGGATTGGCAGAATCTCAATGTGTTTAAAGATTCAGTTTATACTAATGTTATATATTGTGAAGAGATATGAACTAAAAATGACATGCATGGCACCAATGCATTTGTGAATTATCTTTTGCTAGGAAACCTAAGTCTATGTAAAAGTGTACAGTGTAAAGATGTCTATATGTTTACAGTTTACGCATGTCTTGATAGGGTTGACTAGTGAGATATTAAGTAGAGCTTGATAAGTGTATGGTTTTAGATCATGTTTTCACATTGTCATTTCTTCACTTTAACACCTGGTCTTATTCTCTTGTGATTTTACGAGAGTCTCCATGTAAATCTTTCCTTTGTTCCTATTTTGCCCCTAGTTTCATCGATTTTGAGTTCGGATTATGATTTTGTTGACGAGTTTTTTTTGTTTTTGTTTTGTCTATGATACAAATGCTGACAATAGACAAGAGATCCTAAAGGGATCTTGTCACTTCCGAACATTGTTGAATCCTAATTCGTTCTTAAAAAGTTGGATATTTTCCCTTCTTTAATCTATTCTTCCATTTGCTTGTCAGCAATTTCTTTTTTTTATAATAATTGCCAAAATCTTTTAGTTTACCAGAAGAAGTCAGAAACCTTAAATGGTTTAAACAGATTTCACCCTTTTGACGTAGAATATAAGTCAAGGTCATTGTTTTTGCAAACTTTGTCAGGATTCACCCAAGGTACCTTTCAGCAAAATATCAAGGTACTAGGTCTTTTAGTCTTTAATTTTTGTTAATTCTCGTAACGAAGAAACGCAAATTATGCTGATTTTGTCAAATCAATATAAAATATTAAATATATTTTTTTAACAATTATGAAACAAGTCATTCAACCTATATTAATTACTCTTACCCGATGTTAGCGCTAGGGGTCTTGTGGGACGAAACCGAAGTACCCGGAAAAAACTCACGTCTAATTAGTGAACCCCGCGAGCCTTCAATCAGGATGGAGTTTTACTAGGGAAATTATGGAAATTCCATTTTAACTAGGGCCAAACTTTGAACAAAGGAACTATTTAAACGGAAAGCCTTGAAAATGTACAACAGAATAGGACCAGGTATTCCTGGAGAGTTAGCGTCTTCGTATTAAAGAAAAGCTATTGCGACACACCATTGTGTAAGTAATATGCATGAGTCATACAAGAACAAATGATTTTAGTTCTTTTGGGACAGATTAGTGATTCAGTCTTCCTCGCTCTGATATTTCGAGAAAAGAAAAGCGGAAGCGGAATTGCGTCCTTTCTCATTACCTAAAGGAAAAGGATTTCCAACTTCCGGTCGTCAACATTAAGCCCATGTCGAAATAGCTATGTTATTATCCGGAATAAACAAATGAATCAAACGATTTTTTTCGTATTACGTAGCCATCTTCTTATATCGTGAACAGAGAAGGAAAAATACAAAGATGCAGAGACATTACTCATGATAATGATTTTTTTCCAAGAATCTTATATTGTTTTTCTAACTATCAAAGATAGAAACAGCCGGTAATCAAGACAAAATTGAAATTATTCAAAAATCTTGTTAAAACGATATATTCAAATGTTTTGGATAATTTCTTGGTGTGGTCTTCGATAGAGTCTCTCTCGCACTTCAGGAAATGAATGAAAAATGTGTGATTTGATTTGTTCCCTCAAATCACAATTTTCTCATTTTGAGGACTTGATGGTTACTTGGATATGACCAAGATTTACATGGCAGGTGTCGTCGAGGAAGCAGAAGACGCTTACTCTTCCTGAACACCTTGTATGCTTCTCTTGTACTTTTACAAGGGTCACCATAAACATCTTTTCTTTCTTTATATTTTGTCTCTAGTTTAATCGATTTTGAGTTTGGATTATGATTTTGTTGACGCTTCGGTGTTCTTATTATACTAGTACATTGTAGTTATAACATCGATTTTCATTTCAGTTTCGAGTGTCTTCTTCCCTGCTTGACCCTTCAAAAACGTCCGTGATGGGGATATAAATTTATGACTGCTGAAATATCACAATGGTACAATGACGTAAAATCATGAATTAATTCGTGAATATTTTAATACTGCAATGCCAAAAAAACGTTTTGTTTTTATTTCTTAAAATATTCCAGGTCACCAGAATTAGTGGAAAGTCCCATCCTCTCCCAGGCTCTGGTATATTCCACCCTCAGTATATTCAAAATGGTGCAAATGTCTCGTTTCTTACTTACATATGTAATATGGAAACCTCATTTGAAAAAAGGAATGACGTTATCTGAAAGCTTAAGACATTAAAAGTATATATTTACATTTGGTCTTCGGAATGATGATTTTCGTTTGGTTGTACTTAGTGTGATTTCATTTAGGAACCGAATTGACCATGGTCGAAGCCAAAATGATCAAAAGGTGTTAAGCTTTATTAGTAATTAGTGCAAAATTTAATTATCTTGTAACTTTAAAATGAAAACTATGGATTTATTTACAACTTTTCAGATATCGAATACCTAACAGTGTTTATTTACATGCACAATTTTGAGTTTGTACCAAGTATATTGACAGAATTATTTAGGACTGTAAATGTCGTTAAATACTGTTAAAGTTAACTAACTTTTGAACAACTGGGTCGAGGTCATCCAAAATCAGAGTGACTGATTTGTTGCGTTTCAAATTTCAGAGGAAACACGGCGGAACTAAAACAATTCCGGATTAATCCCTGTTTAGAGAAGTTTGACGAATTAACGGAAGTTTTAGAGAGCACAGACACACCCACTAGACACACAGATCTTTGATATTACACGAAACACAAGGAAGTTAGTTACATTATCAATTATCAATCAAAAATCCTTTCCTGTGTAAATCAGTTTGTATTTGATTTTATATAGCAATTCATGAAGTGCAGTTCTACGGAAGCCTTTTGGTGCCAACTGTTATATGTAAAAAAAATCATTGCTTTTAAACACAATACTTTTGCGAATAAACGCTATAATTATTGCGAATAAAAGCAATACTTTTGCGAATATTCGCAAAAGTATTGCGTTTATTGGCAAAAGTATTGCGCTTATTCGCAATAATATTGCGTTTATCGGCAAAAGTATTGCGTTTAAACGCAATAATTTTTTTTACGTATAACATTTGGCACCAATGGGCTTCCGTACAGTTCATTTGAAACAAGAGCAAACTAGAACCGTCACCTTGAGGCTAACTATTACCCCCGAAATCCGGTTGCGTGTTGCGCCTGTAGGGGCTCGAGATTTTCGTGATCGATGCGAATTCCTGACAAACGACCACATGGATTTGCATTCATCAGGTTGATCAGAACTATGAGCAAGTGTTATTGTCCCCTCCGATATCCCCGCTTTAACGGTTTTATAGCTTTGTCCCAGGTAAGATATTTCTGAAAACATTACACATATTGTATTTTCATCTGATAGATATTTACAGAACTAGCGGGACTTTCTCCTGCTTAAATCAAGATATATTTATACATGGCAACTTATCGTTGGTAGTCGCAACTGATTCTTTGGTAGAGTTTTAAATGATAGAACTGATTTGCATATACAATTAAACATAAAGAGTGGCTGTTGGCATCACCTTGGTGTACACCTTTGAATCTCTTTTCCATTAGACATTGAAGTTCCTTTAGACCTTGAAGTTAAGTCCATAGTGCTGAAAATATTAAAAATGTATTCAGACAGACGGACGTACGAACAAACAGAAAGACTGAATCCAGTATACTCCCTAACATCGTTGCGGGAGTAAATTAACGGACCGTTCATCTTCTGGCCTGACGAAATTTGGAGCTTTGATTGTTTTTTGTCTGTCGCAATATTGCTGACATTGCTTTCTTTAAACACATTATATTGTACAGAAAACGAGAAGACAACCAACAGGTACCTGTGCGATAACAAATACTTTATGTTTACCAAACAATACATAAATGATGATTTTAGACACCCATCAACAATGAACACCTGATAACGTGATCAATTCTTTGTATTTTTCTGTCAAGAGTTTCTTGTTAGTTACCGCTCAGGTTTAGTTCGTTTTAAGCTTATTTTTGCATGGTTATCAACTGGAGTTTTTGCAGAATCACGAAACATTTCCTGAAGTTACTAATATTGGGCTTTTAATCAATTGCCATTTCGTTGTTTTGAAGTATTTAAAATTAGTATAACGCTTTGATGTATTGATGTTTGAATGAACTTTAAATCAACAAACAAAAAGAACAAACAAAATATATGTATATTGTTTTTACTTTGTATTATTTAAATAAGAATGACAAAGATGATAGTTAAGGTCAAAGGTTACTCAGCCGACGATGAGAGGTGTACAAGGCCCCTTTTGAACTATAGTGAGAGTATTATGCATGCATCTCACCTGTTCGTACTCGCATCTGAAAAAAAATGAAAGCTAACTTACTGTATGAACTATATATATATTTCAACCAAAATTGCTTGGTGTTATTTAACTCGTCAGGCTTCAATTCATCATTACAACTGTTGTATAAGCAAAACAAAAATTAAACCACACGTGTTTTAAACTACAGACGCGTTTTGATTAGCTAACACTGCGACCTTTGAGAGGAATAACTTTTTAATCATGTGGTTCTATGGTTCTTAAAACAGGGCAGATGATTTGAACTCAAAAGGGAATTAAAAGCAATATTTTAAGAATTTAATCGTTTAATGAGAACATGTCAAATTGAACTGATCTGTTTGATATGTTCTACTAATGGAATTGTAGTTCCAACCTTTGTTTAGTATTAACATTTTAACTTGAGCTTATTATGATTTGGTTTGGTTTATTTTGATTTACGTTCTATAAACAGCCAGGGTCATTTAAGGACGTGCCAGGTTTTGGAGGTGGCTGGAGTACCCGGAGAATAACCTATGGTCAGTACCTGGCAACTGCCCCACGTGGGTTTAGAACTCGCACCCCAGAGGTGGAGGGCTAGTGTTAGAATGTCGGGACACCTTAACCATTCTGCCACCACGGCCCAGAGATAGAGGGCTAGTGAAAGAATGTCGGGACACCTTAACCACTCGGCCTTCGCGGTCCTGTTTGCGCTTTTTGGCAATCGATTGAAATGAAAAATCATAAGTACATTTAGAGATAAACAATAGAAACACATTTCGGTCCTGTTAGACGTTTTGTGTTGGAATTTGAAGAGTAATATGATGTATAATACATATAGGATTTTATATCAGTTTCCATTTCATGTGGGATTTATGAAAAAAGTTTAAGAATTCTTCAATTAATTGAGCCTCAATCTTGTTTGAAACAAGCATTTTCAATGGCTCAAAAAAATATGTTATCAGCCCACAACGTAAAAATTGACGTCGCCGTTTATAACGTCACTTTTGATTTTTGATTTAACTAATACTTTATTTTAAATATATTTGGGATTTAGATCGACTTTTGGTAAAAATGTCACCTTTATTATCTATATATCGAGTGGCATTTTTACCGAAAGTTCAGAATATGTTCGTTGCCAACTGCGGGCATACTACTGTATACGCAATCAAAATGAGGTACAAACCTTATATTAACAGCATTATTAACTTTCAAATGATATACGTGCTAAACGAAGAAAAAAACATTCGAAGTGGGTTGCTAAGATAGTAATTACAATGGCCGTGGTTGCTTAGATAATATAGTGCCATTGAATTTCATCAGTTTATAACTTAAAAAAATACACAGTGAACAACACTGTTTTTCTTCATTATATCATTTGTAAATTTGGTATTGAATAATATTACTAGCATTTCCAATTTATTTCATTATTTTTAACGGTCGTTATGTACACGCATTTACACAGTGATCTGGTTGTGACGCGGCCCGACGTTAGACGGCATAACTGCAGGGCGCCCCCATGTTTGCGTTACCGTTACAGAATTTCGAATGTCCATCATTGGAATTAGAAGTTTGCCAGAAACAGTTTATTGTATAATCACACGAAATTGATTCCATATATGTTCCATGTTTCAAAATCTTGAAGGAACCAATCAATAACAATAGTTATTGTTCTGAAGCGGGAGCGACGATATATTTGAACAAATATCAATCCGCCCAGCCTTTTTTCATTGCGTATAAGCTTATATATTCAGAATTTACTAAGCTCAAGAAGAGAGAGATGTAAATATAAGCATATAAAACGTGAAATGAAATTTCACTACAATCTACAACTTAACATGAAAACAGCAAGAAGAAAGGGAAAGTATGAGGGACACGATGAAAGAAGAGACAGACCGAAATCTGTTTTGGGTGCAATAGTTGTCCATAAATTAATTTGATCAGTTGATTCCATAAGAGATTGTACAGTAAATATAATAATAATAATAATAATATACAATATTTGATATAGCGCCCTATTTAGCTAACATAAGCCACTCTAAAGCGCTTTACAGTACATAGATATACAATTCTTATACAATCAATACAATTAACACATACAGTTCTATCATATACAATTCTGAGGAGTTCGCAGAAGCTGCCATATTGGGCGCTAACTACTTGTCCTATACCACCTGGCTAATATCTCCACATGTGTGTGTGTATGCATGCGTGTGTGCTAGAGATGAATTGTGTTCTGTTTGTTGTGGGACCGTGTTTCTAACGGCATCTTTTATAGTGCCACCACACTTGAATGCTACATCACAGATACTGCAACATCCACCCCAGACCATTTTATACTCCACCTGGGTTGTTGGAGTTGTGTGGGCAGGAGAAAAATACTTTCTCTGAATGTTCCATGCGTATGACGATTACGTGGATCGAACCCCGGCCGCCTGCATGGAAGGCCGGAGTGTTAACCACTCGACCAATCCGCCCATAATATGATGTTGATATTTGTATGAAATAGTCTGCATTTCCTTATATACAAACTTCAAGTGGGGGATTGGTTACATACCAATGTTTAAAAGAGTATCAAATAATCCTAATGGCGGATTTGAAAATTTAACATTAAAAAAAATAGGATAATTGGATACACAGAATGAATCATGAAATGTAAAAACATGTGCCCTGCAGCTAGGGCGTAAGAATTGAACCTGCTGCCCCTATTGCTTGATCAAAAGAGGCGACTAAATATAGGATGTTATCTGTTCTATTTTTTCTAAATAACTTCATAATGTCTCCCTTGGCACTACCTCAATTTTGGCCTTAAGTTGAGTGTTCGCCCCTGTGAGGAAGGCTTTTGGTTCTGTCACCAGGGCGAGACAAAGTGAAACAAGTGTCTTAAACAATAGTAGTTACTTCTCCCTGCTTGGCGCTCAGTATTAGGGAAGTGGGACGACTTGTTTACCTGTTGTCAGTATAATGTGACCGGGTGGGGTGTTCTGTTGGGAGTCTTCGGCAGTATACTTAAGTGTGGTAGCATTTTCAATTGGCAAAACATCCGGACTATTGCATAAAGGTTTATAGGAAAATACCAAATACACATGCATTCAATGGCCAACCAACTTATAAGTATATGCAGTAATGAATATGTGTGTGTAAGATATAATGAAATAGGGCATGCGCGACGGCGCAAGTATTCGACCAGGAAAAAACATATCGATGAATTGATAAAAATGATTAGTTATTATCCTTCGCCTGCTGATCAACTACAGTTTCTCTTGTAAAATATGACTTGCGCACACAGGCGCATCTCCTTTTCCTTCTATTTGGGTGTTAGCAGACGAACGGAAGTTCGAAAGAAAAACGTTTTCTCCACCATTAATGACAACAATCAAGAATATATGTCATTTTAAAAAGCCGTAAAAAATCTATTTTACATCTATCTTCAAACATTTCCTGTTTGCCAGAAAGCAGCCATGACATTTTGTGTAATTTTCCAATGACCCAGTGATCAAAACAGTCTTTGTTTGATGGCTGAATACGACCACTCGTGTTGGCGTAACCCGTTTTGATGCTTTGGCGCTTTAGCGCGTTCTAAAACCACGACAATACGAGATTAAGTTGTCTTGATGCGTCTTACAAACCACACTAAAACGTCAAAGCGCCGACACACCAACTTGCCGACCACATCAAAGCGACCACACAAGATACAGAATATTTCTCAATGAGACAAAAATTGCGACCATGAAACTTGTCCATAGTTCTGATCAACCTGTATCTCTCGAATCTTTGTGTTGTTATTTTGTTTGTCAGAAGTCGACATCGATCACGAAAATCACGATATTTAGAGCAAGCCCTAGAATATCGAATCAACTGTGACATGTAAACACCATAGGTTGGAGAAGCAGGGATGTTATTATCAAGAAACCGAAAATTAACGATCAGAAAATTGGATTCATCATGTTTATCGTATAGCTTAGTAGTAAGCTGTTTATGTTGGTCGTAGTTTAAGTAGAGATCGAGGTAAGCAGCTGGTGTAGAAGAGTCTCAATAATTAAATACTTGCATTTTTGCCCTATACATAGATATATTTAGTGCTACCTGTTTATAAACCGTTTGTATAAGATCCCGTTCACAACCATTACATTATTACTACATTAATGACAACTGCATTTAAAGTTGATATAATATTACATGATAAATTTATAAATGTTTTTAGATCCTCTTGGTGGTCTTGCGTTACTAGTAATAACCGTTCAATACTTCCGGCTATCTCAATCGTTCGTCACTTCCCGTGTCACAATTGCTTCCTCCTTGGTAATGCCATTCATCCGTGTATATGTAAATATGTTTAACTTGGTCTCTTTGAATCCGGAAATACCAGAGTGTTTGAACACGCATATTGTAAGTATATCATAAACATTATATACAAACGATGGACACACACAGGCATATTGTACTGTGTTAACATTTACATTCTCGTATAATTTACCTCTACTGTATCTCAAGGCCATGTATGGAATTCCATGTAAGCACACATTAAGAAGCACGTTTCAGCACTCACAAAAGGGAAGGAGGGCTATGTGATTATAGATTGTTCGACGCCTTAATCACTCGACCACCACCATCCCTCATCCGTCCTCGTGATGACTCTACTTATGATAAATTATTTCTAAAAGTAAAATTACATAATGCCGGAATTTAATGAAAAAATATCTTCCTCGGAAATCTTCACTTTCTGGTGTGCAGATAATAACATCCTTGAACAAATCGGGTCTGTTCTTGGTGGTTCAGGCGTCCGTTCGTCCATTCTTATTACTATATAGAACCTTCCCCCAATTGATGGCGGATTGAGACCCATGTGGGACAGTCGCAAAGTAGGTCGTTGGTCGTAGGTCTTGGCCGTAGGTCGATGGTTTTCCGGCTTTTCCGGATATGCCTCTAAATGGTTCAGATCAACTGTCAGAAGTCTTGGCACCCAACAGGCTGAGAGATTTTTTCTCATTGCAAGATAATTCGCAAGAAAGAATATACCCTTTTCTGTGAAATCCCAACTGTACTGGCTTTATAACTTGTCTGTCAGTCATACCAATATCATGGAATTAATTGACCACTTCTGGGATTGCAACATTGAGAGGCCTTCCAGGACGGGTGTCATCTCCAAGGCTCTGCCTGCCATTCTTAAATTCCGCCACCCACCATTTCACTGTAGCATATGGAGAGGCATCATTCCCTAGTGTTGCTACCATATCAGTATGGCTGTTGATAGGCGCTAGACCTTTCTTTCAGCGATTTTTTTCAATTTTGGAAAGGTCTTTAGTCTTGTTTATTTAAGAATGCTACCTCTTCGACATAAACTGAACAAATGTAACCAGTCTCTAGGAACATCGGTTTAAAAAGTCAGGTTCCAGTAGGGCTAAAACGCCAGGTTCCAGTAGGGTTAAAACGTCAGGTTCCAGTAGGGCTAAAACGTCAGGTTCCAGTAGGGCTAAAACGCCAGGTTCCAGTAGAGCTAAAACGTCAGGTTCCAGTAGGGCTAAAACGTCAGGTTCCAGTAGGGCTAAAAAGTCAGGTTCTAGTAGGGCTAAAACGTCAGGTTCCAGTAGGGCTAAAAAGTTAGGTTCTAGTAGGGCTAAAAAGTCAGGTTCCAGTAGGGCTAAAACGTCAGGTTCCAGTAGGACTAAAACGTCAGGTTCCAGTAGGGCTAAAAAGTCAGGTTCCAGTAGGGCTAAAAAGTCAGGTTCTAGTAGGGCTAAAACGTCAGGTTCAAGTAGGGCTAAAACGTCAGGTTCCAGTTGTGCTAAAACGTCAGGTTCTAGTAGGGCTAAAAAGTCAGGTTCTAGTAGGGCTAAAACGTCAGGTTCTAGTAGGGCTAAAAAGACATCTCTGCGTAACCTCTTATACATGGCTTACAACTTATAAACCAGCCCTCGTATAGCATTTGTCACCATTTACACTTTTAAATCAAAACAAACTCTAGATTTGATTGATCAACAAGTGCATGGTAGACCCAGAGTGGCTTCGATAAATCCAAAAAGATGGGTACAATTTGCATTAACTGTAGACATACTAATACTTTAGTGTGATAGCATTATAAAGTCTGCTGTCGCAAGGAGGCTTACACGAACATACCGCGGCCTCTCGAACACACACACGCAACATATAACTCGTGTCGCATACACCGGGAGTGGGGTAGTTCTTAAATGATGTTAGCCGTTCTGGAAGGCCTGTCACTGTTGCAACCCAGAAGTAGTCAATTAATTCCATGATATTGGTATGTTAATGACGTACAACTGAACCAAACCAAACCCAAGTACACACGCACTCAACACCAATCTGATTGAAATGCCGATCCATTGTCGCTCAGTTATGCTCCGCATAGATATGATCTGACCACATCCCATACAGGATCATGTTCTTGTGATCTTTTCCATCGGCCAATCACTTCACGCTGCCAAAATTCTGAATGCATGACCCTATCTGTGCGTTTGGTCATTTCGTTACAACAAGCTGGTGTGTACATTTGGTGACGAAATGACTTGCTGCAGATGACAGCGCGAATTGTCATCAATTAGACGATTCTACTAAAGTGTGAAGTAAAGAGGCGACAAAGGTCACAAGAACATGACGTCTTATGGAATATTTTCAGATGCTTATGTAACGGAATGAGAGTAAGGGTCTGCATTATACTGTTAACCAACTTATTTTTGCGTGCGATTAATTTTCGTGTATTTCGCGGTTGATTAAAATTAGCGAAAATGAATCGCCGCAAAATACTTTTAATCAGAGGTGTGCCAACTGCATGAGTACTGTACAGTACTGAACACAGGATTCATGACTGTATTTATCGCGAAATTAAATCGCCGCGAAATAGTCGTTTCATATGAAAACGCGAAATCAAGTCCCCGCGAAAATAAGTTGGTTTACAGTAATCGGAATGACCCAACACATTAATTGTACAACGACATCAGATACACCTGGAGGCCATCCTTAATTTAGCTTAGCTGTATATAGGACGTAAAATCAAAACGGAAAAACATTTTGTGGTAGGTTGTTTTCATGTGTACCAGCGAGGAAGCTATGGTTTACCAGCGTCAAATAAGGAAATGCGTTCACGGATGTCCCCGAACCGGAATAGTTGTTCGATATCGAGTATACTGTTTATGAACTTCTGACTCCATTACATACTCATCTTCTGAGTACCTACTCGAGTTTACAGGGAGGAGATAACGAGGGTACATCCGTTCACAAACCACACACACACTTGAGTGTAAGATACCGCGGTCATTGCATGTATAGGTCGATCTTTCCGGTATATTTATCAGGGCTTTCTTATAGTAACTCAATAATTAGTTGGTCAAATTATTTACTCTGGTTTACAATGATAGATTATTAAAAGGATGGGTGTCTACAAGGCCCTTTTCGGGCCCTGGTAAATTCAAATTTTCACCCCCACCCCCTGTGACACTGTATACTCCAGGAGTGGCATTAACGGGATGATGATTTTGAAAAACTCGAAAGGTCTTCTGATTAGTCTTGAGCACAACCTTCTCAAAAATGTTTCGTCTGTCAAAACATTAAATTGTGTCCATCCTGTACACTACCATACCACATACCAAGCTGAAAGAACGCCTTCGGTCTCTCATTATGAGAGCTTTCGTTTCCAAGAAAGGTGAACAACGATGCAAATACATGGTTTTGAGCTATCTTGGAGTGTACTTTGCAAATACCACAACACAAGCTAGGATGAAAAAGATTTAGGAAGATTAAATTCCTGGTGACAATTTCTTTTTTGAGTTCGGAGGAAAGATTTTTCAGCAGCAGACTGTTGGCATTCCAAATTGGAACAAACTGTGCCGTTTCGTTTTGATTGGTCGGCTAAACCTAGCCGCATCCAATCAAAATGCAGGAGCGGGAACTTCGAATTTACCATGAGATCCGCCAAGGGTGAAAAGGAGAGTAGCGTATTGTACATCTTTGGCTTGCGAAGTTTGACACAACAGACTCTCCTACATTAGCTTCTTACTTAAAGTATGACATATGCACTAATCTCAGTAAGCGGTACGATAAACGTGACGTTGTCGATTTTCCGATCGTGAAATTCCCCTTTCTTGAAAGTTACATCCCTGATTCTCCAACCTATGGTGTTTACATGTCGCAGTTAATCCGTTTTTCTAGGACTTGCTCTGAATATCGAGATGTGCGTGAAAGATGTCAGCTGCTGATGGCACAAGGATTCGAGAAATACAGGTTAATGAAGACTATGGGTAAGTTTGACGGTCGCCATCTTGGTCTCATTAAGACATATTCTATATCATTGCATGGTATGAAGATGGACGTTTTTGAATATGCTCATAACAAATTGCTGCCACAGAAAAATCATTCAGGGGTATGAAGAGAGTCAAGACGTACTTTCGCTCTATGATAACCGCAGGGAGATTGTCGACGTTGGCGACAATTCATGTACACACAGAGAGGATTATGTTGACATTTGCGAAGTTGTGTATACGTTCGTTACTACGCCACAGTAAGAATTAAAGCCCTGACTGTGGTACACATTCATCAGTGGCAAAGAAATAAATGTGCACGGATATTTTGATAATAAACAAATCGTTGTATTGTAATGTAAAATTCAAAACGGCACGCAACAAGGTGAAATTGAAATTGTGTTGTTTTTTTAAAATACATGGAAGCTCGTTTTTTATCACTATAAAAACCGGTACTTCTAAGGGGCATTGCCCCGAGACCTCAACCACGCCGCTGGACCCAAAAAAAAAGAATAATGTTTTTAAAAAAATTTTCTACGCCACTGTATTTCATTCGTTGTTTTTTTTTCAAATATGGATCTTTCACTTATTTTCTCCATTTCCCTCTAATTTGCCCTTGATTATATCATACTTTTTTATATGAAATTTGATATTTCTCTTCAGAACTTTAACTCGAATAAAATATGTTAGCAATTCGTTTTTTTCTGATCAGTTCTAAAATCAGAATGGCACAACAACTTTCCTAAAAGAACTGAACTTATCGTACGAAAACCGCTGGTCGGACGTTGCTTCTATTTAAAGTAACTATGACCTTGATATTTTACCTTCAGATATGAAATGCAAAATTTATCAAGAACATTCAAAAAGGGAGTAATTTTCACATGCATTAAGTTGTATTGACTTGCATGAAAGAACCTTTATTCCGACGTCGGGTCTTTTTATAGTATAATTATAATGTCATTAAGGATTGACTTTCAATAAGGAAGGCATCGTTGGAAACCTACGAAACACTTCTCTAATGTTATTGAACTGTGGGCTAGAAAAGACGGAAAATCTCGTTTTCGTACTAAAATAGTAGCCAATCATGTCGAATCTTTCATCCGTGACTTCATCCAGCCGGGATATCCTGTAGATTAACGATACTAACGAACATGGCGGCTGCATCGCCTGTCAAGAAAACTTGTCGATTGTGTTTGAACACCATAAGGGACATTAAAGTTCTACCGGAGCTTGACATCGGCGTCATGCCTGCAGAAATTTATACTGGCTTTGTCAAGGTAAAATGATCTAACCTTGTGCCACTAAAAAAGGTCAATTCTGATTGGTCAAAATCTCTGAATATACTTCTATTCGGGAAAACTAGATTTCCCGTCTATTCTAGCCCACGGTACACTAACGCTGTAGGAGTGTACCGCTGGTTTCCGACAATCTAAGGAAGGTTGCATTCCAAAACTTACTCGTTAGAGTACGTCACACCATTGGAGCCGCATACGGGATCATATTCCTCCTCGCACCGATGTACCGTGATGTCTTCACACATAAATTGAAGCAGTAGCAGCTCCCCTACAGTGAGGTTGCTCGTCAGATGACTTTGTCCGTTACACGAGCCGTTATGCGCCACGTGTATATGTCTGTTCAGACAATGGGCCTTTGTAAACTCACACCTTGAATGAAAAGTATAAAGTGAGTAAAATTTCGAATGCATTTAAGCAATGAATGTTTCAGCAAATGTTGCCACTGTTACAATATATCATTGTAATGTACATCAACAATACTCTTTTCGTTAGTCGACCGTAACTTGTCGCTACAAAGCAATTAGTACTACTGAACAATTCAAGAGTTTGTATGATGTTTATTCAAGCGTCTACGCCATGTCTTATGCAGTAATAAACCAGTCGCAGTGAAGTTGACCTAAAGGTGTCTATTTTATAAAGGAATGACGCCTTTAGCTTGCCATCTTGATACATTTACAGTCCTGTAACACACTTTGCTATTGATGACAAACTCTTAAAAACCCGATTATGAATCTGAATGAAAAAGACAAGAGTTTCCGAATGCTTTATGATATGACTTCCTTTCGGCAAACCCAAGCAGATTATGTAACCTACATCATAAGATGTAGCTTACGGAATCTGCCGAGTTTTAGCGAATGATATGATGTCAAGTCTTTTGGACAACCAACTTCCGGTTCCGGTTTATCCGTATCTTACTTATTGTAGTAGGTGTAATTGTCCGTGCCACACATAAGGTGTTCCCCGTACGGGTAACACGCCCGGTGTCTTATGGAAGAACAGTACCAACTGGATCGTTTGTCTTCATCATCAATGGCGAAAACTGAAAACAAAGCGATATATTTTTTGATCAAGTCATCATCACAGGACCAGAGAATTTGTTTCATAGTGAACATTAAATACCAAACTGCTCAGTGTAATTTCTAATGTTTAAGGTTTAAGACTTTCAGTATATAATTGTTTTGGTATTTTAACCGAACTTTTATCTTAATTCCTTAAAAATCATGTAAACTTGTACTAAACTTCTTAATTTATATCTGAATATAGATGTAGCAAATCCCAAGTGTCTGTAATGACTATCTTATCAAAATGACCATGTTGGTGGTCATCGTAACTTAGAACTTACAGGGGCTAGAAAATGCAAGTTATACATGTAGTATACGTAGTTACATAGCACTCACAGGGGCTAGTAATGGAGGGTTACAGTAAATATAGTTACATAGCACACACAGGGGCTAGTAATGGAGGGTTACAGTAAATATAGTTACATAGCACACACAGGGGCTAGTAATGGAGGGTTACAGGAAGGTTTATTTGCATAGTACTAACAAGGACTAGTAAAATAAAGTTATAGCAAAGCATAGTTATAGTCCTAACGGGGGTTAGTTATCGAATGTTATCATAATGTATAGTTAAATAACACTCACAGGGGCTAGTAATGGAACGTTATCATAATGTATAGTTAAATTACACTCACAGGGGCTAGTAATGGAATGTTACAGTAAATATAGTTACATAACACTCACAGGGGCTGGTAACGGAATGTTACAGTAAATAAAGTTACATAGCACTCACAGGGGCTACTAATGGAGGGTTACAGTAAAAAGAGTAACATAGCACTCACAGAGGCTAGTAATGGAATGTCACAGTAAATATAGTTACATAGTACTCACAGGGGCTAGTAATGGAATGTTACAGTAAATATAGTTACATAGCACTCACAGAGGCTAGTAATGGGATGTTACAGTAAATTGGTTACATAACACTCACAGGGGCTAGTAATGGAATGTCACAGTAAATATAGTTACATAACACTCACAGGGGCTAGTAATGGAGGGTTAGAGTAAATATAGTTACATAGCACTCACAGGGGCTAGTAATGGACAGTTACAGTAAATATAGTTACATAGCACTCACAGCGGCTAGTAATGGAATGTTACAGTAAATATAATTACATAGCACTCACAGGGGCTAGTAACGGAAAGTTACAGTAAAAAAGTTACATAGCACTCACAGGGGCTAGTAATAAATGTTACAGTAAATATAGTTACATAGCCCTCACAGGGGCTAGTAATGGAATGTTACAGTAAATATAAAGTTACATAGCACTCACAGGGGCTAGTAATGGAATGTTACAGTAAATATAGTAACATAGCACTCACAGGGGCTAGTAATGGAATGTTACAGTAAATATAGTTACATAACACTCACAGGGGCTAGTAATAGAATGTTACAGTGAATATAGTTACATAGCACTCACAGGGGCTGGTAATGGAATGTTACAGTAAATTGGTTACATAACACTCACAGGGGCTAGTAATTGAATGTTATAGTAAATATAGTTACATAGCACTCACAGGGGCTAGTAATGGAATGTAACAGTAAATATAGTCACATTGTACTCACAGGGGCCGATAATGGAATGTTACAGTAAATATAGTTACAAAGCACTCACAGGGGCTGGTAATGGAATGTTACAGTATATTGGTTACATAACACTCACAGGGGCTAGTAATGGAATGTAACAGTAAACATACTCACATAGTACTTACAGGGGTCGGTAATGAAATGTTACAGTAAATATAGTTACATAACACTCACATGGGGCTGGTAATGGAATGTTACAGTAAATATAGTTACATAGCACTCACAGGGGCTAGTAATGGAATGTTACAGTAAATATAGTTACATAACACACACAGGGGCTAGTAATGCAATGTTACAGTAAATATAGTTACATAACACTCACAGGGGCTAGTAATGGGATGTTACAGTAAATTGGTTACATAGCACTCACATGGACTAGTAATGGAATGTTACAGTAAATATAGTTACATAGCACTCACAGGGGCTAGTAATGCAATGTTACAGTAAATATAGTTACATAGCACTCACAGGGGCTAGTAATGGGATGTTACAGTAAATTGGTTACATAGCACTCACAGGGGCTAGTAATGGAATGTTACAGTAAATATAGTTACATAACACTCACAGGGGCTAGTAATGGGATGTTACAGTAAATATAGTTACATAGCACTCACAGGGGCTAGTAATGGGATGTTACAGTAAATTGGTTACATAGCACTCACAGGGGCTAGTAATGGAATGTTACAGTAAATATAGTTACATAACACTCACAGGGGCTAGTAATGGGATGTTACAGTAAATATAGTTACATAGCACTCACAGGGGCTAGTAATGGGATGTTACAGTAAATATAGTTACATAGCACTCACAGGGGCTAGTAATGGGATGTTACAGTAAATTGGTTACATAGCACTCACAGGGGCTAGTAATGGAATGTTACAGTAAATATAGTTACATAACACTCACAGGGGCTAGTAATGGGATGTTACAGTAAATATAGTTACATAGCACTCACAGGGGCTAGTAATGGGATGTTACAGTAAATTGGTTACATAGTACTCACAGGGGCTAGTAATGGAGGGTTACAGTAAATATAGTTACATAGAACTCACAGGGACTAGTAATGGAATGTTATAGTAAATATAGTTACATAACACACACAGGGGCTAGTAATGGAATGTTATAGTAAATATAGTTACATAACACACACAGAAGCTAGTAATGGAATGTTATAGTAAATATAGTTACATAGCACTCACAGGGGCTAGTAATGGGATGTTACAGTAAATATAGTTACAAAACACTCACAGGGGCTAGTAATGGAATGTTACAGTAAATATAGTTACATAGTACTCACATGGGCCGGTAATGGAATGTTACAGTAAATATAGTTTCATCACACTAGCAGGGGCTAGTAATGGGATGTTATAGTAAATATAGTTACATAGTACTGACAGGGGCTAGTAATGGAATGTTACAATAAATATAGTTACATAGTACTCACAGGGGCCGGTAATGGAATGTTACAGTAAATATAGTTACATAACACTCACAGGGACTAGTAATGGAATGTTACAGTAAATATAGTTACATAACACTCACAGGGGCTAGTAATGGGATGTTATAGTAAATATAGTTACATATCACTCACAGGGGCTAGTATTTGAATGTTACAGTAAATATAGTTACATAGCACTAACTGGGGCTAGTAATGGAATTTTACAGTAAATATAGTTACATAGCACTCACAGGGGCTAGTAATGAAATGTTACAGTAAATATAGTTACATAGTACTCACAAGGGCTAGTAATGAAATGTTACAGTAAATATAGTTACATAGCACTCACAGGGGCTGGTAATGGAATTTTACAGTAAATATAGTTACATAACACTCACAGGGGCTAGTAATGGAATGTTATAGTAAATATAGTTACATAGCACTCACAGGGGCTAGTAATGAAATGTTACAGTAAATATAGTTACATAGCACTCACAGGGGCTAGTAATGCAATGTTACAGTAAATATAGTTATATAGCACTCACATGGGCTAGTAATGAAATGTTACAGTAAATATAGTTACATAGCACTCACAGGGGCTAGTAATTGGATGTTACAGTAAATATAGTTACATAGCACTCACAGGGGCCGGTAAAGGACTGTTAAGTAAATATAGTTACATATGACTCACAGGGGCTAGTAATGGAATGTTACAGTAAATATAGTTACATAACACTCACAGAAGCTAGTAATGGAATGTTAAGTAAATATAGTAACATAGCACTCACAGGGGCTAGTAATGGGATGTTACAGTAAATATAGTTACATAGCACTCACAGGGGCTAGTAATGGAATGTTACAGTAAATATAGTTACATAGCACTCACAGGGGCTAGTAATGGAATGTTACAGTAAATATCGCTACATAGCACTCACAGGGGCTAGTAATGGAATGTTACAGTAAATATAGTTACATAGCACTCACAGGGGCCGGTAATGGAATGTTACAGTAAATATAGTTACATAGCACTCACAGGGGCTAGTAATGGACTGTTACAGTAGATATAGGTACATAGCATTCACAGGGGCTTATGGTTTATACAGGAACGTTGGGGTAGAATTAGTGACCTTTATCAGAATAACATGAAATTTGTCGTTTAAGATCAGTTTAAAGAAATACCTTGAGAGGTCAAAAACTGACTCAAAGTTTGAGGTCAAGTTTTAAAGCTTTTTCATGATGAACATTTTATATTGACTTTATGAAGCAAAGTTGGTCAGAATCAAGCAAGGAGTCAATTAATCGGACGTCAAGATCATTTAATCAAAGGCAAGGTCAAACTTTATATCTTTTCACTGATAAATATTTTGTTGCAAAGTTGGTTGGAATTAAACAAGGAGTTACCTGACAAAAACGTCAAGGTCACCGGGTCAAAGTTGGTTAGAAAACAATGAGCCTACTGACCGAAAGTCAAGGTAACTTATTAAAAGGCCAAAATGAAATTACATAGCTTTTCACTGATGAACATTTTGTTATGACATTGTGAAGATATGAATTAAAACAAAGAGTGGACTTCGTAAAATAGAGTTAAAGAGGTCAAGGTCACTGATTAAATGTTCAAGGAAACTGTTTGTAACATTCTTAAGAAGTAAATCGAACAAAGATCAAAGTTACAGAGTTTGATCATTGGGTTCAAAGCTGAAGGATCGATGATTTTGGAAGATATATAGACTTATAAACAGGATCATTGCTTACCAATCAGTGTTCTAGCTAAAACTTGGTTTAGTTAAATGATAATTTCAGTGTAGGTACACAACAACAAATTAAATTTATTGGCATTAGCCTACATCAAAATCGAGGTAACCGTTAAGGCCCTTGGGGCCTCTTGTTTTGTCTACGAGGCTTGCTTGGGCCTCCATAGCCACATTTATCTCTTTGAGTAGTGGTATGATTTATAAGATACACACTTTCGTAGTACACTAGAAGGACAAAACAACTGTATGCTGCAGTTCAATTCATTTTTGGCATACTGTATCTATTACTAATTTTAAAAGGTTCAGTATCTGTGTGTATTACGTCATATTTCATATTCCTTACCCATACCGATAATGTGAAACTTGTTCAAAGTTTCTGTACAGTATGTGTTAGATTAAGCAGTACTATATCACTACAGTTTCTAAATATTTTTTCCAAAACATGTATTTATTATTCATGAGTAAAAGGCCCAATATACGTAAGATAGGCTAAACTTGAAGCGAAAATCAAACCTAGTAACTTGTTATATTTATAGATTTAGATAAGATTAACTGATATCAGCAATAATCAAGATGCATTCTTACGCGATAACTGGTACCGCAGCATTTAAATTTTTGTTTTGTATGTAATTGTAGCTCAAATTTGTTTCATTAATAAAACAGCAAAGCTTTAGTCATCACAGTATTGCGTCGGTTAAAGAGTTATGTGAGATATGGATAAAATCTTCAAGACAATAGTCATATGGTAATTTGGTCTCTTCATTTGTTTTCTTTCAAAATCATTGCCATCGTTGTTGTTGTTGTTGTTTATTTATAGGACGGTTTCACGAATACAAGTCATTGGCTCAAATCCCGGTCTCAAGCCACTGAGCTTTTATTTTTAAATTTTATTTCAGTTCGCATTGACATCTCATAATATACATTTGATACAACAAGGTCAGAAAAAAAGTTTTAATTTTTGTAAATCTGTCTCCTTTTAGAATTTAACAAGCAGGCAGCAATTGATCAGATATATAAAATTAGGAAAAAGGAAAGGAACAGTTATAGAACTAGAAACTAAGTAGAATGAAGTATATAGGAAGGAGCCGATTAAAGATTATTTATTTTTCATAAACGTTCATCAAAGTATGGTTTTCTTTCAAAAAATGATATATCATGGCGTATTAGGCAGCTTTCAAACATTAGCGATATAAATGTACTTGTGTAATGGTATACGCGGGGGTCCTTTATTGATGATTCCAAAATAATCAAACTTTGAAGTACTCACCAGAGAGCGCCACAACCAGGAGTACGAACGGAGCAAACATTGTTGGGAGTGAAGTCCTGCTACAAAAGAAAGCGAGTTTCTTATCAAAGTCACGAAGATTATGTAGTCTGTGCCGTTACACCAAAGTCGAGAGGTCATTTGCAGGATCTTATCGGTAAGTATGTCCGCCTAAACTACAATTACTGCAATATCAGGACACGAAATCGACAGGTTACGTAAATATTATTTATAAATGGAATCTGAACTGATTCAAGCCCTATAAGCTATATATAGGGACTAAAATAACCTGCAATCATTTGTTAACGTTAAGAACACATTTTCTAAATTAAGAATATATTGGTAGTAGTTAAAGATAACAACTATATAACACGTGAACTAGAATCTATAATTTGCAAAGAAAACTCTCGCAAAGAAAGCTCTCGCGAGATACCGTGACGGCGGCCATTTTCAACAAGATATTGGAATGGTTGAAAGATGTGAATGATCACTCCACCGACTCTTGATATTACAGAAATCTTAAGTGTAATAAACCATCTTTATAAGTGAAATATGTGTTACATGAAGACATTTGGTTCATTAAGGGTCGCAAAACCATGCATCCATCATTGATGAATGGCTCATAACTTGTATGTACCATAGCGTTGTGATCGCAAACCCCATTGAAGCAAAAGGTTTGCTTACTAATTAGGGCAATTGGTTTCAAATGTCGTTGCAAAGTGTATCGAAGCAATACATTTGAGATTTGATTTCATTCTCAATATCTAGGCAAATGAATAAAACCTCCATTAATGGCCCGTCAAGGTTTGGATTTGTATCGAGATCTATGATTGCAGCGGAAAACGTTCTCCGTGATTAAAAACGCACGAGTTATGTCTCTTGGTTATACAAAATTCGGATTAGATCACTAGAACTTGTTATGTGAATAGAAAATAAGCTCAGCAGTATATGTCAAATTAATTGCAACAATTTTCTAATTTTCTCGATTTCTAACCGAGATTGATCTTCTGAAAATGTTCCTGTTTTGGCGGAATCAAAATTTAGCACATACATCTATGAAATTTAAACAGAACAGCTCATTGATGAATATGTGCACTAAGACTTGCTGTAGAAAGCCAAATAAGGAAAATGTAATGAGCGCAATAAGAATTTAGCCGAATTCATTAACCGCGAAAATCGTTAAAATAAGCTTACCGCTAAATTACGAAAAGTTGCAGTATGTTGTAGGTCATTTTGAAAATATACAAATATATGTATTTTGTCACGTCAAAGTTCATACATTGTGGTCAACACCAAAAATGGTGAATATGTTCTTTTATATGTTTAAGAAAATCCATTCCAACACCAAAAGAAAATGACCGGGTGGAGCATCACCTCCATAATGAGTATGTATGCGATATAACAAGCTTTTACATAAACATGTGACATCTTACCAAATTCATCTTTGATATCCATGGGTTGCGATCACCTACGCTCTTTATACTGTCTGTAGAAAGCGTAGGTGATCGTAACCCCTGGATATTGAAGATGCTGTGTAGGAAGCGTAGATAATCGTAACCACTGGATATTGAAGATGTAGTGTAGAGAGCGTAGATCATCGTAACCCCTGGATATTGAAGATGCAGTGTAGAAAGCGTAGGTGATCGTAACCCCTGTTATTGAAAATTCAGTGTCGAGAGCGTAGGTGATCGTGACCCCTTGATATTGAAGATGCGGTGTAGAGAGCGTAGCTGATTGTAACCCCTGGATATTGAAATTGCTGTGTAGAGAGCGTAGGTGATCGTAACCCCTGGATATTGAAATTGCTGTGTAGAGAGCGTAGGTGATCGTAACCCCTGGATATTGAATATGCGGTGTAGAGAGCGTAGATGATCATAACCCCTGGATATTGAAGATGCAGTGTAGAGAGCGTAGATCATCGTATTCCCTGGATATTGAAGATGCGATGTAGAGAGTGTACAGTAGATTATTGTAACTCCTGGATATCGAGGATGTACCAAACTACATCGTTTGAAAATGGACAGCTTACTACTAAACTGTTTCGATCTTGAAAGTTTCCTTTCCTGATAGTAGTATCCCTTCATCCCCTTTCTATGGTGTTAAAATGTCGCAGTTGATTCGTTTTTCTAGGGCTTGCTCTAAATATAACGATTTTTATTCAGTAATAAGTTATTGTTTTTGTTTGTTGTTGTTATTGTTGTTGTTTTAACATACAAATATCTTGTTTTCTTATCGGACTTGACCTTGAACATGTATACCATAAAGAACAGTTCACTAACCCAACTTCACAATGTCATTATTTGAAAGTCAATACCGCTTCTCCGATATTCGGCCATTATATTGCAATGATGGCCCCAAGACTATTTAATGATAATTTTCCCATTTTCTATAGTTGCAGTGCTGGTCATCGGTTGTAGCGGTCAGCCCCAGAGTACTCCCTACTGCCGTTTTATCGCCCAGGTGGCATGTGCGAGTAAAGGGACCAACGTCCTTTGTGGCACAGATGGAATCACGTACCAAAATGAGTAAGTTGAGTGAATAGAGCATATCTAACAGTGTTTTCAGTAATACCAAATATATTTCACGAGTCGGGCTAATATTTGATATTTTACACGAGTGCGCAGTACGAGTGAAAAATATCAAAATATTAGTCACACGAGTGAAATATGTTTGGTATTACTGAAGATACTGTTAGATATTCTGTGTATTACATTCTTATATGAAAACCTACAGTGGCAGCTTCTGATTTTCCAAAACGTCGTTTGTAAGCAGCGTTCTGATTGGTCAAATCAGAATAAGTGATTTTTTTTCACTAGTGAAAAATATCATATTTCTCACTTTTATAGAATGAATATTTTTTTATATTTCACTGCTAAAAATGTAATAAAATTATTTCTACTACAATGGGTGGGTGTTATTCAACTCTCAGAGTATCACATAAACATAACAACTGTTGAATAACATTTTGTGTATTCCACACGTGTAATTAACTCTAAACTATTTTATTGGCTGACACGGTGAACTTTTGCGATTGGTACTGAAGTAAATCTTCTCCATTATTCAAAATGAACCCCATGCGATGAACTTCAGCGAGCCTTCTCTTTAGACATGTCCAAAGGGTGCAGATAACAAAATGGCGTAACACTTGGAATCATGAGATCGAGCGTAAAATTGTATTTACCGTCCCATCTGCATTTGATAATGTTTTGTTAACATCTTAAAGGCCCAATATACGTAACTTCAGGATTTTTTTCGTGATTCTGAAAAATTCTGAACAAAAACCAGTTGATAACCATGCAAAAATAAGCCTGAAACAAAGTAAACCAGAGCGGTAACTAACCAAAAAGTCTTGACAGAAAACTCCAAAGAATTGAATATAATTCAGGTGGGGCCCACTTCAACAACAAACCGAAGTGAGAGGACGGTTCAAAATGGACGCGTGTTTACAAATACCGAGATTCAACTGCTGCTGTACCGGTAACCGCGAAAGAATTCATTTTGAATATTGCTGATATCAGTTAATCTTAACTAAATTTATAAATATAATCAGTTTTTAGGCTTAATTTTGCTGAACGTTACGTATATTGGGCCTTTAAGAATAATCCCAACAGTATCATAATCATAATTAAAATGTCTAACTGAATTGACAGCTTAAAATGGTCACCTTTTAATATAGATTTCTATATTAGTAGTATCGTTTATTTGGAGGAAACAATTGCGTCTTGATATTTGCATATAATGTCTGAATGAATTGACAGCGCTTAAAATAAACACGTTTGATATGGATTTTCATACAATTATGTATCTTTTGTTTGGAGGAAACAATTGTGTCTTCATATCATCCTGTTATGATTTCCTGATTGGTCAACTTAAACTGAACACTTTTTCATAGGGTTTCATATCATTCATTTGTTTGTCGTTTGCTTGGAGAAAACAAATGCGTCTTCATATTAACTTCATATCAACAAAATGCGTCTTTATATTAACTTCATATAAACAAAATGTGTCTTGATATTAACTTTATGTTAACAAAATGCGTCTTGATATTAACTTCATGTTAACAAAACGCGTCTTCATATTAACTTCATATAAACAAAACGCGTCTTCATATTAACTTCATATCAACAAAATGCGTCTTCATATTAACTTCATATTAACAAAATGTGTCTTCATATTAACTTCATATTAACAAAATGCGTCTTGATATTAACTTCATGTTAACAAAACGCGTCTTCATATTAACTTCATATAAACAAAATGCGTCTTCATATTAACAAAATGTGTCTTGATATTAACTTCATGTTAACAAAACGCGTCTTCATATTAACTTCATATAAACAGCATGGAGGCAAACGTAAACAAACTAATACTGTTAAAGCCAATATTTTCGCGCGTGGATTTTTTCGATTGGTCAGCGTCCAAACTGTTCGCGATGTGGAAGTGTTCGCGCTGTCAGTCATGTTATTTTGCACCGTCAACCTACAATACTAGTTACACTGTAGATATTGAGTGGTATTATTTGTTTTGCGTGTTGATATATTCGCGGGGATTTAGTGCCAGCGAAATACGCGAAAATTTCCACACCGCGAATAATCCCACTTTTACAGTAAATAATGATTTGATGTTGTAGATGCTTTCTGTTAAAAGCTCATTGTCATAGACCATCTCTCCAAGTGGCACATCGAGGGTCGTGTCCCGCAGCTCCCTCCGTCACTACTGGGATGGGCGTGGTCGCTACTTCAGACATAGCGCTTGACGTGTTCTGCCTTGACCTGTTCAAACACTCCTGTAACAACGAGAAACGTCAGAAAGTGTGTGGGACGGACGGAACGACGTACATAAACCTGTGAGTATGAGAAACATCGGTTACAGTAGAAAGGAAGGACATAAGGTTATTTGAGCAAGAAACTATGATACCAGGGTTTGTGTATTTTGCACATGATTGCACATAATTACCTGCTGACATCTACATATTTAATACCATATATGAACTGTTTATAATATTATCTGACATTTTATTTTTCATACTTTTATTTTTGCTTTCCTCCTCTCATACCTTTACCTGCTTTTCTTTCGTTTTCTTTCTTTCCTTCCTTCTTTCTTTCTTTCTGCTTCTCATTTTTTTTTACTCCTCTAGATATGATTTTTCTATCCTTTCTATATAGCATTACAATAGATAAAATGCCACTTACAAAAAGAGTGAATGGAGTATTATGAAAGTGTGTGAAAGTGGAATATATTGTGTATAATTGTAATATGTATACTTTTGTAAAAACTCTGAAAAGAAACAAAAAAAAAAAAAAAAAGAAAGGGACTCCGGTAATTTGGGATTTTTGGAGGGATGAGCGATCATTTTCGAAAGAAAAATATGCATAGTTGAACTTTTTTGAGTCAAAGAGGGTTCTGATTAAATTACTTTTCCTTAACTAGCACATGTTTTGATAAATTGGACTTTTGAAAACGATATACAAATCAGCACAGATTTGTTTTGGTAGTTATTCTTTAATTTGTCCAAGTAGTGATAATCAGCTACCGATAAAGCTAATTTAATTTGGATGTGACTTACATGGCGGATGTCGTCTATGAAGCAACAGAAGCTTTCTCATCTGGGACACCTGGTCTAATTATTTTGTACTTTTCAATTGTCTCCGTTTAATGTTTTTCTTATTTCAAATTGGGCCCCTTGTTTAATCGATTTTGAGTTCTGATTATGTTTTTATTTTTGCGATAATCTTATTTCAGCGATTTTTAAAAAATGTTTTTAGCTGAAAGCGTTCTTCTACATTACCTATAAGTATGCCAACTTGTTGTGAATGAGAATGATGCCGAGGTTATCTTTTTTAGGCCATAACATTTACTTGGATCTGAACAAGATTTACATGGCGATTAAGTATGAGAAGCTTACTCTTCCGGAACCCCTAGTTTTATTCTCTTGTTCTTTTGTTCATATTTTGCTCTTGCAAAATCGATTTTGAGTTTTGATTTCGATTTGTAGGCGCTCCGGTGGTATTCCCTATCTTGTTTTTAATTTATTTTTTCATTTAGCGAAGTAATTGGGTGTTATTTCTCGAATATTGTCAGGAAGAGAAAAATAATACTTAAAATCTTTCATTCGAACGAAGAATAAAAAGTATCAAATAAAGCTTTCCAAAACACCGATATTTCTGCGGATTACTAAGTATACTTAAATCATTTGGTTGTGATTTCTTTTTCAATATCATGTTGTCAATTATCATATCATTCTAAGTTGAAATGAAAATTATTTTTAAAATGTACCTTTAGACTAAGACAGTTGATAAGTGTTGTAATGGTAAATCGTAAAAAGAGAGTACTATCTGAAGCCCTACAAAGCAGTTGATACGTTGATATCCTGCTAGGTTAATGCATCACTAATCACATATAAACATTATGAAACATGTGTAAACTTCTCCATACACATTCTTCACGGTTGGTTGCATCTATCGTTTAAACCCCCACCTCCCATATAAAAGGCGAGATCTCCCGAGAGTTCCCATAATGGCAGAGGCAAATTTGAAATTGACATCATACAGATTTGGGGAGGTTATTTTCAAATTACTGTGTATTAAAGAGACATTCACAAAAGATAATTGGCAGGCAACATATTAACACACTGATCTAATGACCTGTGGATAATTGAGCATTTTGATGGCTTAATTTAAAAGAATAGAGGGAAAGAAATGTTGAAGTGAAGCATTATTTTGAAATTGAATGACAGGGTCATAGGTAATGTTTACTTCATAAACTCCTCCTATATGGCGGGAAATTAAGGCATGCAATAACAATGTACTCACCATCAGATGCTTTTATTTGGACTCCAAGATTACTTGCTTTGAGTTCTATATATTTTGTGTCAATGCCATTGGTGACCCATATAGGGTATATTGTTGGGATTAGGGTACAGAGATCGCACTAAATTTAGAAAACACAAAGGCATAATATCCCCTCCTGGAACCATAGGATGTCCACACATTATCAGCATTTGACCGCAGAGCATGTTGCTTTCTTTCCAGGTATATTGGGTTCCTCCAAATATTTCTACTTTCCAACATTTTCCAAAACTTCTGTATTTATCTTTCCTGATCAAATTGTTTCCTGGTCTGGCCGATTGCCCATTTCCTAACCATAACTGTCTCAATAGGGTTACACATGGATTGCATATGCAGTGGGTGCAATGGTTCCCTTCTCCTAACTCCTGTCCAACGTGTCCAGGTTCCCCACCAGGCCCCCCTTGATCAGCGGTATATATGTAGCAGCGATATAAATTATGTATTTCTTTATAAGTTATGTTATTTAATTATTTCGTCCGTAGCGCGCCGACTTTCCGTGTATATGTTTCGTATTTCGTGTAATGCAAAGTAGCGTATTCCCTGTTGTGATTTTGAGTTGTACAGGTGTATTGTGGTGTCTTGCTCTTTACGTTTGTTAATACGTTGGTATCCTATACAGTGGTTGTTGGTCAGTGTTACGTCAAGTTGTGTATGCGTTTTCATTGGTTGATTCTGTGGTCAGTTTTGGCGCGTGTTTCTTTGTGGGTTTTATACGACAGTACCCTTTGCGGACTCGTAGGCGACGGACGGAATAGAAGAATGTAAGTGTTTCTTTGTCTTTGTGTAATAACCTTTTTATGTGCTATGTATTTTATAAGTGATGATTCCAAACTTGTATAAGTATAGATGATTTATTAATTGTCATAAGAAATCATATATAATTAATGTAGTATTTTTTATATGTTTCGGACCAAACATTGTAATCGATAATTTAATAGTTTGTGAGAGGCGTTATGGCGTTTATTTATAAATTAGAAAAGTAAGAGAAACGTACCTATAGATGGATTTTATTGCATTACAGTTTCTTGAGTATCTGACGGTAAAGATCGTACGTACAGTAGTAGTTGTAGCCACGGCTTTGTGCCACACGCAGGTATGCTATATTATATTTTATGTAAAAGTGTATAAGTTGATATGATAAGACATATAACGCTAGATTATCTGTAAACTAAATATATTGTTCAGTAGTATTATATCCTTTAATTTAAACGTGAAGAGTAATTTGGAAAGTTACACTTTCCAAATGTATTGTTGATTTCTAATGATAATTGTAATGTAATCGTGTAAGAGTTATTTCCCTTGCATTTGAAATGTTAATGTATACTTCTATATGTCTATTACTTTTTATGTGTCTGTAACTTGTACTTTGTACTTGTTGCAGGGTTAGGGCTTCACAACTTAATAAAAGTCTTAAGAAGACAGTGAACCAAAAAAAAACCTGAGGAGTTGTTTATTCTGAAAACACAACACGCCACCTCTACTACAATGGAGCCTCCAGTGAGCTGTCTTCACTAAGCGTGTACGACGATTCCGATCTGCCTGAGGGTATCTATTGGGCCTATCTCCGTTCGTCGATTCTCGGATCTTTCCGGGATGACGTATTTGTGAGCGTTACTGCGCATGCTTATGCCAGAGCGTCGATTTCCTTATCCTGTTTCCGGTGAAGACTTGCGCATGACTGACATATCATCGATTTCCTTTTCCTGTTTCCGGTAAAAACACCTGTTTTTCCAACAACAGTGTTTTGTGAATGTGACATTTGGATTGCTGGGACCGACATAGACATTGATATTCTGTAAATTATTGCTGCATCGAAGAGAGTGACTTTATTAAACATGATTCTATTTCAATTGTGTGTTTCGATATTTATAATTATATATTATTTTGTGAAAATTTATGCCTACTTTCACCTTTCGTATTTTTTTTTGAAATCCCTGTGTTGTGTTTACCTGTGTGTGTGTAAATATGAGTATGTGCTGACACGACTTGGACTTGGGTTATTCTACTTCGGATATCTAGTCCAGTGACAGTTGGGAGTTTGGATTTGTGACTTGGAGTATTTATTCATACACATAAGGTGAGTTCTTAGGTTGTTTTTTTTTCAGTGGTTATTATTTTGTTTTTTTTCTGGTTTATATATTTGGTTTTTCTGACCCCCCCCCCCCCCCCCCCCGGCATTACTATTCGCGCCGTGTAATTATATAGTAAACGCGAATCGTACTCTATATATTTGTTTTTTTCGCGAATTGAAATTATTTTTTTTTTCAGATTCCAGACCATTGTTATTTAAAATACCATTTCCGGTTTTTTTTTCTCTTTCCCCTTGACATTTTTGTATTGAATTAAATTTTCAGGATGACAATTTTCTTGGTGGCGGCAGGGCGTGAGCACTTGAGAAGTACTACATACTACAGTACTACACGTACTGTGCTACCTGGCAAGTCTTGTTATATATTTGAAATAAAATTTGATACATGGATACTCCTATTTAGATTTAATTAAGTTAAAGCTATCCCCATCCCATGTGTTCATATTTACTTAACAACTGTTTATACTGTTTCATTTTTGTGTGTGTATCATTCCTTTTATGCAATACTAGGATTGTATTATCACTTACGGACTTCAACATGACTGATGATATGACAGAAAATGAGATCAACTTAATGGTAAGTCATTTTAAAACCATGAAAGTTAAGCCAAAGTTGGATACACTAGCGGATTTCCAGGAATGGATGAGGGCACAAAGTGAGAGTACTGCGGAAGCGTCAGAGGATGTTAAGGATTCCAAGGCAGGTATTAAGAGTCAGACCATGTATTCAACGTCATCCATACAACATTTTCCAAAGATGATTCACTTCTCTGGAGACACCAAGAAAGATGCCTCATATGATGTATGGAGGAGTGAAGTGGTGTGTATTATGAAGGAGGGACACTCAGACCAGGCCATCTCCCAAGCTATTAGAAGTAGCCTCAGAGGAGAAGCATTGAAGATTCGCTCCAGACTACCTCCTGATGCCAGTATTTCGCAGATTTTGGCCAAGATGGATAGCGTATATGGAATAGTGGAACAGTCTGAGATGTTGTTGGCACGATTCTACAGCGCCAAGCAGGGGCCTGAGGAGGAAGTATCAGCATGGAGTTGTCGAGTGGAGGATTTGCTCAACAAAGCCTCTGAGGATATCTACATGGATGACATGAAGAAAGACTCTATGTTGCGTACCTTTTTTTGGTCAGGACTTCAGACGAAGCTGAAGGACATAACCGGACATTTGTATGAGAGGATCAGTGATTTTGACCAGCTGAGAGTAGCAATTCGCCGAGTTGAGCAGGATCATGTATGCCGTCTGCCAGAAGAAAAGAAGAAACAGACTGCATCCGCCAAGTCTGCTATTGAGGTCAGCAAACCACCCAAGTCGGAATTAGACGAAATTAAGGGCATGATCCACCAGCTTGCAGCAGATGTTAACCGGTTGGAACAGCGAAATCCTGTGAAGGAGCCCCAAGCACCCCGGGGAGAACGGAACAGAGACCGCAAGTCATATCAGGGTTATCGGAATCCAGGACATGGAGAGGTTGAGAGATCAGATAGGGATTTTCCAGAACCCACCTGCTATCGTTGTGGCCAAGAGGGACACATAGCTTTGGGATGCAGAGTTCGTTTGGATCATCTCAAGCAGGATACGTTAAACGGCAACAGACCTACGTCGGCGGGCAAACGTTAGGTCTTAGAGGTATTAACCATGCCCAGCAAGTTGATAGAAAACCAGCAGACCTGGTTGGAAACACCACAGAAGTTCCTATTTTAGTTGAAGGGGTATCGGCTAAAGCATTACTCGACACAGGCTCAACTGTATCAACGGTCAGTAAAGCATTTTATCTACAGCATCTTGGTCACTTGGATATTAAGCCATTGGACACCATCCTAAAGATTGAATGTGCTGATGGACAGATGTTGCCTTATGAAGGATCTGTGCAGACAGAGCTTGCTTTTAGCGGTACGGGTTTGGGGCAAGAGGACAGTAAACTTTTGGATTGCATACTCTTGGTTGTACCATCTAGCCCTTATAATTCAACTGTGCCGCTTTTGATTGGAACCAATCTTCTCACAGGTCTGATGGACAAGGTTCAAGAGGAATATGGTACTACTTTTCTACAGAAGGCAAGATTAGAGACCCCTATGTACTTAGCCTTCAGATGTATCACACTGCGTGAGAGGGAACTTAGACGACATAAGGACCGGTTAGCAGTCGTGAGATGTGCCTTGACAGACCCCTTGACTATTCAGCCTAATTCAGATGTGACCATCAAAGGATATATGGATAAGTGTTTGGCGAATCCCCCGGTTTGTGCTCTAGTTCAAGCTACACCAGATTCCAGTATTCCAGATGATTTAGATTTTGTGCCTACTGTTGTGCAGTATCACTTTGACCAGAAGCCTGGTATCCCGGTACACATCAGCAATTTGTCAACAAGGACCGTTACTATTCAACCTCGAGCCCTATTGTGTGAACTCCAGCCAGTCACAGTTGAAGATGTCAACGAGTCGGTATCGACTGATGAGACTGAGGATGTTCTTCGTAAGGTAGCGATCAACACAGATGATCTAGATGAGGGACAGGTCACAAGAGTGAGGGGGTTGCTGGAAAAGTTTCGGTCCAGTTTTTCCACCAGTGATATAGACATCGGCGATACAGACAAGATGAGGCACAGGATTGACTTGGTGGATTCAACGCCAATCAAGCAACGTTGTCGGAGGATCATGCCTACCATGTTTGAGGAAGTGCGAAGCCATTTGCAACAGCTATTGATAGCAGGAATTATTCAGCGTTCCCACTCTCCTTGGGCATCTAACGTTGTATTGGTGAGGAAGAAGAATGGGTCATTACGCATGTGCGTTGACTACCGCCAACTTAACCAGAGGACTGTTAAGGATGCATACGCCCTCCCTAGAGTGGATGAGATGTTGGATTCCCTGGCAGGTAACCGGTATTTTTCTGTCATCGACATGAAATCCGGCTATCATCAAGTTGAACTGCATGAAGACCATAAGGAACGAACTGCATTCACTGTTGGTCCTCTTGGCTTTTATGAATATACCCGAATGCCTTTCGGATTGGCAAATGCACCCGCAACTTACCAACGGTTGATGGAGGATGTGATGGGTGAACTACACACTACCATTTGTTATGTATACATTGACGACGTCATTGTGTTTGCCAAGGACTACGAGGGACATATGGACAACTTGGAGAAAGTCTTCCAGAGAATATTCGACGCAGGATTGAAGTTATCGCCAGACGTGGAAAGAAGAATGACCAGAATGTGCAGTCCTGGACATGGGAAACGGAGCAAGAGGAAGCGTTTGCAGCTTTGAAGTCATGCCTCTCCGGACCTCCTATAATGGGTTATCCAGACTTCACCAAACCTTTTGAGTTGCATACGGATGCATCGCTGTTGGGTTTGGGCGCCATTCTCTACCAGGAGCAGGACAACCGGAAGAGAGTCATCGCCTATGCAAGTCGTGGACTTTCCAAATCCGAGAAAAGATATCCAACTCACAAGTTAGAGTTTCTGGCGATGAAATGGGCAGTGACAGAGAAGTTTGGGGATTACTTGGTAGGACGACACTTTACTGTGCTCACGGATAATAATCCGCTCACGTACGTGCTGACCTCTGCAAAATTAGACGCGACATCACAGAGATGGGTGGCTGCTCTTGGATCGTACGATTTTGACATTGTATATCGACCAGGGACCAGCAATGCAGATGCAGATGCGATGTCACGATATCCCTTACTAGAAGAAACTGCAGAGTCAGGCGTAATCACCGACCAAACCATCAAGGCAATCAACAATGGAATGCACTGCAACACTTTCATCGATACCCTTTCCATGTCGGCAACTACTTTAGATGTCGTAAGTGACCCAGTTACTTCTGGAACAGTGGACGTTATCGCCGCTCAATGTCAAGACCCTGTGCTATCTACATGGATTCCACTTGTAAAAGCTGGTATTCGACCAAAACGTCAAGATCTCCCTTCTGGACAGGAGCACTCGGTTTACTTGAAGAACTTCGAGAAGCTCAGGATGAAGAATGGTGTACTATGTAGAGAGACTCGGCGGAATGGTGAACTGATTACTGCACAAGTGTTACCCCGATGCAAGATTGCCACTGTCATCACCATGGTACATAATGATATGGGTCATCAAGGGCGAGACCGGACACTTTCATTGCTCCAGGTTCGTTTTTACTGGGTTGGCATGGGCCGAGATGTGGAAACGTGGGTCAAACATTGTGACAGATGTATACGGATGAAGACACCAACTAACACCAGAGCACCGTTGGTAAGTATTAAGACGTGTCAGCCTCTGGAGCTCTGGAGAAATCCAAGGGTGGACATGACAGTATCTTAGTCATTACAGACCACTTCACCAGGTATGCCGTTGCAATTCCGACTAAGGATCAGAAGGCTCGCACCGTAGCGGAAGTGTTCTTTAACCACTTCGTGGTTCACTACGGATTGCCGCAACGGATTCATACGGATCAAGGCGCAAATTTCATGAGCGATCTTATGGAGGAATTATGTGTCATAACTGGAATGAGTAAGTCAAACACTACGCCGTACCACCCTATGGGTAACGGATTGTGCGAGCGATTCAACCGAACACTCATTGGAATGCTTGGAACGTTATCTGGGAAGCGTAAACAAGATTGGAAGTCGAATACGGCAGCGTTGGTGCACGCATATAATTGCACTAGACAAGAGTCTGCAGGACAGACACCGTATTTTCTCATGTTTGGAAGGAATCCAAGAATCCCAGTAGATTTGGCATTTGGAGTTCTATCGGACAAACCCACAGGGTCATTGACTTCCTATGTTGAATCATTAAGACAACGACTCAAGGATGCCTACGCTTTAGCATCTTCGAGCTCAGACTACGCCAAAACTCGACAGAAGACTAATTATGACACGAAAGTGCGTGGAGCTACTCTCGCAGTAGGAGATCGTGTTCTGGTTAAGGTGATGGCATTCGACGGTAAACATAAGATCGCCGATAAGTGGGAAGAATATCCATACATCGTGACAGACAAACCTAACCAGGACGTCCCGGTATTTGACGTACAGAGGGAAGATGGCGAAGGTAGGACCAAAACCCTACATAGGAACTTGCTACTCCAGTTTCTTACCAGGACGTGTAACCAACCCCAAACCGACACCCGCCCCAAGACGTCAGCGACCCCGTCAGACGAAACCGATTACACCCGTCGTATCAGATGAGGATGATGAATCCGAGTCGTCGTCGGATGAGGAAATGATGGTAGTCAGAGTGGACAACAGAGATGAGACCACTGTAGACGCCAGCGATCAAAAGAACGTCGTTGCTGAGTCAGAGGTAGGAGGGGACGCCCTCTCAGAGGAGTTGGGGGCGGAAGCGGAAGTGGAGGATGAACAACAAACTGAAGACGATTCGTCGGATGAGCAGAGTCTGCATCAGCTCAGACGATCACAGCGCGATCGGAGGAAACCTAAGTGGTTACAAAGTGGAGCATATGTTTGGGAACCTGAATGGATGTCCCGGGCTCATTTTCTAACTCAGCTGTCATCCTCCGACGTCTTCAAAGATAAGGGGGAGGAAGTCGCCATGACGCTCCTCCATATCATTTCAGGAAAATAAGTGTTTTAATTCCATTTCATTACAGGAAATATGGGTGTTTTAATTTTGTGTTGTTTTAGTCATAGAGTGATTTTTGGATTTATAGCACATATAGTAGTTAACATACTTGTTATTGAAGAAGTACCAGCAGTTGTAAATTCAGTTACAAATTGAAGTTTCAGGATTATTTCTTCTGTTAGCCATGTATATTCTTATTTACTGTATGATGAGTTGATTTTAAAGTTTAATTTCAGAAAGATACATATGTGAGACGCTTCATGTGGAGTCCAAGTATACTATTTTAATTATGATTCATTATTTCAGGGCATTGTTGTAGTTATACAGTAATTATACCTTAAGAACTAATTTATCATTGTTTTTCAGATTTTGTTTCAGTTTATGTTGTCGTGGACGACATTCTACAAAGCAGGGAAGAATGTAGCAGCGATATAAATTATGTATTTCTTCATAAGTTATGTTATTTAATTATTTCGTCCGTAGCGCGCCGACTTTTCGTGTATATGTATCGTATTTCGTGTAATGCAAAGTAGCGTATTCCCTGTTGTGATTTTGAGTTGTAGAGGTGTATTGTGGTGTCTTGCTCTTTACGTTTGTTAATACGTTGGTATCCTATACAGTGGTTGTTGGTCAGTGTTACGTCAAGTTGTGTATGCGTTTTCATTGGTTGATTCTGTGGTCAGTTTTGGCGCGTGTTTCTTTGTGGGTTTTATACGACAGTACCCTTTGCGGACTCGTAGGCGACGGACGGAATAGAAGAATGTAAGTGTTTCTTTGTCTTTGTGTAATAACCTTTTTATGTGCTATGTATTTTATAAGTGATGATTCCAAACTTGTATAAGTATAGATGATTTATTAATTGTCATAAGAAATCATATATAATTAATGTAGTATTTTTTATATGTTTCGGACCAAACATTGTAATCGATAATTTAATAGTTTGTGAGAGGCGTTATGGCGTTTATTTATAAATTAGAAAAGTAAGAGAAACGTACCTATAGATGGATTTTATTGCATTACAGTTTCTTGAGTATCTGACGGTAAAGATCGTACGTACAGTAGTAGTTGTAGCCACGGCTTTGTGCCACACGCAGGTATGCTATATTATATTTTATGTAAAAGTGTATAAGTTGATATGATAAGACATATAACGCTAGATTATCTGTAAACTAAATATATTGTTCAGTAGTATTATATCCTTTAATTTAAACGTGAAGAGTAATTTGGAAAGTTACACTTTCCAAATGTATTGTTGATTTCTAATGATAATTGTAATGTAATCGTGTAAGAGTTATTTCCCTTGCATTTGAAATGTTAATGTATACTTCTATATGTCTATTACTTTTTATGTGTCTGTAACTTGTACTTTGTACTTGTTGCAGGGTTAGGGCTTCACAACTTAATTAAAGTCTTAAGAAGACAGTGAACCAAAAAAAAACCTGAGGAGTTGTTTATTCTGAAAACACAACACGCCACCTCTACTACATATATATGTGTGTCAACTGGTGTGTTTTCTTCACTGAGTAATATTTCCTTTGTACTATTCTGTTCCGTTTCACAGCTGTATTCTTTTTCCTCAGTTATCTTTAATTCCCATTCGTTCATGTTGAAAAAATGTCTTAATTGCCTGTCTCTGCTCTTCATTAACAACAATAGTTATCATTGTCTTTTTATTTGATGTATTCCCCTCCATGTCTGCTACTATACTGAAAAGTGCGGGAAAATGAAAGGACAATAGAAAAGGTGTGTACAGGAATGTGTGTGATGGGGAGGGGGACGAGGGGTGTCAGTAACGGTATCCGGGATGTGAAAAAAGGACAAAGTAACTAAAACTGGCCGGTTCTATTGTCTTTACATTGTTGACTCCTCAATGTTAACCAGACATTTAATTATAATTGCCTGATATCTCACTGAAATATTTCATAAATAATTGGGTTCAACTAAGAGACCTTTTGTTTCCAAACAAATAAGGCCAATACAAAAATATGTATGTTTCAACATGCACCTTGATATATAAAGTAATACTGAATCATAAACACAAGAAGACGTAACTTGAATATTTAACAAGAGCTGGATTACAGAAAAATATACCTGATATTAAAGTATTGTTAGAAATGGAGGGAAACATTGTAGAACCAGTCTCAAGAATAAGAGAAGAACTGAAACAAAACCGTAAGCGTTATGCATCAGATAGTGCAGAAGCTCAAAAACTCCGGAATGAAAAGAAAAAACAGAAAAAGAATCAATTGCGAGGACGGCTTGAGTTTTATTATAAAGAGGAAGAAGATAAAACCGATCTCTTTAACATGATTGATAAAGTGAAATTGTACATGGGAGAAGGTCACTTCAACAAAGTCTCAACATTTGCACTTCTGCACAGAGTAAGGGACTATTTCATTGACTCTTGTCTACCAACAGAAAAAAAATCACGCAGCCAAACCTGATTCATGGTATCAATATACTTCGGGAGAGGATGCATTGAATGAGGAACTGTTTGTCTGCACAAAATCATACATCAACAATTTATGCCGCCAAGCCCAAAATCATTCGGGAAAGTGTGATGGGGATCTCCTAATTAGAAATACAACACAACTTCGTCACTGTGTAAGTTTGTCAATAGGCTGTGATCATGATGGACATCAGTTCCAGTGGACATCTTCACCCTATACCAGTTCTGGGAAACTTTTGGCTAACCTGAAAATGGCACATGGTTATCTATCCTCTGGGCTTTTGTTTACGCAATATGAGAAGTTATGTAAGTCATCCACAATTGGTTGTATCGGAGAAAAGTATATGAAGGAGCTACATGAGCCATATTGTCGAATTGAAGAGGATGAAATGGAGACAAACATCAAAGATTCACTGTTGGAAGAAATTGCTTCAACAGCTGCTACTTTAGAAAACCCAGAGGAGATACATGACGGCATAAACATACTTACAGATGCACGACACTGTTGGCGTAAAAATGCACGTTTCAGTGATGTGGTTTGCATAGGAGATAAAACTCACAAGGTTTTGAAGAAAACAGAAAATGCAAATGACACGTGGCATTGCACAAAAGGGATATCAAGACAAGCCAAGAAAATTACATCCGGACCGTTACATCTGCGAGGAAAAACATGGCATGGAGAGCTAAGTGACAAAGCGGCATCTATTAAAACTTACATATATTGGTCTATGAAAAATTGTGGGGGGAACGCAAAAACACTACGCGCAAATATTCTAAATTTTGTTCAACACCATCAAGGAGATCACTCAAAATGCTTCGACTCATCAAGATGTAAAACAGATCAGAGCTATGAACGAACAAAATATGTAATCAAATCAACAGAAGCAGAAAAATGCTTGACAACAGTTTTAAAGAAGCTACATGTATACAAAAAACAGGAACAATACAAATACTGTCTCGATACACATTATGTAGAATCTTTCAATAACGCTTCATTGCAATTTCATGACAAACGGATTGTATTTGGAGAAGAAAATTATTTACTCAGGACAAACCTTTCTGTTTTGGATTTGAATGAGAATGTAGATAGAGCATCAACTTCTCACAGATATTTTGAGGATGCTAGGAATCCGCGGAGAAGAACATCTGTTCCGGAGAAAGTATCAAAAACGACAGGTTACAAAGATGCCATTTGGAGGAAATGGATTAAAATTTACTGTAAATAGATTGACTCTTACATCATTTGTGGTGTAATTCCAGAGTATAGTGATCGACTGATGAATTATATTTATAACGCCTTGCAAGATAGTGATACAATTACATTGGTGTATGTGTGTGTGTATGCATAATGTACTTTCTGTGATTTATGGATTTTATTTCTTCTATAAGTAAGTAATATAAATTTTATAAGCTTGTCCTAGCTGTCCCTAACTTTGAAACAGCACAATTATCATTAACCACCTGGGATACTGTATGTACACACGTGTTGCCTGTTTACATTGCTGCTGTGATAAGCCCTTCCTCTTGCCCGCCTGCAAAAGGGGATGCCCCTTCAAAATTTACTCGGTGCTAGGGCACCGAGAGTTATATGGTAGGCCATGAAATGCAACACGTACGTTGGGGTTTATCTCGTTTACTGAACTGAAAATCCCCAGTGTTAGGGAGTATATATATATAAATATTACGTCACGGTAAAGGTATCTGGTTTGTCCGGTATACTTTACACACAACAAACTGTCATGGCGACCTAAACGTTGGGACGATTTAATTTCAAGTAAGCTGGTCCACAGCAAGTTGAGGAATGAAGCTGTAGAGTACAGGGGTGCCCATAACAGGTAAGCTATTTTATACAACAACTTGCGATATTTTATTTCCATGTAACGTACGACATCACATGTAGCAAATCGTTTTATTCACTAGTCATTTGTCTGTATCATGAATGTTATATGTGACCTAAACCATGCAGTATAAAGACATGCTTAATTTTTGTAATCGGTTCGGTAATCTTCCGATCAATTAGGCTCGAGTAATCTAACAACTGGGTAATCTTTGAATAATAAGATAACCATAGTTTTCTAAGAAACTGATCCTTTTGGTTTGTTCTTGTTCTGCTAATAATAAACCGAGAAAGAATGTAGAGTGTGAATTACTGGATTTCTTTTCACTTTTGACAAATAGCATCTTCATGATTCACAGCATTTTAATTACTTCATTTTGTATTTGTTAATGAGAGGTTTTTTTTAAATTACTGTAATGTTTTCTCAAAAGGTTTGTATGCAACTTCGCTCATGTTATAACACGTCTGTATGAATAATTTTTATATATAATTATTATTAATGTTACAGGGCTTGATGAAGTGCAATGGATTCCAATGAAAGCGAACGGATGTCAAAGCTCTTGTCAAGATACCTGGACAGACAATTCCCTGGCACAAAAGAGGATGTAGAAATTAGACGAACGGCACAGCTTGTAATGGAACATGGAGTCAAATTCGATACTACCGGGCCATATCTATTCTATGGCGGAAGTCGTGTTGAAGGGTTCTATCTAGCTGATTCCGATTTTGACCTGATGCTCATAGATCGAAACGTTACAATACTACTTCCGGGTCAGCGTATCCCTACAAACGAGGCACATCAGACGTTTCTGTACATGAAGGATGGTGATTGTCAACCTACAGCTCGGTCAGTTAGGACAAATACTGAGTCAAATATTACTGAATTCATTGGTTCAGATGGAGAACAGATCGTTTGTGTCGAGTGACATATACAGAGAACAATTTGTATCGTATATGAATTCCGGTGAAGGGCAGACGTTTGATTCGAATGGCCCCTGCTGTGCTATAAAGTCAGACTCATTTAGTTTGGATTTAGCACCTTCGTTTCCCAGTAACAGCTGGCCTTCACAGGCCAAAGAGTGGATATACCGTGCACGATTGTATGGCTGGCCACATCAAACTTTGATAAACAAGATCGTCCAGAGTGGCTGCCATGTCGTCCCAGTTGGAGACAAGTGTTCTGAAGACACTTTGTTAAAATGGAGGATATCATTTATATCAGCAGAAAGAATGCTAGTACACTCTTTTAGCCATATTCAGTTCAAAGTTTACTTTTTACTGAAATATCTCTTGAAGCAATTAAAATACAATTTGAAGGAGGTAATTGGCGATGATGATATCATGTGTTCCTATTTTCTGAAAACTGTCCTTTTTCATACAATTGAAAACACCGATCAAAATTTTTGGCAAGACAAAAATTTGTTCATCTGTTTCTGGCTTTGCTTCAACATTCTTATAGCTTGGGTCAAGGCAGGATACTGTCCGAACTACTTCATCCCAGAAAACAACTTGTTCAAAAGAAAGATACATGGACAAAATCAACAAAGATTGTTAAACATTTTGAATGAATATCAACAGTTGAAATTGGGTTGTCTTCGTGTTGGTCGATTCTGTCAACCATTATTGCTGCATCATCTTGAAGCTTTACAAGATAGTCTGGTTCAACCTGAATCTGTTCATAATGTTGTCCTCCGTCGGGATAAGTCCATTGTGCAACATTTACGTGATTTGTATTTCCCACAAAACAGGTCCTTGCGAACAATATTTGGAATGTTGAATTTGCTTTCAAAATCTGAGTCAGCGTGCAATGAAATAATCTCGTATTACTATGCTATGCATATCCTATATGAAATCGCAACTGAGCAAGTGTATCCACATCACACGAATGCTTCATGCAACAAGACCAGGTATAAGAGTTTGAAAAAGACAAAACATTGGATGATACCAAAAGCATCAGTTGGAACAGATATGTTGTATTTAGCAACATTCCACTACCGAACAGGAAACTACGGTAAATGCCTGGAGATTACCAGACAGGCAATGCATCTAGCAGCGTACTTCACATTTGATACAGGAAAGCGTACACCAGAACTGGACGAATTATACACCGGTGGCGATTTTAACCCGCACAACCCTTCAATCCAAAACTTGAGGAAGGTATTCACAGGATTTATTTCCTTCAAGTTTGGACAAGAACGATTCTGCCTCCCTCATCTTCAACCACATATATCTCAGCAATGTCTGAACATCCCTCCACTTCCATACGCTATATTCTTGTCCTTTCTGTGCTGCCATGAGCTCGGCGACACCGCAGGACGTGATAGAGATTTACGCCGCCTCATCGTAGCCAAATATAATGATCTACAAGGTGGTCAAAGATACTGGATTGTGTACACCCTCCTGGCAATTTGCTATGAAACTCTTGGGGACAACCACAGGGCTATCCGGTGTTACGAAGACTCGGCAAAATCAAAGGCGGGTTCCCATGTGTTTACAATATAATTCAACAATTGACAGTAAAGAGGCGTTAGAAGAGGCGGTAACAGAATTGTTTCTAGAAATACAGCACAGGGTCATTTTGGAATCAAAACATTAAAATAATGAAATGGACAAATTAAAAAAATGTTATGATAATATTTTCTTCAGTTGTGCGAGTTAATATATGATATATGATCGTGTTGTTTTCGTGCGTTCATGTTTCCCATGTCATATTTCCACTTTATTGGGAAGGGGGGACGAAATGTGAATAAAACCATTATCTTAACTTAAACTAAAGGCAAAATATGTCAAAAGGAAAACGTAACAAAATTGCGCCCGCTCGCTCCAATTTTGAAATCTCATTTTCCGAAGAACAATAAATCAAATTGGTATGGCCTAGTTAGATAATATTTCATCTTTCAAAGAACGGGTCAGTGTGGGAGTAGGTTACTTTGGTTAGGAAGCAGGTCTGGCTTTTTGCAGACAATAAATGTAATAGCGGTTACAAACAAGTAATTAGATGTCTAATACTTATCCTAAAATAGTTGCGTGTGGTTTGAACATCGATATCAAGAAATATCGACTAGTGTTAAATCTGTTTGTATCGCAAACTGCTTATTAGGGCTCCCTCTCGCTAGATAGTGGCGGGGGGCGCGACGAATTACCCAAATCTACCCAAATCTACCCAAATCTTACCCAAATCTACCCAAATCTACCCAAATCTTACCCAAATCTACCCAAATCTACCCAAATTTTACCCAAATTGTACAAATACACCACAATTATAAGAAAACCAATAGCTTTATTAATTAATTATTCGCAAATTTTGATGATGGATATCGTTTTCTCCTGATTTTAGCCATCCAAACTTCAGTAAGGGTTATCTCCCCTGTATCACGCATGACAAAGAATATTATCAGCAAAACGTGACTATATTTCTATTTCTATATCGTACTAATCATAATATCAATCATGTTAAATAATATAACTATAGAAACAATATAAATGCAATAATCAATAGAAAATTGTCGTGCTCGAAAAGCTTATATTTCATAATATAAAAATCACATTACCCAAATATACTAAAATCTTACCCAAATCTACCCAAATCTACCCAAATCTTACCCAAATCTACCCAAATCTACCCAAATCTTACCCAAATCTACCCAAATCTTATCCAAATCTACCTTAATCTTACCCAAATCTACCCAAATCTTACCCAAATCTACCCAAATCTTATCCAAATTTACCTTAATCTTACCCAAATCTTACCCAAATCTACCTAAATTTTACCCAAATCTCACAAATAACCTATTACCAGAGAGTATATATATACGTTTCTAAAAATTATACAATCAACATTTCAACAACGAATGATTACACTGATAGACAATTATACATTTTACAAAGAGTGGAAACAGGTGAAAATCTACGTAATTATGAACATACATGTTAATTTACAGGTAAAGCATGACCAAACTGAATAACCAATAACTGGGAAATTATCCAGTTATCATAATGCTATATAATACATTCCGTAATAATGTATATATACCTACTTGACGTCAAAGCTTTTTTTAGTATATGTATATTCCGAAGTGTGCTAATAACGATTAGCTAGACATGTGCCGTTACAATCCAAGTTACGGGTTAGTATGTAAATAACATCGTAATGGCCACAAACTCCTTTTCAATCTCTAGCTTTAAATCGAAACTTAAAAAAGTATCCCCTATAACTATAGTATTTCTGAAATGTTTAATAACTGTAATCCTAGAAATCTAAATATCATTTGTGTCAATTGAGAAACAATGCCAGTGATTTAAATTATGATAGATTGATAGAACATTTGGTTGATGATGGTTCCTTATTTATTTATTTATTTATTTTGAGAGTTTTACGACCTCACATGGCCTAACGACCTCCGGTGGACGCTGCTGTACCGGTAACCACGTAAGAATTCACCTTGAATATTGCTGATATCAGCTAATCTTAACTAAATCTATAAATATGATAAGTTATGAGGCTTGATTTTCGCTTCAAGTTGTGCGGAAAGATACGTATATTGGGCCTTTAATTAATAAGAATGGTATGTGAGTGAGTGTGTTTGACTTTGTGTTAACGTACGAATCAGTAATTTGATATTTTATCAAAATATGCATGTGAAGTTCTTATAAAAACGTCACGTTACGAATATTTTTTAAAATTTTTCTTCTCTTAGACAATACCTTTTAATATCACCCTCCCAAATCCCTATAATATAACGTCAAAATAAAAATGGGACTAAATAGAAGTTATTGTGACTTGGAATTTTGATTTATATCAGAGACGTATAAAGGCTGTATACGTCTCTGTTTATATACATCCCATTATCCTAAGCAAAATATTCCAATTAATCCGTAAACCAGAAAATTATTTTATCAATTTTGATATCTATACGTCCTTCTTTTGTAACTGGCGTATTATTCATCTAATTACCCCGTGAGTTATTTAAACCACGGACTTAGATTGCTATCTAAGTCCGTGTTTAAACTAATGATATAATTATAAATATACGCAGGGACGTATATCTCACATATACGTCCCTGTATCTAGCGATTTATTCAAATTGCAAGTCCCATTTTATATTTCGTAAGAATTGATCGATATACGTCCCTTCGTACTTAGCGAATAATTTATTATAAATATATGTTGTTAGATGTTTATTGACACTTAACATGGACTAATTGATTGACATAGGTCTCTTTTGTTCACGTTCGTTATCAGTATCTGAGTTCCTCGTATATTGTAGTAGCCCCCAGGACACGACCAAGTATATTGGCCCCAGTCCACAATGAAGCTGGACTCCAGATAACAGACTTGTGTTATTTACTAATTAGTGTCACAATATCAATTGGGTTATATGAAAGCGACGAATATAGTAAACATGTTTACATCACACTAATTATGCTGTATAGTAACAACTTATCAAATGAATAAAAACGATCGTTTTATACATGTCCCGTTTCTATTATCAAATGAATAAAAACGATCGTTTTATATATGCCCCGTTATATTAATCAAATGAATAAAAACGATCGTTTGCTACATGTCCCGTTTCTTTTATCAAATGAATAAAAACGATCGTTTTATATATGCCCCGTTATATTTATAAAATGAATAAAAACGATCGTTTGATACATGTCCCGTTATATTTATCAAATGAATAAAAACGATCGTTTTATACATGTCCCGTTTCTATTATCAAATGAATAAAAACGATCGTTTTATACATGTCCCGTTTCTATTATCAAATGAATAAAAACGATCGTTTTATACATGTCCCGTTTCTATTATCAAATGAATAAAAACGATCGTTTTATACATGTCCCGTTTTTATTATAAAATGAATAAAAACGATCGTTTGATACATGTCCCGTTTTTATTATCAAATGAATAAAAACGATCGTTTGATACATGTCCTGTTATACTTATTGAATGAATAAAAACGATCGTTTTATACATGTCCCGTTTTTATTATAAAATGAATAAAAACGATCGTTTAATATATGCCCCGTGTTATATTTATAAAATGAATAAAAACGATCGTTTTATACATGTCCCGTTTCTATTATCAAATGAATAAAAACGATCGTTTTATATATGCCCCGTTATATTTATAAAATGAATAAAAACGATCGTTTTACATATGCCCGTGTTATATTTATAAAATGAATAAAAACGATCGTTTTATATATGCCCGTGTTATATTTATAAAATGAATAAAAACGATCGTTTGATAAATGTCCCATTATACTTATCAAAGGAATTATTATATAGAACGATTATTTTATGCATGTCACGTTATACCTATCAATTGAACTAAACTGAATATTGGGCAAGATTTGGGTAGATTTGGGCATGGACTTAGATTTGATTGCTATCTAAGTCCGTGATTTGGGTAAGTCTTAGGTAAGGTTTAAGTAGATTTGGGTGATGTGATGATTATATAACGTCTATTGATTATTGCATTTCTAATGTTTCTTTATCTATATTATTTAACAAATTGATAAATATTATAATAGGCCTAAAGCACAATACAGATATATAACGTTGGTAATTTCTTTGCCATGCGTGATATAGGGGAGATAAACCTTACTCATGTTTGGTTTACTAAAACCTGGAGAAAACGCGTCGACCATCAAAAATTTGCGTATAATAATTAATAATGCTATTGTTTTTTTTTATAATTGTGGTGTACTTGTACGATTTGGGTAAGATTTGGGTAGATTTGGGTAAGATTTGGGTAGATTTGGGTAAGATTTGGGTAGATTTGGGTAGATTTGGGTAATTCGTCATGCCGGTGGCGGGCGCCCTTTAGTGATTGCGCTGTCCGTGCTTCCGAAACACATTCGTTTCCGCGCCATTATTTTGTAACCTGCCATAGTAGAGTTATGAAACTTTGTATAATTTGTACCTTAATTCAATTTTGTCCTCTGAAAGGTCAACATCTCAAACTTAGCGTTTTTCATTTAAACATTTAACGGTAGACGCCAAGGTGATGCCGTTGGTCCCTCTTTGTTTTTAATCACAGTTACTGATCAAACCTCAAGCTCATCAGTTCAAAGGTCAACCTCATACCATACGTCTTTAACTCAAAGTCATCCCATCGAAGGTCAATGTTAAATTTTACACCTTTTAACAGCATTATATTTTGTTATGACATTATGAAGCAAAGTTGGTCAGGCAAGGTGAACATTGACCAAACCTCAAGGTTATCAAATTCAAGGTCAATGTCAAGTTTTACATCTCTTTACTGCTAAACTATTAGGGTTAGATAGCATGATGGGACCCTTCCTGACGCGTCAGCGTTTTAGTTTAAAGTATGTATGCAACTGTAATATTGTAAAAAAAATCAGATAATACCTAAGCGCCAACAAAACCATAATCCGAACTCAAAATCAATCTAGATGCAAAATAGGAAACAAAGGAAGATTTCATCGAGACCCTCGTAAAAGTACAAGGGAATAAGACCAGGTGTTCCGGAAGAGTAGGTGCCTTCTGCTTCATCGACGACAACCGCCATGTAAATCTTGCATGGTCACATCCAAGTAAACATCAATGACAATCTTCAAAATGAGAACCGAGCCAAGTTAAATAATAGTGGACTAGTGTTGCCTCAGCATGTTTAGGATTCCATATGTACCTGTTATTCTCTTGAACTTGTCTATTCTTCATAAGCATTTGCCCTTATTTAGACCCAATAATAATTTTGGACCCCAACAGAGTCTTTTTGTATTGACGTTATGTTAATGTTGCAACGGCGGGGCCTTTAGAGATGGTTTCCATCTCCATGTCATCTTATTCTTTCTGAATAGAGGAAATTCTGTATTTATTTATTTTTGATACAGTATGTATACATTGCTTAATTTTGTATATTTGTAAAGAAAATTACATAATTGAAATCGATTCGGATATTTGAATGAGTATCAAATGTGGTGTTGCATCTTATTGTATTTATCTTTATTTTTTATTTTTCATTTAAAAATTGTTTTGTGGAAATAATTGGGATTGGGTGTACAGTTTTGTATAGTATTTAAAAATATACTAAAATATTCAAAATCGAAAAACGTAGCATTGCACACGAGACAGAAAGCATGTGAATGACCGGCTTCCATGCGTAAGAAAATTGAAGATATTATGTTGAACTTTATCTGAAAATATTTTTTTTCCTAATTTTTCAGACATTGTAAAAGAAGTAATCAATAAATATTAAACCATTCCTTGTGTTTTTGTTTTCTAGATGCGAGTTTGATAAAGGAAGATGCATGCACAAGGATCTACGTATTGTCAAGTTTGGCCATTGTTGATATTCTACAAAATAAACTCGGCTGTTGTCATGTGTCCCGGGCTTTGTTTTCTGTAAGCTGTTTTTTTAATGACGTAATCGAATGATTAAACCTTAGTTAACCATCTACAATGAACATCTCTGTATCTTCAACAGAAAACAGTAGAAGTGACTTTCTTTACGCCTTCTGACTTTTAATATACAGCAGACATCGTCTGCATGGCTCATTCCCCGAACACCAACTCTGGTAACTTGAAAGAAAGGTGTTTATATAGGAAATCCTTTGAAGTTTAAGTTATAGTCTGTTTCAACTAAGAATGTCAACTCATTCGATTTGTAGACATGATACTAAACTCAGTAATGAAATTAATAAAATATTTTCATATAATACAGCTTTAAGTAATAGAAAATTATCATTAGATATTAATTTTTAGATTCAATAAATGAACAAGAGGCCCAATGGGCCTGCATCGCTCACCTGGATGGAATTAATCTCTGACTTGTAGCTCTAAAGTCGCCAAAAGGCCCCTTAAGGGGTCAGAGTCACCATTTATGTAAAAACCGGTTCCCCTTCCCCAAAGGATGTTTCTGACCAAATTTGGTCAAAATCATATCAGGACTTTTTGACAAGAAGTGATTTAAAGGAATTACCTCTATTTTCCCTATTGGGCCCCGCCCCTCTGGCCCTTTGGGTGTTACCATTTATTCAAAATCTGTTCCCCTTCCCCCAACGATGATTCTAACCATATTTGGACAAAATCTATTCATAACTTTAAGACAAGAAGAGATTTAAAGGAATTACCTCTATTTTCCCTTTTTGGCCCAGCCCCTCTGGCCCCTTTGGAGTCAGTGTCACCATTTATGCAAAATCTGTTCCCCTTCCCCAACGATGTTTCTGACAAAATTTGGTCAAAATCCAAACAGGACTTTTTGACAAGAAGTGATTTAAAGGAATTACTTCTATTTTCCCTAATGGGCCCCGCCCCTCTGGCCCCTTGGGTGTCAGTGTCACCATTTAAGCAAAATCTGTTCCCCTTCCCCCAACAATGATTCTGACCAAATTTAGACAAAATCTATACATAACTTTATGACAAGAAGAGATTTAAAGGAATTACCTCTATTTCCCCTATTGGGCCAAGCCCCTCTGGCCCCTTTGGGGTCCGAGTCACCATTGATGCAAAATCTGTTCCCCTTCCCCCAATGGTGTTTCTGACTTAATTTGGACAAAATATATTCATAACTTTTTGACAAGAAGAGATTTAAAGGAATTACCTTTATTTCCCTATTTGGCTCTGCCCATCTGGCCCCTTTGGGGTCAGAGTCACCATTTATGCAAAATCTGTTCACCTTCCCCCAATGGTGTTTCTGACTAAATTTTGACAAAATATATTCATAGCTTTTTGACAAGAAGAGATTTAAAGGAATTACCTTTATTTCTCTATTGGGCCCCGCCCCTCTGGTCCCTTTGGGGTCAGAGTCACCATTTATGCAAAATCTGTTCCCCTTCCCCAAAGGATGTTTCTGACTTAATTTTGTCAAAATCCAATCAGGACTTTTTGACAAGAAGAGATTTAAAGAATTACCTCTATTTTCCCTATTGGGCCCCTTCCCTCAGGCCCTTTGGGGGTCAGAGTCACCATTTATGCAAAATCTGTTCCCCTTCGCCCAACGATGATTCTGACCAAATTTGGACAAAATCTATTCATAACTTTGTGACAAGAAGAGATTTAAAGGATTACCTCTATTTCCCCTATTGGGCCCCGCCCATCTGGCCCCATTGGGGTCCCAGTCACCATTTATGCAAAATCTGTTCCTCTACCCCCAACGATGTTTCTGACCAAATTTGGACAAAATCTATTCATAACTTTAAGACAAGAAGAGATTTAAAGGAATTACCTCTATTTTCCCTTTTTGGCCCAGCCCCTCTGGCCTCTTTGGAGTCAGTGTCACCATTTATGCAAAATCTGTTCCCCTTCTCCCAACAATGCTTCTGATCAAATTTGGACAAAATCTATTCATAACTTTGTGACAAGAAGAGATTTAAAGGATTACCTCTATTTCCCCTATTGGGCCAAGCCCCTCTGGCCCCTTTGGGGTCTGAGTCACCGTTTATGCAAAATCTGTTCCCCTTCCCCCAATGGTGTTTCTGACTTAATTTGGACAAAATATATTCATAACTTTTTGACAAGAAGAGATTTAAAGGAATTACCTTAATTTCCCTATTTGGCCCTGCCCATCTGGCCCCTTTGGGGTCAGAGTCACCATTTATGCAAAATCTGTTCACCTTCCCCCAATGGTGTTTCTGACTAAATTTTGACAAAATATATTCATAGCTTTTTGACAAGAAGAGATTTAAAGGAATTACCTTTATTTCTCTATTGGGCCCCGCCCCTCTGGCCCCTTTGGGGTCAGAGTCACCATTTATGCAAAATCTGTTCCCCTTCCCCAAAGGATGTTTCTGACTTAATTTTGTCAAAATCCAATCAGGACTTTTTGACAAGAAGAGATTTAAAGAATTACCTCTATTTTCCCTATTGGGCCCCTTCCCTCTGGCCCTTTGGGGGTCAGAGTCACCATTTATGCAAAATCTGTTCCCCTTCGCCCAACGATGATTCTGACCAAATTTGGACAAAATCTATTCATAACTTTGTGACAAGAAGAGATTTAAAGGATTACCTCTATTTCCCCTATTGGGCCCCGCCCATCTGGCCCCATTGGGGTCCCAGTCACCATTTATGCAAAATCTGTTCCTCTACCCCCAACGATGTTTCTGACCAAATTTGGACAAAATCTATTCATAACTTTAAGACAAGAAGAGATTTAAAGGAATTACCTCTATTTTCCCTTTTTGGCCCAGCCCCTCTGGCCCCTTTGGAGTCAGTGTCACCATTTATGCAAAATCTGTTCCCCTTCTCCCAACAATGCTTCTGATCAAATTAGGACAAAATCTATTCATAACTTTGTGACAAGAAGAGATTTAAAGGATTACCTCTATTTCCCCTATTGGGCCAAGCCCCTCTGGCCCCTTTGGGGTCAGAGTCACCATTTATGCAAAATCTGTTCCCCTTCCCCACAGGATGTTTCTGACTAAATTTGGTCAAAATCCAATCAGGACTTTTTGACAAGAAGAGATTTAAAGAATTACCTCTATTTTCCCTATTGGGCCCCTTCCCTCTGGCCCTTTGGGGGTCAGAGTCACCATTTATGCAAAATCTGTTCCCCTTCGCCCAAGGATGTTTCTGACCAAATTTGGTTAAAATCCAATCAGGACTTTTTGACTAGTAGCGATTTGAAGCAAATGTTGACAGACGACGGACGGACGACGGACGCTGCGCTATGGCATAAGCTCACCGGACCTTCGGTCCAGGTGAGCTAAAAATAGTAATTGAAATACATTATTTGCAAAATAAATCTCCTTAATCGAATAATTTAAAGCATATTGATACTAAAATTAAGTTTCTATTCATACATGTTAGAGTAATACATTTAATACAGCACCGAAAGATAATTATTATTATTATACAGATTATTATCAATATTCTTAATAGAAAAACATTAAATGAAGACAGAAATCACTAAACTGATGTCACACAAATTAAACAAAAAAATTAAATGGGTGGTTTAAAGCTTGATTATCTGACAGAAAACCAAAGGGAAATTATAGATGGATACCAATCAAATACTTGTATTGTATCTGCAGGAGTTCCTCAAGGATCTGTTCTTTGGCTCTTTTTATTTCTATCCTTTAATTATTAATATAAAACAGCTGATGTAATTTCGTATATTAACTTGTTTGCAGTTGATGCTTCTCTATATGTTATTGCAGATAGTGATGATGACCCTAGTACACCTGCTGATATACTAAATAATGATGTTTCATCAATCCCTGCTAATCAATGAAATGAGAGATTATTTTAATCAGACTAAAACAGTAGCATTAACTTTTACTCTAAGCCTTCTAATCCTCATCTCCTTCTTTTCTTTAATGACCATACTATAATGCAGCATAACCGCCACAAATATTCTGTTTCTATATATGATCTTTTAGGCTATGTTAATTTAGATGTTTTATGAATGGTGTAGTTGGCATGTCAGATGAAATAAATTCAACTATACTAATTATACTAGCTCATACATATATATACATTTTATATAAAGCACTAACATATTCTAGATGTATAAGTAATGCATTCATATTTTAAGAACTAAAGGAGTTCTTGAAATGTAATTTATATAAATCACAATAAAGGTATGAGAGTGATTGAGAAAGGGATCTTTAATTGATAAAACATGATACTGCTAATTTCCTACTCTATCTACATCGAAATAAAATATTGAATTGTCAATGTATATATATAAAGGACATTGGTTATCTTTGTTGGTAAAGACTTAAATAGGCTCAGCCTAATTTCCTTTAATTTAAAGTTTTATTGATACATATGTATACTTTTTCTTTGTAGTACTTGTTTATATGTCTTGTATAAATAATGAAATATTTTGAAATTAATATATGACAACAATTAACACAAATATGAAAGGTGGTACAAGTTGAATTGATATATGACAATAATTATGTTTATTTACAAAATATGAAAGAAGGTATACGTTTAATCAATATATGACAAAAATTTACACAAATCTGAAACTTATAAACATATCAATAAATATGATAATTTACACATATCTGAAATCAGGTGTAATATATGATTATTTTCCTAAATATGCACCTGTTTTATGCAGTACCTATTTATCATTTATTTGCAAATATCATTAGTTAAGTATCTGATTTAATAGTTACCAGAGGTTGATTTACCTGTGTAATTTACCTGTACAACTTTTCTGCTATAGACTATAACTCACTATCATCACAACTGACCACCTAAGTAAACATGTTTTTATAAGCAGAGTTGGTGTTCGGGGAAGTCCCCGTCTGCATAGGGACCTGAGAATTTCTTACAGCTAGTGTTGGCTTTAAACTGGTGTGTATTTATGACCACCGAGAGGGTATTAATCTTCCTAAAGTGTAAATTTGCTTTAAACAAACTAGTTATATGACCAGCGACAGGGCATTTTCTCGGAAATTAAACTAAAGCAGATTGTGTCTGCTGACAATTAATTGCACTTGCTGACAATTTTTGACAGTTAATTGCACTTGCTGACAATTTTTGACAGTTAAATGCACTTGCTGACAATTTGACAGTTAAATGCATCTACTGACAATTTGACAGTTAAATGCACTTGCTGACAATTTGACAGTTAAATGCACCTGCTGACAATTTGACAATTAAATGCACTTGCTGACAATTTGACAGTTAAATGCACTTGCTGACAATTTGACAGTTAAATGTTCTTGGAAACAATTTGACAGTTAAACGCACTTTCTGACAATTTGACAGTAATACATGCTGATAATTTGACAGAAATACTTGCTGACAATTTGAAAGTTAAATTCACTTGCTGACAATTTGAAAGTTAAATGCACCTGCTGATAATTTGATACTTAATTGCACTAGTTGACAATTTGACAGTTAAATGCACTTGCTGACAATTTGACAGTTAAATGTTCTTGGAAACAATTTGACAGTTAAATGCACTTGCTGACAATTTGACAGTAATACATGCTGATAATTTGACAGAAATACTTGCTGACAATTTGAAAGTTAAATGCACTTGCTTACAATTTAACAGTTAAATGCACTTGCTGACAATTTGACAGTAATACATGCTGATAATTTGACAGAAATACATGCTGACAATTTGACAGAAATACATGCTGGGTCTAGGTTTTTATGTCTGCTTTGTCAATGCAAGATGCTAGAAGAAAATTTCTTTCAGATCAATGTTAAAATTCATCTTCATGACATCAGCTAAGTAGCGAAATTTGTTAAAAATATTAGTTGTTCCAAAACAAAATAGGTTTTGTTTATTTTGTTTTACGTCCTATTACCAACCAGGGTCATTTAAGGACGTGCCAGGTTTTGGAGGTGGAGGAAAGCCGGAGTACCTGGAGAAAAACCATTGACCTACGGTTAGTACCTGGCAACTGCCCCACGTTGGTTTCAAACTTGCAACCAAGACATGGAGGGCTAGTGGTTGAATGTCAGGACACCTTAACTACTCGGGCACCACAGCCCTTAAATAGGAAACAGAATTGAATATCATTCGATTGTTATTTGAAGAAAGCTGACAATTGTGATTTTCATTTAAATATCAATCATTTTTGAAAATTTTTTATCATATGCATAACACTCTGCAAAAGTTTTATTTTAACAAGTGCTAATTGTAATGGGGTACCATTACAGATGTCCCCCAAACTACCCCTGTGGTCGGAACTGATGAGCCCAATGAACTCATAATGGAAATATAGCTGACACCCCATATATCAGCGGTCATGTTGACGAATTAGGAAACAGAGGTTACGACAATGTCCGTGGTGTCCTACTACAGTTATATATAAAATTTCATTGAAATCGGACAATATATAAATTTCGACCAATCAGAAGCCAGGAAATAGCGGCCATGTTGACGAATCACGAAACGGAGGTTACGACAATGTCCGTGGTGTCCTACTACAGTTATATATAAAATTTCATTGAAATCGGACAATATATAAATTTCGACCAATCAGAAGCCAGGAAATAGCGGCCATGTTGACGAATCACGAAACGGAGGTTACGACAATGTTGTTGGTGTAATACTACACATATATATTGAATTTCATTGAAATCGGACAATATATAAATTTCGACCAATCAGAAGCCAGGAAATAGCGGCCATGTTGACGAATCATAAAACGGATGTGACGACAATGTTGTTGGTGTAATACTACACATATATATTAAATTTCATTGAAATCGGACAATATATAAATTTTGACCAATCAGAGGCCTCCATTTTCGTTTCGGTGGCAACCAAACTTTACGAAAATGTTACCATGTCATTCAGCATCCCTTAAAACACCCATGTACCAATTTTTACTGAAATCGGAGACTGAATTTTGAAAACCGGAAATTAGCTCTGGCGGCCATCTTGGACTTCCGGTCGCGAAAAAACAACCCGTTTTCACACACCCCGCCCCTAATGAGTATGTGTGTGAAGTTTCGTGAAGATCCGTCCAGTAGTTTTTGAGAAAACGGTCGGAAACCTCCGCGGCGGAAGAAAGTGGAAGAAACAAGAATAATAATAATAATAAGAAACCGAGCAAAAACAATATGTCCCCCACTTCGTTTGGGGGACATAACAAGTAAGATTAGATTGACATGCATGTAGTTGTCGGAGTATTATTTTGGCTATTTTCATGCATAATTCCATCAGAAAGTTTTCCTGAACTGAGCTAATATATTAACAACAAATAGGCATAATTTGTGTTACAGATTTATTCATGGAAAAATAAATAAAAAATGTATCAAATTATTTACAAATTGAATACCCTGAAGTAAAGAAAATTATTCAAAAAATAACTTACGGTTCAATATAAATACTAATGTAATATTAGCATACACAAAATAACTTGTATCACAATTACTTATTGAGTAAAGGCGACAGTGCAACAATCTAAAGTCTCGGGTTCAAATCCAAGTGCAGCCCTGCTCTGCAGTTTTACATTCTGCACAACGAGTTATCAATTATATTTTGTTTATATCACAATTTTTTTTAAATTATATTGTGAGTTTGGTATATTATAACAATTGAGTCATGATCAAAATCGAATCGGTTACCGAATCGGGTCACTTTTTGCAAAAAAAAAAAATTTATCAATAATTGTGTCAACATATACAATGTAAGTTATACAATCATGTAAAGTCATAGGATAAATATCCACGCATAATTTTTGGTCAACTTTTTAAAGTTCAAATCGCCGAAGAAAATGTATTTCAAACTTAGAAGTCAGTGTTTAAGAAAATGGAGCGAGTTTCAGTTATCTCCCCTTGAACAACCTTTTATCGACCCCGGCAGACCAGAGGCAATCTAAGGATTGAAATCATTTTTTTAACTTTTATAGTGCTATGAAAAGTCGGCCGTTACATCCATATTACATGAAGCCTGCTAGGACTTCATCCTAAATAAGGATGTAACCGTTGAACCTTCATAGCACTAACTATGAATTTTTAAAAAAATGTCATTTTTACTTTAGAACAATTGCTTAATTTCATTTATATTTTTTCCAATAATCAGTTTATAACTTGTGTTTATATATACGTTGATGTTCCTAACTTGTGATAAATTGTATCTTACACTTGTGTTGATGTAATAGAGAATTTCTGAAAACTATGAACCTTCATAGCACTATAAAAGTTTAAAAAATGACATTTTTACTATGCAATAATTGTTTAATTTCATTTATATTTTTTCAAATAATCAGTTTATATTTTGTGTTTGTATATGCGTTGTTGTTTAAATGACAGCCGAGTTTGAATAAAATTGGCGCCAATGATAATTAGTCATCTGAGTGTTGGACGCAGGGGTGTTCTCCATGTTATTCGAAGTGGCATGACAAGATTCTCATTGAACAAGATTGATCTATGACGTCATAAGTAAATCATGTGCTACGTCTCGAGAACCATTGCTTTCATACTTTTATGAAAATCATTTCTGCTGGTAATGTTCATAACGTGGGTTGCATTGCAAATGTAAATATAAAAATATAGGCCCAGCAAGATATCAAAGTATCATCAAAGTTGAAGAACACTCTTTTTTTTTTTAAACAAACAAACTATCAACAAGAGGCCCAAGGGCCTTAACGGTCATCTGACTACCAATTGTGATACCATAATGGAATTAGTTTAAACAATATTTTATTTCCATCAGTGTACATGTATATTACATATATAGAAATTATACAAATAGTGAGGATTGGAAAACAAGCTAATAGCTTATATAAATTCCTCTCCTCTAGGAATTAGTAATACAATCATGTAACAATATGTCACACAAATGTGGTTTTCAAGATGGTGATGATCATGGATTTCTTCGGAACAGTGCGAAAAATAACATTTGGTCAGAATCATTTTAGGCAAGTTTCAGATCATGGAAAGTGTTAGATGTGGATGCAAAATGGGGGCTGTTGCAGCCATCTTGGATCTCTGACGGACTGGAGAAATAACAACATTTGGTTGGGACTATCTGGGGATCAATTTTCTATGAAAAGTTTTAAATGTGTATTCAAAATGGGGGCTGTGGCAGCCATCTTGGATGTCTGACGGACCCGATAAATAACATTTGGTTGGGACTTTCTGAGGATAATTTTTGCAAGGTTCAGCTCAATGTCACTGGTAGAACTTGAGAAGTTCAAAATGACATATGTGGCGGCCATCTTAGATTTGTGACAATGGGCGAGTTCGATTGCCGACTATAGTTACTGTAGTCTACTAGAGTTCAACCGAACACACTTTAGTTATAATGTACTGCGCATGTGTACAGAAAGAAGGAGTTGAACTTGAGAAGAAGTTTAAAATGTGAAAAAGCAATTTTGTTTTTCAAGATGGCGAATCTGGCGGCCATCTTGGATTTTGGACCAACCCGAAATGTAACAACACTTGGTCAGGACCATGTCAGGATCATTTCAGCCAATTTTCAGCTTAATCCCAGTGGTAGAACTTGATAAGAAGTTGGAAACGTGTTTTTCAAGATTGCGGCTCTGGCAGCCATCTTGGATTTCGGACCGACCCAAAAAGTAACAATACTTGATCAGGACCATCTCAGGATCATGTCAGCCAAGTTTCAGCTTAATCACACAGGTAGAACTTGAGAAGAAGTTTGAAATGTGTTTTTCAAGATGGCGGCTCTGAAGGCCATCTTGGATTTCCGACCAACCTGAAAAATAACAACACTTGGTCAGGACAATCTCAGAATCACTTCAGCCAAGTTTTACAGAATCACTTCAGCCAAGTTTTAGCTTAATCCCACAGTTAGAACTTGAGAAGAAGTTGGAAATGTGTTTTGTAAGATGGCGGCCATCTTGGATTTCGAACCGACCGAAAAGTAACAACTCATGGTCAGGACCATCTCAGGATAATTTCAGCCAAGTTTCAGCTTAATCCCACTGGTGAAACTTGAGAGAAATTTGGAAATGTGTTTTTCAAGATGGCGGCTCTGGCGGCCATCTTGGATTTTGGACCAACCCAAAAAATAACAACACTTGGTCAGGACCATCTCAGGATCATTTCAGCCAAGTTTCATCTTAATCCCACTGGTAGAACTTGAGAAGAAGTTGAAAATGTGTTTTTCAAGATGGCGGCTCTGGCGGCCATCTTGGATTTCGGACCGACCCGAAAAATAACAACACTTTGTCAGGACTATCTCAGGATCATTTCAGCCAAGTTTCAGCTTAATCCCAGTGGTAGAACTTAAGAAGAAGTTTAAAATAGTTGTTGTTCAGGAAAACAGTGATTGCGCAATCATGTTACAAAATGGCCGCCATGGCACAAATGTCGAGAGTTTTTCGGACCCGAAAAATAACAACATTTTATGGGCTGCCCTTCCTGAACATCCCTACCAATTTTCAGCTCACAGGTACCAGTGGAACTGTAGAAGAAGTTTAATATGTGTTTTTCAAGATGTCGGCTATGGCGGCCATCTTGGATTTCGGACCGACCCGAAAAATAACAACACTTGGTCAGGACCATCTCAGGATCATTTCAGCCAAGTTTCATCTTAATCCCACTGGTAGAACTTGAGAAGAAGTTGAAAATGTGTTTTTCAAGATGGCGGCTCTGGCGGCCATCTTGGATTTTGGACCAACCCAAAAAATAACAACACTTGGTCAGGACCATCTCAGGATCATTTCAGCCAATTTTCATCTTAATCCCACTGGTAGAACTTGAGAAGAAGTTGAAAATGTGTTTTTCAAGATGGCGGCTCTGGCGGCCATCTTGGATTTCGGACCGACCCGAAAAATAACAACACTTGGTCAGGACCATCTCAGGATCATTTCAGCTAAGTTTCAGCTTATTCCCATTGGTAGAACTTGAGAAGAAGTTTGAAATGTGAAAAGTTTACGGACGGCGCACGGCGGACGGCGCACGGCGCACGGCGGACGGCGGACGGCGGACGGCGGACGGCGGACGACGACGGACGAAGCACGGTAACTATAGGTCATCTTGACCCTTTGGGTCAGATGACCTAAAAATGCACAATTAACAGTGGCTACGAAATTTAGAAAAAAAGACATTTATACAGCTCAGGAATAATGCCCTAAAGAAGCCAAGATTTCAGGAGAATCTGGTAGATATAATAAATACAAACACATATTACCTCTGGCTTGTTTGTTATAACTAAACTACAACTTGCAATTTGACTTTTATATGAATAGATTTGTCATTCAGTAAATATATAGAGGATATCTAACAGTGTCTTCAGTAATACCAAATATATTTCACGAGTGGGGCTAATATTTCGACATTTTTCACGAGTGCGCACCACGAGTGAAACATTAAAATATTAGCCACACGAGTGAAATATGTTTGGTATTACTGAAGATGCTGTTAGATATTCTGTTTATTACATTTTTATAGCCAAATCTATAATGGCAGCTTTTGATTTTCCAAATGTCGTTTGTAAGCAGTGTTCTGATTGGTCAATTTTTCACTAGTGAAAAATATCACTTTTATAGAATGAATAATTTCGATATTTCACTGGTAATAATGTAATAAATTTTGATAACTAGATTGTAAAATATGTAAGGGGCAGTAACTCTTCCAAATGGAAAATACTACCGCATATCATGGTAAATAAATAGACAAAGTTTGAACAAGATTGGATGTAAACTCTAGGAGGAGATATCCAGACAAATACAAATTTGATTTAAGACAGCAGACAGCTTTCCAGTGTATGCAATGTGAGTGTATGAGATGAATGCATGTGTACTTTGGAGATGTTTTGGTGTATTTACTCATGAATATAAGTTATGCGATAAATTGTATCTTACACTTGGATCAATGTAGTATGAAATTGATTTAGCTCGTTGAATAATTTGATACGTAACTCACCTGATAGCTCTTGACATATTAAATTATTGAACTCATTTAATAAATTCCATATTAATTGACACTATATATGAAATTCTTTTCATACATATAGATTTTATAAAGCACTCCTAAAACTGAAGTGCAATATGAAAGTGTCCAGTCCAGAGATGCTGTATTTTTGTGTTCCATTCGATAGTCAGGAATTTGTTTTGGTGTATTTACTCATGAATATAAGTTATGTGATAAATTGTATCTTACACTTGGATCAATGTAGTATGAAATTGATTTAACTCGTTGAATAATTTGATATGTCACTCACCTGATAACTCTTGACATATTAAATTATTGAACTCATTTAATAAATTCCATATTAATTGACACTATATATGAAATTCTTTTCATACATAAAGATTTTATAAAGCACTCCTAAAACTGAAGTGCAATATGAAAGTGTCCAGTCCTGAAATGAGGTTTGGTTTATTTTGGTTTACGTCCCATTAACAGCCAGAGTCATTTAAGGACGTTCCAGGTTTTGGAGGCGGAGAAAAAACCCTGATCTGGGGTCAGTACCTGGCAACGCCCCATGTGGGATTCAAACTCGCAACCCTGTGGTAGAATGTCAGAACACCTTAACCACTCTGCCACCACGGCCCCCTTGAAATAAAGCAAACTCATCAAAATCTTCTCGAAATAAAGAAAACTCATAAAAATCTTCGGTTCATTCCTGAGATTTGGCAGCTGTGAAGGAAACCTGATGACTGTGGCGATGGGAGATATGATAGTGATTACTTCGTCTAAGCAGGGGGTCCACGGGATCTGTCTCCGATGGATCGTCATATTTCGTAGATATCAACCTCTTGCCTTGTGGCTTCTTGTGCTTCAAATCTCTCGTCTTCAACAATCTTTCTCCCCTATATCTGAAAACAGAAATAAGAATAAATGAATATATACATATTGACTCATTATCCCCTTAAATTTCATAATGAACTAATATAATCTTTGAATGGGAAGATTTCAAATGTATCTTTAGGGGTGGATGAGTTAATCAAGTATGAAAAAAAAATCTTTACCTTATTCATTTTTTAAGAGATTTTATAAATTATCTCCCTTGACTTTCTATTTTTCAGTTTCCCTTTATTTCCCCACATGAGAGCTTTTAAAGCCTAGCTAAGCCACAGATGCTAGGCAGTACCACCGGTATAAACAACATATTTGTGAATCACGCACCTGTTAGCTTAGCTTGATTACTGCTAAAAATTCAGGACGAAAGCTGAACTTATTACCTAATATCTGAGTGTACATATACTTGTCATTGGTACAGAAAGTTACTTCCCAAATAAAAAGTTTTTGTTGTCAGTTAAAGGCCCAATATACGTAACTTCAGGATTTTTTTTGTGATTCTGAAACATTATGAAAAAAAAATCCAGTTGATAACCATGCAAAAATAGGCCTAAAACGAAGTAAACCTGAGCGGTAACTAACAAGAAACCCTTGACAGAAAAATCCAAAGAACTGAAAATAATTCAGGTGGGGTCCACTTCAACAACAAGCCGAAGACAGAACACAGTTCAAAATGGACGCGTGTTTACAAATACTGAGATTCAACTGCTGCTGTACCGATACCCACGTAATAATTCATCTCGAATATTGCTGATATCAGTTAATCTTAACTAAATCTACAATAATGAAAAGGTATTAGGCTTGATTTTTGCTTCACGTTTTGCCGAAAGTTACGTATATTGGGCCTTTAAGTGACAACCATATCAAAGAAACATGTTGGTGCCTTAATTAAGACAGCAAGTCATCCAAGTACAGTTGTTACTCAACACACTTCCATATGTTACACAGTCTATATTGTGTGTACAATTTGTATAGTACAGTCTTGCCAAACAATCTCTAACGATAGTCGGGGGATATGATTCGACAATCTGAATGATTTGCAATCCGGACAAAATTTTGATGGAACCTAAGGTGTCCAGATTAACAAGGTTCAACTGTATTTTCTTATTTCAAGAAAGCTGCTGAAATACTGAAAATCATAATGAACGATCAATATTTTCCAGACATCCAGACAACCTTTATCTAGTGATTAAAATAGGGGTTAACAAGCTTAAGCATTTCGATTTTGTAACAGCAGAAAGGCAAATGCAAAGGCCAGACTTGTATTTGAACCAGAGACCCTCCGAATGGAGCTACCTGATCACCAACAATTGACCCAGTTCAGTTCTACAACATGTATATTTACATTCCAAGTTCAAAGAAACATTCTTTTTATGAACTTGATAATGTTCAAATGTTACTGTGAATTTGTGAATGGCTGATCTTGAAATAATGTGACAAATGTGTTGAAAGCAAATTTTATGTAAAATATATCTACAGTCAAACCTGTTAACAAAGGACACCCAAGGGACAGAGCAAAAGTGTCCTTTATAGACAGGTGTCCTTTATACAGAGGTCAATTAAATAGTAAATTACACTGAGTGGGTCAGTGGGTCTGATAAGCCTGTCCTTTTTAGACAAATGTCCTTAATATAGAGGTGTCCTTTATAACAGGTTCAAGTATAGACAATTTTCATAAAATTTATAAATAAAATATATTTAATTAGAAAAGCCTGAGGAACTTACCCAAATCCAGTTTTGTCTTTAGGAGCCTGTCCCTCCGATTCAAGAGCCTCCGCAATTCCAATAATACTAGATCCAAGGCCTTCCCCTTCATTCCATCCCTGCTGTGTGAGAATCTTACGTCCAAACCCTTTTGTGTGTTGCTCAAATTTACCAATCTTTGATGCCACGCTGTCTAAATGCTTCATGTTTGATGATCGCTTTGAAGCAATACCAGCAGTGAACCTGTCCGTTTTTTCTACACCCTCACGTCGACGTGTTTCTTGTCGCATTGTGACGTAGTCCCTGGCGTCCTTGTCTCCGGCCCCTTTTTCGTAGTATATACTCATATCAACATCTAAGTCGTCTGTCGTCTGCTCGTCAAAATCTGTGAAAACAAAAATAAGTATTTCACTTTGTTGTTTTGATATTTAAAAGCGTGGTTCACCTGTTTTTTGTGTAGCATGATATATATACATGTATGTATATAGATAAAGTGTAGAGGATCTAGACCGGGTCGATCATCGGCGACCAGATAGCTCAATTAGTTGAGAGTCCATCTAGAGTTTGGCAGGTACCTGGTTTGAACCCTGATCTGGCTTTACATCCTGTTACCTAAAGTTCTGTTTAATTTCGTTGAATCGTTTGTGCTTTAACTGAGATAAATCAATAAATTGCAGTACTGACCTTATGACTGCCCCAATATGCCTCGCCCATACATATACAAAGATCTCTGTGAAAAAGCTTTGGGGACACTTGACGATATGAACAGTGGTACGAGTAAATTATGTTGTAGGTATTTTAGGTAGATTCTATGCATAATTAAACAAGTTGATGGATCGACCTATAAAAGAAATTCATGATGGCAATACAATATGTAATTCAAACTTAAACGCTTTATGAAAAAACGGGACGAAGATAACAGATTTTGCTTTTGTTACTTGCATGTTGGCCTAATCTTAAAAATAGAATACTTAAATTTTTGGTATCATAAAACACTTATTGTATGGGTATTTTCAGGAAATATCATTTTTATTATCCCCCCTTGACATTCACTATTTCCCTCGGCTTCGCCTCGCTATTTCCCTGAAACCTATACAATAACTGTAAAATATTGATGCGAAAATAAATTATCATTATTACATCCCTGACAGCCAACTTCAATCAATATTAACGAAATTTCAGTACAGTGCACTCCTCTTTATATCATGTTGCATTTGTCAGGCAAAAACATGACATTAACAGGAATGTGACATTAACTAAAAGTAAGCTATTCGATGTACATATGAAGATGTATCAATCTATAGATAACATTATTTCATCAAATAAAAACACTTCTGGGGTTATTTTTTATTTTCTATGCAATATTTTGTACAAGTTGTATCTGAAATCAATGGAAATAACATAATTTTCTGGATATTTTATGTAGTTGGTCTAAAATGACATGTTATTAAGAGGAATTCACCTCAAAGTACATGATATTGACTAAATAAAATTATATAGATTATATAGAGGGAAAAATGGTTCTTTGGAAAAAACATGATATAAAGAGGAATGTGATATTAACAGGGGTGATATTAAGTGGATTCCACTGTATACAAATTATGTGCTCAAACACTTCCTTAATTACGCTATTTCCTTATAATGGTACCTGATCAAAAAGGCCTAAATTAAAAACGACTTGTAGCTCGCTGCGGCTATTCTATAATCTGTACTGATAAAGACTGGTTAATACTATACTTCTGATAGTTTTTTTCCTGCCAGTAATTTACCTCCTTCCTGCTCTTTCCAGTACTGAGCGTCTGTATAAAAGACAAGACCACTGCCACCTTTTTCCCATTTGAGTTCTATCTCCTCCTCAAACAGCCGCTCCGAATTTCTCTCCTGGTTTGATGGATCGTCGTACATAGCTTCGTGGCGTTCCCACTCTTCACATGTATCGTTGTCCTGAAGGTGATACAAAACACATATTTAAGGATATATCAAATAAAGATTACTGTGACAGGAATTTTGTTTCAAAAGAGTTTCATACAAACAAACCTTTTAAAAATATACTTTGTCAATCATTAGTACAGTCAAACCATGTTTTCTCAAACTCAAATACCTTGATTTGTTTAAAGTGTTTCATCTGTAATAATAAATAGATAAATTAATAAAATATTTATTTAAGCATTAAACAGCATTCAGTTCCATGTTATGATCCTATAACACGGAACAGGAAAGTAGACAAAATGAATATCGCATGTTAGTGTGTTATGATTACATGTATTTGTCTGCAATCCTGTTCCGTGTTATAGATCCGGACCATATCACAAAACTGAAAGCTGTTTATAAATGCTTATATTTACATTTTTCCGTTAGTTTTGATAAGAAATTTATATACATTTATATTCTACATTTGTTCTGAAAATTTTGAAGGTTTATTTCTAATAAATTTTAAGCAACAGCCTGTATCAGCCAGCTCAGCCATTTCAAAAGTTAAAATAATGACGTCACAATTGTAATGACGTCATAATAACCACTCCAGTGTTATGGTCTCATAACAGGGAATTCGAACTGGCCTTGGTAGTGTTATATAATGGCAATGCAGAGCAAAACTAATGTAAATAATCAGATCACAAAAGATTTGAAAGGTATTGTTATTATACGTAGTATTAGAGTTAATATGGTAGAAAATTAATCATCCATTCCTTGAAGTATGTAACAAAAATCTTAAACCCTTTGGGTGATTATTTGGTTGTCTACTAAGCAGTCAACTTCGCAAGCCAGGGGTGTACAATACGCTACTCTCCTTTTCACCCTTGGCGGATCTCACGGCAAATTCGATGTTCCTGCACTGCGCCATCTAGTGGACTATTGCAGTTGTGTCCCTTGTTTTACGTAATTCCTGACCAATCAAATAGCTCGTACTTTTTGTGTACGATTCAACAAATAAACAGAAAATGGCAGCGCCCTTTGATGAACATGCTATATATGCGAAAAATTTGAAATTCAAGAACTTCGTGAGACACAGAGACGATCAATCAGCTCAATCAACAATGGAAATGATGTTTTTGTTGGAACAAGAACAGGGAAATAAGCTTGTGTTTTCTTTTTGTAACGTTTTCATTTTATGAATAAGATCATAGTCGATAGTTTGTTCAACTTCGTAAAACAAAATCCACACACGTATATGTTTTTTTATCTGCATAATCGGCGACATATCCCAAAATATTATTCAACTGGTCGAAAACGGTGAATGTCGGGCCAAAAATTACACGTCTAGACTTCGTTGGCAACATGTTGTTACAGATACGACATGTTTCCGTGGGCGCTGCCATCTTTGTTATAAACAATTGCAGCGCGCGTTTTGATTGGTCGGCTAAACCTAGCCGCATCCAATCAAAATGCAGGAGCGGGAACATCGAATTTGCCTTGAGATCCGCCAAGGGTGAAAAGGAGAGTAGCGTATTGTACACCCTTGGCTTGCGAAGTTGCTAAGCAGTATACAGTTGGTAAGCTGAATAATAATTTATTACTTTTAGCTTGACACATATAACATTTAACACTGTAAATTCGTCATAAATGTAGTGCAAACTTGATGAGTCAAAACTTTGTTTACATTTCCTTCAGGCTTTTTGACGTTTGATTGTGTATATGTAATATTATTGAATCCTTGGCAGAACCTCCAGTTTAACAACAAATAATTATAAATCAATATGATGTTGGGCATGTCTATGTCATATACTCCAGGTCGATTACTTAAGGTTCTATAAATTTATTACATTGTGATCTTGATTACTATTGGATTACATAGACAAGCTACTTCCTGGATACTGTAAATATACTTATTTTGGCGGACTGAAATTTTAGGGCATAACTGAATTTATTATTTTGGCGGACTTACTGTAAATCTTAGGGCATAACTGAATTAAAACCATTAAGTGCAACTATGAATAGATCTAGACACACTTACTATACAAACTTGCTACATAGAAAGCACTATTATATAGAAATTGAGGTAAAATCATAATTTAGCAGAAATCTTTCAGCGGAAAAATCGCTAAAATAAGATGACAGCTAAATTATGAATGCAGCATTATGCTTACTGTAAGTTAGTTAATATACAAACAATAATAAAATATCCACAATGATGCTTACATCATCAGAATCCCTGTCGGCTTTTCCAATTAAATTCTCTTCAATTCCAAGTTTATATCTTCTCTTTGTTTCTGGGTCCTGCCTGAATTTGTCTTTTGAACCCTTTTGTTGTGAACTAACATTATTCTTGATATTCTGGAATGAGTCTAATGACTCATTTTTTTGTCCTGAAATGTCTTTATCTGAATCGATCGGGGAGGTTATTAACATTTCTGTCGGAATCTCTTGACCTGTAGATGATTTGACCTCCACGGCTTCTGCTTCATCTTCTCTGTCGTCTTGACAACTTTGTTCCGGATCCACTGCTGTTCCATTGTAATTAAAAGGAACATTTCCATATCTTTTGTTTGATCTTGTCTTTGGAAAAGACAGTCCCAGATTTTTTATGATGACTGGTGGCAGACGACACTGCTTGATGAATTCTAGAAATATTGAGGTCGGCGTTCCTACGTTACCATTTGGCATAATATCAGGGGGATGTAACTCCTTCATTTTCTCCAGGTCGCTGATAGTGAACTGTTCTCTGTCATGTGGAACACATTTCTGTTCTGCTCTTGTTTTGTACTTGTCACCCTGATCTACAAAAAGAAAATTGATAAATTGTATGCATTTTATGATGTGTTAATTATCATTATGTAAAAGATGTTCATTGATTTGGTTGTCTTACAATTAAAGCCTCAAGCTCACTGTAGTCCGAAGGGTTCTGACTCTCTGACCCGCTAAATATTTTGACGACAGGCGGGTGCAAGATTCAGAATTCCTGCTTAGTAAAAAAAGTGGAAATTTGCCTGTTTAAGCTGTGTTTTATAACATAAAACATTTTCGATCACATGTAAATTAAGTATCAATGGAAAGAACAGATATTTTTCTATTAACCTACACATTTAATCAAGTCACATGTACAGGAGTTCGTAAACTAACTGTCGCCACCCATTTCAAAAAATAAAAAGTTTCCTCACATCTGTTTGAAAGTGGCCGCTGCCTAACATCACATGATCAAAATAGGTAGGTCACTACGTAATTCTCGCGGGATCTCGTGACACGCGGCCATTTTCAAACAGATGTGAGGAAACTGGTTATTTTTTAGAAATGGGTGGCGTCAGTTAGTTTACGACCTCCTGTCACTTGATTAAATGGTTAGGTTAGTAGAAAAATATCTGTTCTTTCCATTGCTACCTATTTTACATGTGATTGAAAAAATTTCATATTATAAACACAGCTTAAACAGTGACCCATGTACAGGTCGGTGAAATTTCCAATTTTTAATTAGGTAATGAGGAATTCTGACTCTCGCACCCGCCTGTCGTCAAAATATTTAGCAGGTCGGAGAGTCAGAACCCTTTGGACTAGCTCACTGCTGTAGAGCATCAGACTGGAGAGCCAAGGGTCGCATAGAGCATGTGTGACAGGCAAGTTGTTTATAACTTCAGCAATCAATTTACAATTTATTTTCATGGGTCCTTTTTGTACATATTGCCAAAAACGATGGGTCCCACAATGTTAAATTGAAGCATTTCCAGAATTTCTATGAGTCCTTTCATAATTTTATGAGTACTGGACTCTGGACTTGCACGTAGATTGATCACTGAACTTTAATTTTTCTCAGAAGGAGATTAGGAGAATCTGACCATGAGGAGTCCAAGAGAATTCTTTTCAGGATTACACTTACAAAACCAGCTGGAAGGCATTAAGAAAAAGTGGTGGTGGTGGTGGGGTTTTTTTTGGGGGGGGGGGGGGGATAGTTTAAAAGATGGGCATTGGTTAGGTTGCCTTAAAAACATGAGATGTTGAGAGTTCTCTTCAGTCCTATACACACTTGGTAATGAAACACCCAAAGATAATTTGGTATTTAATTATGTTCCTTAAACAAAAGGCTATATCTTTATCAATCTCAATTTAGCCACAGGGTATGCATGTATATACATGTACTTATTTGTAAGTCTGTACATGTGATTTTTCTAAATATAAGTGCTTTAACCAAAAGTTTGACATCTGTAATTGTCTTATTTACAACCATAGTTCGAATAGTTATTAATTATGACTATACGATCTGCTAACTATTGGTGTTGCTGACGGATATCAACAAAATTATTTAGCGGATCAGAGAGAGTCTGAACCTTTCCATATTTATTTTTCATAATGCTTTTAATTTAATTACCATTATTCTGCTCAGATGTTCTGATTTTAGAAATGAAACATAAAGCCGGCATGACATCTCCATTTCGATCCAGCCAGTGTCTCTTGTGATACATTTTCATGAACTCGTGAAATCTGTTTCCACTGATTTTGACAACACAGCAAAACGTTCCTGGACGTTTTTCCTCCGAACAGATTGAATTTGGTGTACCGGTAGTTCTAGACTCCGGTCTGTGTTTGAAATGAAAACATTTGAATCCATTTGACTCTAAAAACTGTGAAAAGTAATTTCTGAGGTCTGAAGAATGATATGAAGAAGGAATATTGTTAATAACTGCGTAAACGAAGTCGCTGTCGTTGTTTGTACCCTCCATTTTGAATCTGTGTCAATGAGACGCTTTCTAGCTAGGGAGTGACTAAATACAAAAACGGACGACACTGTTTATTTTTTGGCGCACCAAACGAGTCGGAGGGAAAAGATATAAAACCGAAGTAAATCGATAAGTCGACATTATAAAATGACTTGATGCTACGGAAAGCCCATTCAATGAACCAGCCAAATCGTCACTATATGAAGATTGCTATTTATACTGAGAATAAGATTAATCCTCAGGCTCAGGTAACTTTATGCATTTGGCCTCAGCAGTTGTCCGTAAAAGTATACTCTACAGTACAGCTAACACTCACAGTACCAGTGAGTACACAATTAATGTAAATATGGTTTTCATGCATACCATCACTTTTAAAAGCATTCTTTTATTTTCAGAAAATGGTCTACACATTGAATTTTATTGTTTATCTTCAATTTGAAACTGAAACAACTGCAAATCAACATGGCCACCGGTAGCCATCTTGGATTTGAGATAAAAATATTTTTATTGACTCATTTCATGTCAGTTATAGGTACCTGGAAACTCCAAACTCCTGGGTATATGTACGAATAAGAGGTAGTTGTCTAAGACTCCAGATTGCATTGGTAAATTAAAATACACAAATGTAAATTGTGCCTGCACGCAGGACTATATGTATATATTATATAGCTAGGTATTTATCAGGAATTTTATCATAGAAGTCTATACATGTCCCTTGCATGTGGTGCCTGCATGTCAAATGTTTCTTGCTGAATTATTTAAATCTCTAACATTATTGGATGTTTGAAACAATTTTTTTGCACAGTAATGCACAGATAAAATGGCTGCCTGATTACTGGCTTATTATGATTGTTCGAAATTCAGGTTCAAATTTGGTATGTATAGGTGTGTTATGACTTTACGAATAATACCGTAATTTTAATATGCAATTCAACAAAATGGCTGCATGCCCCTTCCTGGCCTTTGATTGGTTGGAATTTTAATAAGGTAGGAATTTTATACAATTTGGTACGTACATATATTTCTGACATCACTGCGAACCCGAACAGGGTTTTGGAACTTCTGTAATGGTCCCCCATTATAGTACTTGTAGTTGTATCTCTAACCCCCGTACTTAATTACAGTACTTGTAGTTGTATCTCTTACCCCCGCACTTAATCACAGTACTTGTAGTTGTATCTCTAACCACCGTACTTAATTACAGTACTTGTAGTTGTATCTCTAACCCCCGCACTTAATTACAGTACTTGTAGTTGTATCTCTAACCCCGTACTTAATTACAGTACTTGTAGTTGTATCTCTAACCCCGTACTTAATTACAGTACTTGTAGTTGTATCTCTAACCCCGTACTTAATTACAGTACTTGTAGTTGTATCTCTAACCCCCGTACTTAATTACAGTACTTGTAGTTGTATCTCTAACCCCCGTACTTAATTACAGTACTTGTAGTTGTATCTCTAACCCCCGTACTTAATTACAGTATACTTGTAGTTGTATCTCTAACCCCCATACTTAATTACAGTACTTGTAGTTGTATCTCTAACCTCTGTTCTTCATTATAGTACTTGTAGTTGTACCTCTAACCTCCGTTCTTCATTATAGTACTTGTTTTAATTATTAATCTCTACTCCCAGGCTCTAACCTTGTCTATCCAACACCTATATATAATATAAACAAGATCAGGAAGTCCATTGGCTGGTGACAAAACTATGAATTGATCAGCTGGGAAACCAATGATTTTGACATTATTTATTTACCATTCAAGATATCTTGCTGGGAATTACTTACATTGTATGTATCTGTCGATCAAGACTCTTCTAAGATTTATGCAATGAAGAAATGAGAAAATATTCCTGTTACTTGGTCGATATATACGAAGTTTTGGTTTGTTTGGAATACTTTTGTGGTGTTATTGATTAGTTTTGTGTTGTGTTTTTGGTAGAATTATGGTGTTTTGGGGATTTTTTTTGGTGTTTTGGGGTAGTTTTGAGTGTTTTTGGGTGTTTTTGGGTTAATCGTTCTGCCGATTAAGACCACTCTCAATGAGATATATCTTGAATGGTTATGTCAGAGTCACAGGTTTCAATGAACATGCATGCATGGTTGTATCACCGGGCAATGGAGTTTCTGACCAAGTATTAACGAGGCCAAAACTTGGCTGTGGTCTACTTACAAGGGTGATAGATTACTTGTAGTTGATAATTTGTTAACACCTGTCAAATGACAGGATGCATCATGACATGGTGTCCATCCATCTGTCTGTAACATTAATGAGAATAGTGTACGTGCTTCCATCAGGGATTTCACCCGGGTTCGAACCCTAGATCTCCAGGTCCCTAGTTTGACGCTCTACCTGACTCACAGCTAAAGGAAATTCCCTCAAACTCGAAGCTAAAAGGCAACCTAAATCCTATGTACAATTAAAATCTGCCACAATTTGAATTCTCCCCCATTTAAAAATATGTTTGCCCCCAAACACCACAACCCAGGTTCTAACTTCACTGTCACTACAGAGAGGGTCACAGACACCATTTGTAACAGGAAAGAGAATAGTTTGCTTCCAACGGTGTTCGAACCATTGATTTCATGTTTGATTTGAACATATTTTATTGCTTTTAAACAATAGGATAGGGCACAATTAAGTTATACCAACTTAAGAAAGCCCACTCCTCAACAATTATATAGCAAAGTATAGCAATAGCGACATGATTTCCTGTATATGTGTACAATTAAAATCTGCTGCACATCTATTGTTAACTTTTATTTGTCTGAGAAATCTAGCTCCTCCCACAGTTTTTAACTGACTTCTTTCAAACTTTGTACAGTTATTCACCATCATGACTTAAAGTTGTGTTTTCCAAAACATTGCATGGTTTGATTTTATAACATTTGCATATTCTCAAAGTATTCAGCTGATCTCCTTCAAAATTTGCACATTTATTCACAATGACATGAATGAAGTTGTGTTTCCTGATCATCAGTAATTCAATTCCACTTTATTTGGAAGAGTATAACTGCCCCTTACATATTTCACAATCTAAATCTTTTCTCCCAGACCAAGTTTTCAGCTGATCTCTATCAAACTTTGTACAATGTACATGTACATGTTCCTAATTAACTGAATCCGGGTTTGATTTTACATTTTTTGAGGAGTTACTCAACCCCTTATTTTCATATTTCATAATCTATATCTTACTGAAGATTTCCTCTGCTACCATTTTGCAGCTGCATGATCTCTTTCAAACTTTGTACATGTAATAATTCACCATATGATAACATGAAGTTGTGTTTCCTATGCATCAATCGGTCCAATTCCTCTAATTTTGGAAGAGATACTGCCCCTTGCATATTTCACAATCTAAAAATCTTCTCTACAAGATTAATTTCAACCAATTTCTTAAAAACTTTATACATTTATCTATTTCATGACTTGGAGTTGTGTTTTTCTGAACATCTGAACAGTTTGATTCAGCTGTATTTGGAAGAGTTATTGCCCTTACATTTTCCACATCTAGATTTTGTCAGGATATCAGTTCCACAGTTTCCAACCAGTTTCTTTCAAAATTGTAAGTTTTAACATATTAAGACAATGAAAACTGTGCTTTCTCTATGACATCACAATTTTTTTTTTTCATACACCTGGTATTTCCAAGATTTTTTTTTGTGCCACAAATTAAGTACATTGTATTTTATTTTGGTATAGGATGGGCAAATATTTTGTTCCGTCCCGTGGCACCCTGGTTATAATTTTAAGCTTATAAATATCCTCTATTTTGAGAAATACATGTAATTAATTGTACAATTAGACATCTAATGATAAAAAATCATTACATTTTAAAATGTTCTTGTTTTCCTAAATATTATTCAATATCCTAGAAATGGAGAAAATCAGTATTGGTGATCCAGTTGCTTGAGTTTCTGTCAGTAAATAAAATATATAAACATGTATACAATGTTTATGGAGCCAACCATTACAGAATGTAATGGTCGGCTCCATCAACATCCCACGGCTCCATATATATATATTTTTTTTTTATTTACTAACAGAAACTTAAGCAACTGTGGGTGATCTTAGTAAGTGTTTTTATCAAAAGTTCTTCACTTGATTTGAATTTTTTTCTTTTACATTTTATTCTATAAATATTTCAGCACCATAAGTTTATGTCTGGATTTAAGTGAAGAATTCTAAGAGACAGAATTAAGAAATTCCAGCACACAAAAAAGTTATGAACAAAGAAGATGGCGGAGGCCATTGAGAGATTCTTCGGTGTCTATCTGTTGTACAATGTCAACCCAAAGTTCAAAGGAAGGACATACATCGGCTACACAGTCAACCCGAACCGCAGAATTCAGCAGCATAACAAGGGCAAACAAGCTGGGGGAGCCTGGAGAACACATGGACGGGGACCATGGTAACATTTTAATTATTTTTTTATTACGCCCCCGCCATGAAATTGGGGGTCATATTTATAGTGTTTTACCCATGTCCGTCCCATCCTGTCCAGTCCTGTCCCTCCCCGCCCCCTCGCGCCGCGTTCCGTTCCATGGTATTGTAACCAGGTTATTTAAATAACTTTTGATCCGATTGTCATCAAACTTTGCTTACGTGATTTAAGCATGAAAACTAATTTCATATGGGGGAAGGGGGCATTAATGTCTCACAGACATGTCTTGTTGGCTTAAATACATTAAAAATTTTCTCAATGGTATTAAGGTTTTTAGTATAATAGTATACATAAACATTGTAGCTATATATAGCTTGTCTTGAAATTTTGAAAGTCTGTTTAAAGTATGCATATTTTTTTTTTTCATTTAAATTTATCAAAGACATATAAATACTACAGTACCGTGCCAATAAATACTACAGTACCGTGACATAATTATAAAATTCTTTGAAAAAAGTTTAATATACAAAGAATATATATATGAAATATGGACCTTTGCAGAGGTCAATATGGTGTTATATCAACCTGGAAGAATCAATATTTAAGGTTCTTCCAGGTCAGTATAACACCATATTAACCAAATCAAAGGTCCTTAATTTTTATATAAGATATGAAACTTGTTTTCAAAAGACTTTAGTTGCATTATATCAGTCTTGATAAAGCATACAATTTGAAGTTGCATGCATGGATACTTACACTTGTGGTATCGCACAACGCACCGAAAACTGCATGCGTGCATCGTGCATACATCGTGCACACATCATTCGCCCATGGTGCGCACAACTGGTGATCTAAAGATCGTGCGTTTATGTGTGCACTTAGAATCGCACACACCCACGATTTGGTTCAATTGTTCGATAAATGTTACAGAATGAAAAACATATGGATCCCTCTTGTCCAAAAACTATTTAAATTCGCATCATATTTATTGGGACTATGTCAATTTAACAATATACAGTAAACAGTATTACAGTGACCATGAGACAGCCAAGTGCGGGTTTAGCTACCAGGTAACAGAATAGGTAAATAACATGTCAGAGTTTTACATGTCCCGTGTGCGGTGATACGCTACGACAGCCATTACTGAGTGATCGTTATGAAAACAAACTGGACTCTTTAAATTAGTTATTTGAAAACCCCCTCCCCTCCCCATCACTTTACCTGTGTTTTCACACCTAGGTCATGAGTGTTGTAAGTGCCCCGGGCCAGAGACATCAATATATATACATATATTGTCAATGTACAGGTGCAGTGTATAACTTGGTAAAAACTGACAATATTTGCTTGAATGAGAACTTGTCAATATGTGTTGAAAGTTTACATGTGTCTATTTGGTTTGTTTCAAAAACTACAGAAAGGTTATTACCAATTTTAAGAAATGTATAGATAGAACTATCAGCTAATTATATATAATGTAAATACAGTTAAAATATAGAAATATGTTTAAAACAATTAACGCAAAAGCGTATATATTGTTGAACCATTTCTAGATTTACATCAACCACGATTGTCATCGCACAATGTCAGTTTATTGTGCGCCCACATGTGCGTTAGAAATAATCGCCCAGGATCGCATCGTTCGCACATCGTGCATACACCGTTCGCCCAATGTGCGCCCACCGCACATCGTGTAACTTTGTGCGATCCCACAACTGTATAATGTCACAATGCTTATGACGTCACAAATGCAATATTGACTCAGTGTTTCTAAAAATGGCAAAGAACTAGTACAGTATGGTAATGAGATGTTTTGGTGAAAGTTTGTCGAAATTTGTTGTTTGTGAATTTATGATGCACTGATATTCCTTCTTTTTACAGGGAAATGGTTTTAATTATTCATGGTTTCCCTAACGACATATCAGCACTTCGGGTAAGACCTCTGATATTCTTGATATATAAAATGATTTACCAGTACTAAATCAATTGTTGATAATTACTGCAAACCAAACCGTTCAAAGGTTAATACTGGAGTATTTACTTAAGTTTATTTCTGAAACATTGAACTGTTACCAAATCTTTATTATAGGAAATGGGAAATCTTTATATAAGTAAGTAATATAGATATTCACATATAGATACATAATTATATATGATCGTGGAAGTAAAAGCGACAGTATATTTCTCTATTATTTCCAAGATCATATATCTTTTTCTAGTAATATGCATCCAACGGACATTTGTTTGTTAGGATCCAGTACATATAGTGGATCGTACCGTCGATATAACTTACTAGACCATATAGATACATAATTATATATAAAGAAAAGTTATTTATTGTCCTTGCGAAGTTAAATATAAAAAAGAACAAAAAACATAGACTTTGCTGCAAGGCCTTTCTGCCCTCTCAGGCTTCTTCAGGTGGATTCCTGAAGAACCTATTATACAAAAAAAAAAGCTTTTACGAAAAAAACCTATTAAACAAAACCTATCGCATCAATGACCGCCTGAAGAAGCCTGAGAGGGCAGAAAGGGCTTGAGGCAAAGTCTTTGTTTTTTCTTCTTTTTCATAATTATATATATATTTATAATATCAATATGATAAGATTCACATGCACATATATTCCGAATAATTGTTTAGAGTTACAGTAACATGTACCATATATGACTCACAGATATAGTTTTCCGACTTCAGAACTTTTTTTATTTTCAGTTTGAATGGGCATGGCAAAATCCACAAAAATCTCGCCGACTTCGACACCTGGTTGGAAAGAAGAAAAAAGAGACACCTTTCTTGTACCGTTTTCGTATCGTTTCGGAAATGCTTCGTCTTGGACCATGGAAACGATTTGCTTTATCAATACGATGGCTTAAACAAAATTATGTACAGGATTTTCCTCCAGATTGCAGACCTCCCATACACATGCCGATTGTATATGGTCCTGTCAAGATTAAAACATTAGCAAAAGACAACAAAAATAAGGGCAAGAAGGGGCCAAAGGGATCCAATGACAGTAGCCCTGAAAAACAGTCCAAAGAGTCGGAAGATGCTGACATCGGCCAGTTGGTTCTTCCAAGTCATCAGCGGTGCTCAGTTTGTTTTAAACGTTTACAGGTAAGTGTTGCTGTGATTTTCTCTGTTTGTAAAAAAGTTCAAATTTGTCCCACTTTTCATATGGGCATATATATGAAATTTGAAAATTTGTAAAAAAAAAATTGAAAAAATTTGTAAATTTGATTTTATTAAAAAAAAATTCAAAAACTTGGCTGAAATTATTGATTCCATAATAATACCTTAAAGTACTAGTTTATAAAAGAGCCACCTTGACGTAGTAGTTAAGGTGCCTGCCTTTCTGATAGCACTAGCCCTCCACCTTTGGATTAAAAGTTTGAGGCCTACATCAGTAAGTCACAAGGAACTTGCCATTGGTCGGTGGTTTCTCTCCAGGAACTCCAGCTTTCCATCACCACTTATAGTCCAGTCATTTTAGCAAAAAAACAGGCCTTACCTCAAACTAATTGCAAAAGAATTTATTTTTTGGTTTTTGGAATTGTTATCATTTTTACAATAACAGGAAAAAAGTCTACATCGATCAAAATTTGGGAAATTAATTTTTTAGCCATTTTTATGGTCCAGAAACAAGAAAAATTACATATATGACAGTTTTTAAAGTGAAATATTTAGCTATTTTACAAAAATTAACGTATGAAATTAATTGTATAAGAAGACCAAATTGAGTAGAGCTCAGAATAACCAAAATTTGTCACCAAAAGCAATTTATCAACGATCAAATCAACTATCAAAATGGCTATTTTTTTGTTTAATTTAACAATATTGACATTTTTGCTCATTTCGAATGGAAAAGATAAAAATATCTGACTCTAAACAAACTTAATTTACACTTAGTTTCTAAATCCAAAACATATTAACTAATTTTAATTAATAAGAATTGGTATATTTTTATGTAAACAAATAATATGACACTTCTTAATTGACCAGTTGAACCAATTTGGTGTTATTTCATGCCTACATGAACAATATCCGTATTTCTCTAACAAATATTTTGATAAAAAGAAAAGCAAATGCTTCAAATCAGTTCATATCCTTTTGTGTATTGTTTATATTGTTAAGAAACAATAAATTTGGCAAGTTCTCTCAAAAAGTATATTCAATAACTGACGGTAAAAACTTCAATTCGTGCATTTTTGCCTGAACACTACAAAAATGGCAAAGTCCATCGATATGAACAACATAAATCATTTTTTTTCGAATATGTCTTGTCCGATTTGAATATAATTTTGCCAATGGAACCATAATAAAACTTATGATTTCATGAGATTAATTTGTAGTTAAAGATTCCTTTACTTTAGTATTTTCACTAAAAATTAAGTATCCCACCATTCATTTCCATTATCAGAATATGAAAAATTAATTTATTTAAAGTTGACATCAATCATAAATTTAAATTTACTTTTATCCACAAGGCTACGTCATGGTGGTAATTACTGCCAAATTATTTCAAAATCCAGCAAAAAACAAGAAATATATTCACAATTTTGTTGTTGAAAAACGTGGACTTAGCCAATTTTAGTGGTCAAGTCAAATTTGCACCAAATGTGGTTTTCATCTACCTAATTTCAAGTAATATAATGGAGGTATCTTGTCGAATGTTTTATTTTTTGTTAAGAATAACTTGCATAGAAAATAATTTAATGCACATTTCAGCATATGCTGAAGGTATTTATGAAATATTGTTCACATAAATCGATGAATTATTCAATTTTATTTAAAATCAGCTCCAAATCAGACCAACAGACAAACTTTGAGCAGCCATATAATTTAAAAGGTGTAAGTTAAATATATCATTTCTGAAATTTAAATAAGCAAACTATATGTGAATACATTCTCATAAAACAAGAATCAATAGTGACATTGATTGATTGAGTAATCTTACTTAAAAATCCAACACAAGCTGAAATATTGATAAATTAACAACATTTTAGTAATTTTCAAGGTGTCATAATTTTTTTCATAAAACCTTTCAAACTATTTTGTTATTGATTTTGTGTTGTACAACAAACAGGCTTGTCATACAATGCTTTTTAGTTATCCTGTATTATACCTGATGCTGATATTTGGGTTAAAAAATGGTCCATCAAGTAATTTTTTATATTTTTCCGATTTTTTAGGGGTAGAAAAAACTATTTTCCCCAATTTTGATTAATGTAGACTTTTTTTCTGTTACAATGTATACTAAAACCTGTATGAAAAACCAAAAATAAATTCTGTTGCAATTAGTTTGAGGTAAAATCATAAAATGACTGGACTATTAAACCTGTCATAATTCTTTCTCTGTATAAATATATCTCTAACTGGAACAAAAAACTTCATATATTTCAACCAAATCACTTGGCCTTCTTCAGCTGAGTGAGTGATCTTTACTCACTGAAGGTCACTTGACCTTGGGTGGTCAGGTGACAATAGGAGATGGTGGTATGCTCGTTGGAGCTGGAGCCCCTCGTCCCTATTCAGTGATGGCCGTCGCTGTTTGATCTCAATAGCTTCTTTCTCTTTTCGTTTAATAAAAGCCTCTCATGTCCTTAAATTATCCTGGCTGTTAACAGGATGTTAAACAGAATCAGACCAAAATTAAACAAACATTTCATCTTGAGTTGCATGCAATTTACCAAAATTATCTGTTTAAAGTTAACACTTGGGAATGGGTTTTCAAAACTTTGATTTGATCTACAACCAAAATAACACTGATTTTATAATAAAGAAAAAGAAACAAATTTCATAATGATAGATTTGCATTTATTATAATGCTACGTATCTAAATATTTATTCATGGATAATCACTTGTTTTTTTTTGACAATAATATAAATCATCAAAACTGGTTCATAGTCTGAAATCGTTGGCTGTGAAGTTAGTTCCAGGTGATAAGTTATAGAGAAGTTCGATGAGGAGAAAAAACTTCTTCAGACTTTGGGTATCTCCACACATGGATGTGTCATTCTCATCTATCCTTGCATAAACACAGCGGAAACTTTCTTGCATCTGTCTGAAAATCAAAAAAATATTTAACTCATTGAAGTCAAATCAATTTCAAATTATTCTTCATCACATTTGTTTCATTATTGTCTTGTCTGTAAAGACAATCGAGAAAATCGAGAAAATCGAGACTAGGGTATAATTGCTTTTCCACTGGCGGCCCCGACGGGGTTAACATTTGCGTTAAAGTCCATATTTCGCTACATGTTAGTTAATTGATATCCGATTCAATTGAAATTTTGTTTCATAACTCAACATGTAACTCCAATTTGGAGGAAATTATTGCAGGTTCTGTTTTGTCTGGCCTTAAAACTATGATATTTGGTGGATATTTTACAGTGTTATTGCTATGAGATTGTAAAGGATCAACCGATTTTGCCATACTTTTATATTTCGTATTTACTTTGACATCATTCACAAAACATGAAAGGCAAGACATATAATTACGTGTACTTCTAAAACAGCATTGATGATTATACCTTTCAGAGTGTTGCTGTTTAAAGCAGAAATGAAAGATTCACTTGTATGTATGCCCTGGCACATGTACAGCAGGGTCCATTATAGTGCATCTCAAACTGATTTAGGACTGGTTACCCGATTTTAACAAAGCATTAGGTCATCGCTTTGTCAACAAAATCAATTGTATTTAAATGAAGGATGTGATTCTGGCAGGTTTACCCTTAAGAACAGAGGGCATAGGATTTAACAAGGGAAATATGGATTTTTTTTAAAAAAATTTAAGGCTTCCCTTTCAGACGGGAAGAAAGGAATTTCATCTATTTTGAATCAAACAGGGCAGGGTTCGTGCTAGGTATTTTATAAATACGGTCCTTTTCTAAATCAAGGGGTCCTTTTGCATAGTTTAAAAGGGAATCCAGAAAATTGTTTGGGTCCTTTTCAGTTTCTATGCTTGAAAAGATTTAGGGACGGCTTCAACCCAAACCCTGAAAAGGGTGCTGGTATATGATATTACATATATTAAATAGTTTCAAGGAAAGAAATGTAAACAAGAAGCCCAATAGGCCTGAATATATCTCCTGCTAGTGAAAGATAATACAGTTACAGGCAAAACATCAGTGTCTGAGATCAAAACAATCCATTGAAAGATATTAACTTGACAGCTGTGACATTGAAAGTGGATCAAGCTCAATCCTTTGAGTAATTTGGTAGCCCTTTGTCCCAGCATATTTGACCAAATAACAGTACCATATGCTTTAATGATACTAAAAAGAGTCTGTTTAAAAGATGTTAACACATTTGACCCCATGTGACCTTTAAAGTGGGTCAAGGTCATTTATTTGTACAAACTTTGTCGCTCTTCATCACAGAATGCTGCAAGCCAAATATCGATATCCTGGGCTTTTCTGGTATTGAGAAGAAGTTTCTTGAAGATTTCTAACATATTTGACCCATGTTACCTTGGAAGTTAGTCAAGATCATTCATGTTATTAAACTTGGTAGCCCTTATTTCTAGCATGCAACAGGCCAAATATCAGTATCCTGGGCTTTTTAGATAAATAAAAGTTGTTTGAAAGATTTTTGACACTTTTTATCCCTATGACCTTGACATTGGGTCAAGGTGATTCATTTGAACAAAATGCATAACCCTTTATCCCGGCATGCTACTGGGCCATTTGGTTATTGAGAAGAAGTTGCTTTGGGATTTTCAGACATTAGCCCCCAGTGATATTGAAAGTGTTTCTAGGTAAAGGTCATTAGTATGTTTTGATGAAGAGTTGCCAAGTTTATTCAACTAATCATGAATGACTCAGTTTGATATTCAATACCCGGTATTACAGATGAGATCAAATGGTTTTTAAGTCTTGGAATACATTCTTGTGTTGACCAATATCATGTGTCTTGATATTTAGTTGAAAGCATAATGGAATTTATTGAGATATGCATATATTTTGTCTTTGATTCATTTTTAAGGTTTCAAGAGTGAGATGAATACCAGGTATAAAATTCCAGGCCCATTGGGCATCTTGTTGAATTTTAAAATCTGGGTAGAACAAATTTTCTTCAATAAATAAAATTCTTTTCCCCATAAGTTCAATATATACCAACAAAAAACTTTCATTTGAAATGTTCGTAAATTGTACTACCTTTCATAGATTTCTGGTCCTTCATCTAAACCTGTGAATCTGCCAACTGTCAGAAAGGGACAGGATATGAGTATCGCGATCATCTTTGTCATACAGGGACTTGTCCAGGATGGAATATTTACTGACTCAATATCAGATGTAACTGAAAGAAAAGAAGACCATTATTGCAATTACTGCAATGCTTATGATAATTAAACAAAAAAATACCTGTTTTTTGGTGGATTTGTCAGTCCGGGCTAATATCACTTCATCTAGAATCTTTGCTCCGTATTTCATTTTGACATTTTCCCGCGTTGGTTTCCAGCACAAATAATGGCAAAAATAGCAGCAACAACCAAACAATAATTGTTGATGATTTGTTATGCAAACTGTATGATAAGTTATGATATGATCATTTTGATATCACACCCATTATCTGCCCTTGACTTGATATCACCCCTCAGACTCGCTGCTATCAATGTCTCGAGCTGATAAAGGGTGTGATATTAAAAAAAAAACATACCTCTAAATATATGTATCTGTTAGTAAAGAAGGCTGTAACAGTACCCTCCCCTGTACAGGGTCATTGAACTTACGCTTAAAAAAGAAGGCTGTTACAGTACCCTCCCCTGTACAGGGTCATTGAACTTACGCTTAAAAAAGAAGGCTGTTACAGTACCCTCCCTTTGTACAAGAGGAGTGATAGCTGGTACAATAACTAACGGTTAGAAAAGAAGGCTGTTACAGCACCCTCCCCTGTACATGGTAATTATTGTAGCTGTTACAATAACTTACGGTTAGAAAAGAAGGCTGTTACAGCACCCTCCCCTGTACATAGTCCACTGTACACAGTCATCATGTTGGACACAGCTTCAGTAGTTAGACATGGTGACGTTTGTCTGTTCCTCTGTATCCAGGTTGTAGCTGCTGTTACTATGCCACTATGGTAACAAATATTAATGGTAACCCTCAGAACACTTGTTTGGCAATAAATGTGAACTGTAAACCATTTAGTTTCTATCACATACTATTTAATTTCGCGAATTTCCCAATTAAAGTAATTATAACTTCAAAATAGTTATCCTCTGTCAATTATTATGATGATGACTCACTTTATAAGATATAGGCCTAAAGTGTCACTGTGCCTGTACATTAATGTTTCGCGAATTAGTTGTGAGACGGAAAACATGAAAGTAAGTAGCGACAAAAGAAACTTGGTTTACAATACATTGTATTTGAAAAAATTATAATGATACACAATCTTTAAGGAAAATCACCCATCAAAATATTTTCAATCTCTTTCTTAACCACTTCCTAGGTGCAGTTTCTTTAATGTAATTGCTAACTTGAAGCAAACCGAATGGGAAGAGAATAAACAAGAGTTTTGAGGTTGCAATATTATGTCCAACTATGATATATATCATTGTACAATGTACTTTGGTCTTATTCCCTTGTGCTTTACGAGAGTCTCCATGTAAATCTTTCCTCTGTTCCTATTTTGCCCCTAGTTTAATCGATTTTGAGTTCGGATTATGGTTTTGTTGACGCTTTGGTATTCTCTGATTTTTTTTATCATAGTACAATGCAAAATATTTATTAGAATGCACCAGCGATATTTTCAATATTTTCTCTTTTGAGTCTCTTCCAATGTATTGAGAAGGACACATCCAAAATATTTGAAGCTTATTTAAATATAACTTCCTACAACATATCGTTTTTTTTTTTGCTTCCATGGTTACTATATAAATCGTGATACTATTGTTTCGTGACCACAAAATGGTGTATCTTATGAGGACCACAGTATATATAGTATCATCACCACAGTATCGCAATATGTTTCGTATCGCCAGTTGTTGTATTGTTACAATATGGTTAAATTAGGAAAAGCGAGACCTCACCTTCCATAATTGCTTTCTAGAATCTTAAGCATTGTAAACAATAAGAAACAAAAAATCCATCAACGATATTAATAAGTAATATTAGAAATAGAGGTTTTACAATAAGTGGTTGTTGGATATGGAATTAATTTCACTCAAGTTAATTTTTTTAAGTTATAATGAAGAGGTGCTTTAGCGAGTGTCTTTTGTAACTTTTAAAAAATAATTGACGAGAGTGAAATAAATTCAATATTGTATCCACCATATTCATGTTTCTACCACATTAATATTAAATCGGCAGTGGCAGTGTTTTCTGAAATTAACCGTGGACTATTTGCGCACATCATATTGAATACATATTCCCGCCAAGTCGTGACGACGTCAACAATCGATGACGATGTCAACAGTCCGCACGAGGCGTTGATCAAACCACATGATTTCCGGTCAAAGTACAACTCCGGAAGGTCATATTCCACTAGTGGTATATAACATATATTTATCCAACAGCCAGCACGTTTATACAATGGTCTGGGAGTCGAATAACACAGGGGATTGTATATTATATGTATCATATGCGTAAACCCACAAAACAATATGTGGTATATGTTTACCCATAACCCACATTCCCTTTGACTACTTATAAGTAGCTCACTTATTTTGGCACAATAAAATTTCATCTCATAATAAACAGAAACATTCTTGCCAACTTCTTGAAATTTCCATTGGGGAGATTACGCGTCCTCAGAATTGAAAACATAAATAATATGTATACATGTACATTCAGAGGAAAATTAACACTTTCAAATGACTTCTTTTGAGCTTATTAGAAATCATCAGAGCTTTAAAAATAGGAACAGTTGAGCAAATTCCAAAGTTGAATGCAACATTTTAGGGTCCAAAATCGGGAGTCTCCCTCCTAAATAGGGAGGGTTGGCAAGTATGCAGAAAGTGTTATAAGCACAATCAAAATGAAGTGGAATGCTTTAGCGCGGAAATCGCCAAAATAATATAACTGCTAAAATATGTACGTCCCATATAGTATATATATATACTAAAATGAACAACCAGTTATTGAAGTAGGTTTGTAATCGTTACCTGCAAACATCTGACGCCCTGCTACGTAGCATTTCACCCGTTATTGGACTCTGCTCGAAAAGGCTGTTTACAAAGTTGTCTATCAATGGATTAGTATCCCTCTGTAACATTGTTCTAAAAAGTCCGTACGAGTTGCATATTGTCCTCTCATTCTGCCGACGAAACATGAACTCTGACATGGTCCGGTAGCTATGTCCATAGGTCCTAGTGTACAGACAGGTTACCACAAAAACGACTGAAATGCAAGACGTATACATGTGTATAAAGTAAACTTGTATAAGTTGACGTACTGTAAAACATATACTTATTTTTGCGTACTAAAATTTTAGCGCATAAACGAAATTTAACAGCTATGCCAAATGATGTATTGGCGCGTCCACACTATTTGTCATTGAAAGCAATATACATTAAATATAATTAGTGCAAATAAATAAGAGAATACCGAAGCGTTAACACAATCATAATCAAAACTCAAAATCGATTAAACCAGGGGCAAACTATGAACAAAGGAAAGATTTACATGGAGACCATTGCAAAAGTACAAGAGAATAAGACCAGGTGTTCCGGAAGAGTAAGCGTCTTCCGCTTCATCGACGACACCCGCCATGTAAATCTTTGTCACATCCAATTAAACATCAAGTTCTCAAAATGAGAACCGAGTATCATTGTCAATCAGAACAAGTTAACACACTAATGAGCATACTCAAAAACGTCCATCTTCATATCACTTAAAGATACATAAAATTTCTCAATGAGACAAAGATGGCGACCATACAACTCGCCCATGGATCTGATCAACTTGCATCTCTCGAATTTTTGTGTTGTTAGTTTGCATAATATGGCGGAATGGTTTCTGCGCGAAAACCGCTAAAATAAGATTGCTGCTAAAATAAGATTACCGCTGAAATATGTATGTTTACGTTTATTCGACCTAATCCCATGGCTCGACTCTACTGACACACAGATAACTGCTCAACACCTTATTGTAATTGTCAGTAAGTTAACAGGGCTTTGTCAAGGGGTTTTGGGAATCAGACCCTGAGATCAATATGGGTAAAATTGATCGACGTTACGACCATCTTGGGATGTTTTAACAAACACTGTCAAGTAAATACTTTAAAGGCCCAATTATACGTAACTTTCGGCAAAACTTGAAGCGAAAATCAAGTCTAATAACTTATTTTATTTATAGATTTAGTTAAGATTAACTCATATCAGCAATATTCAAGATGAATTCTTACGCAGTTACCGGTACAGCAGAAGTTAAAACACGCTATTTGTAAACGCGCGTCCATTTTGAACCGTCTTCTTCCTTCGGTTTGTTATTGAAGTTGGCCCCACCTGAATTATTTTCAATTCCTTGGATTTTTTTTTGTCCATTTTTGCATGGTTATCATCTGGATTTTTTTTCAGAATTTTTCAGAATCACGAAAATTTCCCAGAAGTTACGTATATTGGGCCTTTAATCAGTATTAAAGCACAGCCAGTACTCATTATACATTTACAGGCCAGAATAAATATTTCATTTTGTACAATGTTTTTTCAAAAATCTAAAAGTGGGAATTTTTAAGATGAAAATTGGGGAAAATCTCACTTTTTCCCCATTGGGAATAGGTCCGTTTAGCTGACCTTTAAAGAGGGATGATAAAGCCCTGGTTTATCAAAGATAATACTGTTTAAATCGATTTATGCTGTGTGTTACTTCATCTTTAGACATTGTTTAAATCATTGAAACACTTCGATTTATGTCTGCACTTAGTTGAATACGTAAACAATGAATTGGGCAGCTGATCGATTCTCGCCCAGACATGCACAATAAAAAACAACTGTAGTAATCTCATGGTTAGCTGATCGGGACTCTCCCGAAGGAGACAGTTTACCAATTAATTACCAGCAAATTTGATCATTTGACTCAAGCAGAGAAAAAATATACTTGAATAGGTAGAGACTGAAATATAGTACAGAATAAATTCATGGCGATAAGCAGGTTTGGCGGTATAATGGGTAGCAATATATAACGGGGTTTACTGTATACTCAACAAAACCGCTGTATGCGAACGTACACAATATTTTAATAAATTATTTTCCTTTTTTTTCGAAAATTTCTTGTCCTAGCAATGAAAGGACTAAATCGTTTTGAATTAAATTAAATAAAAGAATAGCAAGTATCTGTTTGTTTGTTTCTTAAGAAATTGTGACAAAATAAATTACAATTCCTATCGACTCGTATTCCAAACGCACTATAAAGAGGGTTGGCGTATGAGTGTTGCAGAATTTGGGAGATGGATTGCAAATATAATTTCCATCGTATTATTAGCAATTCTCTCTAAAGGACGGCATACATTATATCGTTGTGAAACTGCAATCATTTTAGGTCAGTGATGACTAAAAGTGTGTCATAACAAGGAATGTACACGTATCATACTTGCACAGTTTTGTGTAATAGACGGTTTCACTCCTAAACATTTTGTTTTAGAATGTTTTCTTACCAAAATGTTGTCGGAGGAAGAATTTATGTTATGATATATATATGGAATAATATCATAAATACTGCTTGTTCAGTTAAAGTTTTAAAAGCAGTATACTAGACTAATTTCACTACTTAACTCGCACTATCTGGGCATAATAATAGACTATTTTCACTACTGAACTAGCACTATCTGGGGATTATAATAGACTAATTTCACTACTGAAGTAGCACTATCTGGGGATTATGATAGACAAATTTCACTACTGAAGTAGCACTATCTGGGCATTATAATAGACTTATTTCACAACTGAACTAGCACTATCTGGGCATTATAATAGACTAATTTCACAACTGAACTAGCACTATCTGGGCATTATAATAGACTAATTTCACTACTGAAGTAGCACTATCTGGGCATTATAATAGACAAATTTTACGACTGAAGTAGCACTATCTGGGGATTATAATCGACTAATTTCACTACTGAAGTAGCACTATCTGGGGATTATAATCGACTAATTTCACTACTGAACTAGCACTATCTGGGGATTATAATAGACTAATTTCACTACTGAAGTAGCACTATCTGGGCATTATAATAGACAAATTTTACGACTGAAGTAGCACTATCTGGGCATTATAATAGACTAATTTCACTACTGAAGTAGCACTATCTGGGGATTATAATCGACTAATTTCACTACTGAAGTAGCACTATCTGGGGATTATAATCGACTAATTTCACTACTGAACTAACACTATCTGGGCATTATAATAGAATAATTTCACTACTGAACTAGCACTATCTGGGAATTATAATAGACTAATTTCACTACTGAAGTAGCACTATCTGGGGGTTATAATAGACTAATTTTACTACTGAACTAGCACTAGCTGGGCATTATAATATACTACACTGAACTAGCACTATCTGGGCATTATAATAGACTAATTTCACTACTGAAGTAGCACTATATGGGCATTATAATAGACTTATTTCACTACTGAACTAGCACTAGCTGCTACTCATATTGCAAAAAGTAAGCGTATGAAGCGAATGTTTATACAATTTAGATACCAAAAAAGTATGATCGTGCAAAATACTTACCCAAAATAATACTGATTTTCATTCTGTTTGAAACAAACTCCAAAGTAGCATGTAGTCAGTGTACAACGTTGGTTAAATGTCGAGATGCAGTTGACTTCGAATGTAGCATTTATCTCTTGTGAAACAGTTTGACCTAGTATTTGTCTCCTCACAGACGTATGCTGTTAAAACTGACAATTTGCTGTAATGTAATTGTAGCTCGTTATATGTATGAATACTAGACACGCTCGCGTCTGTCACTTCGTGATTAGATTTCGCACAAAATGAGCTGTCGACTTTCCAATTCATGATAGTCACCCTTCATTCCAAATTTATCCTATCACTATAATATATGCATTTATATATAGTTCTTTGCAATACCAAACTATCTGGTAATCTTTGTAGTTCACAGCTTCATTGGTTTAACAGATAAACGTAACATATAATCAATAATTAGGTGTGGTCTTGTGTAGTATACAGTTGTAAGACTCGGTCAAATTTAAATCTTAGAACAACATACCCCCTGTTACATCCATGTAGTAGCGACGTTAAACCCGAGTGACACAAGACATCTTCACCTAAGGCCTTAAAACAAAACCAGCATAAAAGACTCGCAATTGTCTACTCTAACTGAAAACTCGTTATACCGGGGGTACGTCCGAGAAAAAAAGAATAATAATTAAAAAAAATGTTTTGACCACTTAGGTTTTGCACATTGTTCTGGTGAAAGTGAAAAGTGAATATGTTTGGCTTAAAAAAATTGCTAAACTATTATATTGCACATATTTGTGAACAACAGCCCCCACTTCAGTATTTCAAACTTATACAAGACAACTCGATTGGTATGCAAAACACATTTTACACAAGCGTTTTCATGTCGATGATTAAATTTGACATTTGTAAAATAATAGCAGATTTGAGAAGAGGACATAAATAGGCTAGGCCTCAGCTATATAACTCCTTTTGTCGATACTGTAAAGGTGGAATTATTCGCGGTGTGGAAATTTTCGCTTATTTCGCTGACACTAAATCTCCACGAATGCATCCACAAGCGAAAATATTCAACACTACGCACAATCTACAGTATATATTAGTATTATATGGACTGACAGCAAGGAAATCTCCACTCCGCGAACAGTTGGGGGCCGTCTTAGCGAAAAATTCCACGCGCGAAAATATTGACCTTTATAGTATATTTGTCAGTAAAATTTCATAATGCGAAAAAAATAGCAGATCGCTATAAAATGTCAGAGACTTGTGTAAAACACAGTAAGATTATAGTAATATCTCAGTTATAGGCTACCACTTGTAAGCTACATGTATCTCGTTGCTTGTTAATTACCTCGATAGATGAATGTTTCATTTATACTTCGCTGGAACTCCGATCTCAAATATTTCTGCGGGCCCTGGGTTCAGCTTTATTATTAGAAAAATCCCCCTTTGTAATTTGGATTTTATTAAGTAACCAACATAGATGTCGTTCTCTACATCCTAATTCTTTAGAGACGATCAATATATAGGAAATTTTTCCTGCTTCATTTGTGCTGTCTTTCAATTTACGTCACTCCGATACGGTACTCGTTGCTACCTTGGTGATATTTTATTTTTTTCCTGACGTTTTCTGTTCTTCTATAACACTAGGTTAATGAAGTCACTCTTCGCTGGATCTACGTGGTATAATGTATACCAACCGGTGGTATTTCTACGAAAAGTGAAATGAATAATTTGCTGCCATATCTGAATATATTAAATTGATCTTAAGAATTATCCTGGAAAATCGAGATTTAATATTGTACAATTTAAATAAGGAATTTCAGATATCTAAAATATAAAATTGACAAAACCTATCTATTGAATCAACATTATTGAAAGGTGCCGTATACGTAGCACACACACATGCTGAACTTTTTAAATTTAGTAATTGATACAATATTCCGAAAAAATGAATTACACTGCATCATACAGCTGTTAAAGCAGATGCAAAACCTGTCGTTCTGTTGATCGATGGTGTATAACTTTATATTTACATTTTGCATGACGGCTTCCCATTAACTCAATGTTAATCTCGACAATATCCACAGTAATATAGATGCAGTCCAGACGACCGGACAATAGCATGACGTCATTATGGCGAGACGACCCTCAATGTTACAACGTCATATACAAAATTTTAAAGATTCCAATGGATTACCGTTAGAATGCGATTAATTAATTTCGCTCAACTCCGTTTTAATGATTCTCGTTTCAGGCAGACGACACAACAGTGAGTTGCATCCATCCTAAATGTTCTATGGTTTCTCACATCGTGTGCTTAGCCGAGAAGTTCCTGGCCAAGACAAACGAACAGAAAAGAGAAATCATTCCAATTGAAGGAACATGTCCTAACTGTAAACAGTTATTGCTATGGGGAGACCTCATTAGATTTAAAATGGGCTGCTACCAAAATCTTGAAGAGGTAAGTCATTACTGATTCGAGAATTTGTAACTAAAAAGTTTTGCTTAATATATGTGAAATTATGTTAAACATATTTGGTTTTAGGTAGATATTTCATCTGTAAAATGTTCGTGGAAAACAGTAGATAGATGTTCCAAATGCAAACAGTGAATGTGTTACTGAAAGTGAATAAAAATTAAAACCTAATGCATTTAAGTTAAATATCTTGCAGTACAACTGGGGACTGTTCATCTATTCTAACGTTCACTGCTAGCTCAACCCTCATCATACTTTTTTGTACAATTGTATGTACAAGTATATGTAGTCATGACATATGACTTTAAATATGGAGGATGGAAAAGGTAACAGTATAAATTAAACTAAAATATTCTGGTATAAAGCTGGGTACCACAAAATCAAACGAACCACGGTATATCACGGTATTTAGGCAAATACTGTGGTGCGTACCACTGTATACCACCTTGAATGAATGTTTGAGCTAGCTGATGGTTTTCGGCTGTTTTTCTTCTGTGAAGCCAATCAACAAGAGGCCTGTCATAAGTTTCTCTTTGTGTTATCCTCTAATATTGTTTTGAGTGAACCTAGTTGATCAGCAAACTTACAGGAAATTATATTTAAACCATATTTGAATTCCAATTGATCTATGTAACAAATACTTCTTTGGTTAGTTAAATGAAAGTCCCCAAAAAAACCGGTACAGGACTAACGTACCATCGCAACTTTATACCACGGTATACCGGTAAAACCGCCCAGCCCTATTCTTGTATACAGCCCCACACTAATGTGTTAATATCTAACTGAGGGAGAATCTAACCCAGACAACAACTATTATTTCACAGTCAACCTGATTTTTTGAATGTTGGAGTCTTGTAATGGTGAATGTATCAATATTTGAATCATTTTGATGACATGTCAAAAATGGTTATTTTGATATGTTCATCTTTTATTTTGTAGAAAAGTTAAATGACCTTAAAAAAAAAGAAATTTGTTTTAAAATGTTCATTCGGTGCACATATATTGCTAGCTTTATTATTTAAACGTATGTTTTGATATTTACAGTGTACGAGTGACCAGGATCTAGATGCCAGTGATGATGACGAAGATTGAAAAATGTAATTCTTGAATGAGAAATGTCTCAAAGTACAGGTCTTGTGATATTGATGTAATGGAACGTCGATGCTGGCCACAAGTTGGGCCATTATACCTAGAATAACTATGCCAATGGAGTTTTCAACTTCTTTCAGCCTAAAGATAGATATCTATGAATCGTCAAAATGGTGTATGAAAGAAGTTCCCAGAAACAAATCAGCCTATTGGGAAGATCAATAGTGATAAATGAGCATCTTAAATATGTACCTGTAGAAGTCTATGATATTCATGACATACATTTTTCAGGTAGGGACATGTCATATTAGGTTAGAGATCACCTGACATGTAGGTTCTAGAAATGCTGTAAACACACTATCAATTGCTTGCAGTGCAAACATTGCTGAAATAATGTTACTGATTAAATGTTCAGATATTTTTGAATGTCCAAATGTTAATGTTTAAAGTTTTATTATAGTGTTGTAATCAGGTACTACTGTTGCTATCATTGTACTCTTCTTTATCATGATGATTGAATCTGTGTTGTATTAAAAATACACGTAGGCTTTCGAGGTTGGCTCAAAAAGAAGGAAAGTAGTGCAAAAATATGTATCTTCTTCTAGATAGTGTGAACCAACTTTTGTATGGGGGTATTTCCTAACTAAGAGAAATATTTACTGTGACATACGTGAAGGCGGTGGTTCCAAAAGTAAATAGTTGGTATTCAAACGAGAACTCAGTAGAAGAGTGAGAAGATTGAGTGAATGTGTATTGTGTAAGGTATCTGGACACCGACTGAGTGAATGTGTTAAGTAAGATACGGGGACGTCGACGGGGTGTCAACGCGGCATGAAAGGGTCAAACAAAAGGAAAAAAATACAAATTAATTTTTAAAAGATATAATTGTCGCTGACTAGATTGTAGATGTTATAACTACTTTTGTATGAGTATTCACATTGGATGATATGAAGTACATGTTATTTATCATTTGACGAAGGATGTTATATTTGTATTTAAGAAGAAAGTAGTCCCCTGTTACCAGAGGAACCGAGTGAAATAGTAAGCGAACACTGAAGAAAATTGGTACAGGTGAATTCGCATTTTGGCATGTTCATTTTGGTTGTAATAAAGCAATACACAAATGCAAGACAACTTGTTACTGAAATGCTTCTCTAACAGCGAAAAAACAACGTTCAGTATGAATTTTACTTTAGCTGCCCGCCCTTGGAATCTATGTTAACTAAGCTGACGTGATAGAGTAAGTCCTGAGCCCGTATTGATAAAACTGTTCTCGTGCTTAAGCATGGATTTTGTGCGCAAGCCACATTTCTTGTTCAAAATATGAATCATCAGAAAAGCATTAATTTGTCAAAGTTTTGAAGAGACTTGAAGCCGAATACTGCTTTCAATTTTTTACAATTTACGTTTTAGTCGTTGCCATGCTTTAGGTGAGTTTCATAAAAGCTAGCTTGAGCACAGAATCCATGTTTGAGTGTAAGAGCGGTTTCATGAATACGGGCCTTGGAATTACTCAGACCGAAGAATGTTTGATATGTTGTGTATTAAAATTCTTTGCTTGTCGGGCCACATCTGGAACTGTTTTCGGAGTCACTTCTGATCTTTGGTATTTTGTATATCATTTGCTTCATCTACCTATTTGACGGTAAATCAACGATAAACGCTTATACAGAAAATGTTTTTCCTAACAACTTTCCTTAAAATACATTCATAATTTTAGCATCAAGTCCTGGTTATGCGAGTCTGAATATGACAGCGTAAAGTGTTTGTGTTGAAGCTGGTTTCACTGAAAGTATAATCAAACTTGTCATGTGCATTGATGTTCAAAGCTGAGCCCAGGCGAAAAATATCAATCCGAATGGCTAATGCTGTTGTTTGCATTTTATTAATTAAATGCCTAAATAGTTATTACATAATTTCGATGATTAAAAAAAAACCTGAAACAAATGGTAGCGGGTCAACAGATTTCTGTTTATATTTCATTAATAAATTTCAGGAAATATAATGATGAAAAAAAATCATAAGCTTATCAAATATTTTATTCAATTTTTGTGAATAGTTTGATGATTGCACTAACATAAGACATATTTGACAATTAATGAAATTTATTCGTTGACTTGCGAGGTGGAAGTAAAGCAAATCCGGAATATAGATTCACAAATGTAAACAACAAAGTGTAACTGTCATGTTGTTTTCACGAAACTTTGATCGTACAAATCGTTATTCCTGTTATAGCTATATTGTATATTTTCTGTCTGCGTCATTTCATCAAATCGCAATTTTTTTAAAAATGAATAATGAGATATTTTTTGTAAAGTTCAAATTATTGTAGATTAAGTGTAATTTACGGAATGCATTTTTACATAATATAGCAAAGTGGAAGATCCATCATAGAAATAGCTACTATTTTATCTTTTTTTATAAATCTTGCAAACAAATAGTAATCCAAAATTCATAACATTGTAAACAAAGCGTCGAAAACACGTTTTTAAAGTTGAATATATAATTTAAAAAAAACTTTTACTTTCAAGAGTTTCTTTCGCAGCTACTAATTTTGGGATTTCCGCTTCACACTTTCTCGTGGAGATTAAATTTCGTTAAAAGTACTTTAAGTGCGCTATGTCCAATAAATTGAGTCATCTCCTTCACAATTCGCGCGAATTTGTTTTGATCTCGAAATTTGCGAGAGTAAAACGTACGCGAAAGAAACTCAATTCATAGTATAAATATACAAATAATTATCAATACATAATATTTTTAAAAAAGACTTTGTTCTATACATATCACAGTTGATGAAAAGTACAAGTACTGTATTTGATGTATATATTCACCCATTACAAAAGCAGTGTATTTCTAGCACAGTGGAGTTCAATACAATCTAATGGTTTTATAGAAAATAAAAAAAAAATCTATACAGGTTTAAAAATGTTGGTAATTACATCAAATACAGTACGTACTTTGTTGGCACCTTAAGATTGATACTATAAATACATAATTTTATATATGTTACATATTCATTATATACATTAGGTCTATTATGCAGAATTACAATTTAATGCTTTTGCAAAACATCTTTTATTTCTAAACAAAAAAGTTGATTTACACGACATTGACACTACACTGTAATTACTTAACTGCATATATAAAGATGACGTAACACACTCATATGCTTCACCTTTTAAATTTCTCTTCAGTTATGCTAGGGGCCAAATGGTTGGAATCCAAAATTTCCAAACTAATGTAGAAGCAAAAGGGTCAGGTGCGTAAAACCCCTTTAATTTATAAATTTAGAAGTAAAATTAAACTTGTTCTGTATAATTTCAAATCGTGTACTACGAAAATGTACCGTGCCACTACTCAAATGAGATAAACTGGCTATGGAGGCTCCAGCAAACCCCGGGGACTAAAAAATCCACCAGCTGAAACATTGTAAAGTTGTTTGTTTCCTTAACTTTTGTAAGTGCAACAGATATACAAATGTTTCTACATGTGACTAACATTTTAATCACAAGGGCGCGATATCTATTTTAAGTAAAAAAAGCAAACACTTTTTTAAAGAAAAGCTATGATAATACATGAACGCTACCTTCACACACGCCATGCATTAAAACGCATTAGATGTATTAAAAATATCTCATAATTAGGATGAAATGCATTCACTTCAAATACATACACTAAAATAAATGCAATGAATTATCAGATATGCTCAGAGGCCATTATTTTTCCAGAAAGCTTTGTAGTTCAGGTTATATTCGAATCCGCAACAAATCGTAAAAACAAATATATTGCTTGGTGGTATGAAAAAGTTGGCAGTGTACTTGCATATCAGAAAATAAAAAGAGACAGAGTTACCTCCCTTTACCTATTCCCAATAATATGATACAAACAGAACACATCTCAAAAGGTAATAAGCGTTATGTTATATGTGAACATATAATATATACATAAACAAGTAGTTGGCACGTCATATACATTATAATGAGATCCTCATAATTGACCAATTGAAACTCAAGAAAATGTAAACACTAGTACTCGTGATTCTGATTCGCGATAACCATGCAAAAATAAGCCTAAAACAAAGTAAAACTGAGCGGTAACTAACAAGAAACTCTTAACAGGAAAATTAAAAAAAAATGAATATAATTCAGGTGGGGTCCACTTCAACAACAAGCCGAAGGTAGAATACAGTTCAAAATGGACGCGTGTTTACAAATACCGTGTTTCAACTGCTGCTGTTCCGGTAACCGCATAATATTTCATCATGAATACTGCTGATATCAGTTAATCTTAACTAAATCTATAAATATAAAAAGTTATTAGGCTTCATATTCGCTTCAAGTTTTGCCGTAAGTTACGTATCTTGGGCCTTTAACGATAATGCTGATAGAATAGCTAATATGCCCAGAATAGTTGGGCTGGAAATATTAACAACCGTATGACGTCGATCCTGTATAACCCGACCTAAAGTTCATGTTTTCTAGCACTCAGATAGTCTTTTAATGCCATTCCGCTCATGTTGACGTTATCTTCATTATGACGTCATACTTATAATGTTTGATACTGCTGACTTTCCATGGATGACAGCTCTTCCATTCATTGAAAAACATTTACGACATATACGCCGATATGGAACATTATAAACAAGTTTTAGTTTCTATGATAATAAACAAAGATATGTCATTCATATGTGTGGCTAAAAATGTCATAATGATTGACTCTATTCACTTGTGACATTGCATAATGAACTATTCCAACCTTTCAATTAGAGGGTTCAAATGCGTCTTCAGAGGTTCACGAGTTAACACAGTTCAGTGCTTGAATTTGTTTCTTGTTTGGCATGAGAAAAGAAAAAAAACCTCTATAGATAAATAAGAATGAAAATATTTCCATAATGTAATACATTGCAACTAATTTGAATATTTGACGAATGGGGTACTAGAATATGATATTTGCCCTGTTTATCATCTTTGCTAGTTCCCTATTGAATGACACAAGCCTCGGATCTCACTTGGCTGGCCTGTCTGGATATCCTTACCGCAGTGGATATCATCTGGCGCGAGGGTGGTCGTCTGCTTTCTGCTCTGGCACTCTGTATCCGGGCCGATAATCTCACCAGGTCCGGTGTTTTACACGACATGCGTCGGATGTCCTCTTTGATGAGTTGCTTCCCGGCAGACATGTATGAATCTGGTACATGCAATCGACTTGGAAAGCGTTCAATTATATCTGTGACTGGGTCAGAAAGTTCCAGGATTAGACAAAGAATAAGTACACGTCCATCTTCACAACCAACCGCTACTGTTCTGTCGTCAGCAGCCACGGATAAACAGGTTGCTCGGCCATGCACGAACAGATGGCCCTTCAAGAAACCGTCGCTTGCACGTGTAACGATGACTTCTCTGAGATTGGAAGAAAGTCCTACTACATATCTCCCGTCCAATGCCAAACGTGCAGTATTGGGGGCGAATTCTGTTTCAGACCTACACTTTGTTGTGTAATTACTTCCGCTGTAGATGTTAGTCTTGTTATCAAGGACAACATTGAACCTTGAGGAGAACTGTATGTGGTTAATATCAGTGCTTGGTTCTAAGAAAGACGAGACATGTTTGAGGCAGACCTCTTTCTCAATGTTGTAGAGCAATGCTCCTTTTTCAATAGTCTGAGGTCTGACAATTCCTAACGCAGTGTCGAACGTGTAGCTCTCTACATTGTTTCCATAAATGAGGAAGACATTGTCATTCTCCACGGGAAAGGCGTCGAGGAAATGTGTATTTTCGTTTGCTTCGGGTAAAGCGTTTTGCACTCTCAGATATACACATTCACTCTCAGCATGTGAAAGGTCTCGAACAAGAAGACGTATTTCGTGCCAGCGGACAGACTCCATAAACGATTCTTTACTCTCCTTCCTCATACTCGTTTGTACGACACACATGAAATAATTTGTCGTATCCGTTGTTAGAATTTTGGGATCGGAAACAAACTCTGTGTTCTTTGGAAAATCAAGAGATGCGCTGCTTCCCGACTCCGGCTGAAGGAGGACAAGACTGTAGGCGTTTTCTGTCCAATCGAACTGTGAATGCTTGTGACAGGCGATCATCAAGCAAAACCTGCTGTCCTTGCTGAAAACTACGAACCGATCATTTTGCAGCTGATAGACTTTTCTATTGGCCGCCATGTCCCAGAGAATGTCATCTCTTAAGATTTTCCATTCTGCATTGTCATCATCTTGCTCTGATGTTCGATACGCACGTGTAAGAATGTATCGACCGTTTGGTGAGAACAGGACGTCTTTGATTTGATCTTCAGATTCTAGACTATGCTGGAGGATATCTGTTACTCGACCGTCGTCCATGCTCAACACTTTTGCTTCTGGGACTCGACTTTCATACACGACCACTTTCCCTGACTCAGATGAAACAGATACACCTTTGACAGGTCCTGGAAAAACTTCATTGGAGTGGAGGATGTCCGAATCCAAATTATCCAGGTTCCAAACCTGAAACGAGTTGTCCTCAAGAAGGCTGACGCACTTGTTCACGGCATCGGAAGTGAACATCTTCGTGATCGGAGAAACAGATGCCTGAAGAACACGAAGAGGTTCTCCGTTCTGCGCGTCCCAAACTGCTAGGTACGTGTAACGTGATGCAACGATCAGCTCGTCTTCTGGTGTGAATCCAGCCCCGGTGTACTGAGATGATGGGTCTACAAAAACTCCGTTCGGGAGTTGTTGGTATTTCCTGATGATCTTTTCTGTTTCGACATCTACTTGGTGCAAACATTTTGCGGAACGAACTAATAAGTATTTCTCGGTGTGTGATAGAACACACTCCTTGGTTTCGAGGTCAGTAAGTATACAGTTCGTTTGGTACTTCCTGTTGAAAATGTCAAAAAACACAGATTCGACCATCTTGCTCTTAGTGAGAACAAAACATGTGAGTGATTTGCTGATGAAAATGATGTCTTGCGGAACATCACTAGTCTGCGCGACGCATCTTCGCTCCATTAGAGGCAGCTCATACAGTATCAGCGTTCTTCCGGAGTTAAATGTTAAGTGAGTATCGTTTGGATTGATTGCAACCGCGTGTGTATGAAAGCTGAATTTATGCAGAAGGACGCATCGTGTGAGGTCTATCACGTATGGTCCAGCACCCTTTTCTATTGCAAACACCAGGTACTTGTTAGATACCTCCAGATCAGACATAGTACCAAACCCGTATTCCACTTCTCCGTGCAATTCTCCACAATCTGACTTAAAAATCTTCACGGAGCGATCATTCTGGAAAACGTTCAGATATTTTCCGTTCCTGGTTGGATGGATTTCCCCGACTGGCATCATCATGTCTGGTCTTGGGTCACCTCGTGATAACTCCCACACTCGTACTCTTGAGCTGTAGTAAGGTTTGGCTGTCAGCAGGATGCCGTCCTCGCTTGAGAACACGTCGATGTCGACCGGACAGTATACGTTACCGCCGACGTCACATTCGTACTGCAGAGGACCACCAGGGGCGCTGTATATCTGACATCTTGGCACTAACGGACAAAACTTCTGTTCGGCAAGATCGCACTGACGAATAAGCTGCTTGATGTATGGGTATGTCTTGATATGGGGAATCAGCCGTCCAGTTAACTCGACTCCTAACGCGTTTAAATCTATCTCCAGAGCGGATCCAGACATCCTGAGGGCGTCGCCAACCAACGCCGTCTGTCTATCATCAAACATGTCGATGTCTGTCAGCAGTTGTTGCAAAGAAGACGACTTGATGCGATAGTATAAATGTTCGAAGTTGCAAAAAGCTTTCTCGCGCAGGTCATCGTATCGTTCGCTCATCATCAGACTGTAAGGAAGTTGTGTCATCTTTCTGAGGTTGTATCGTTCGTCCACTTCCGACGTTCCAAATATAAAGGGTTGCCGGGGTAGTAATCGGCAGGCTTCGCTCTGGGAGCTCTCGATTTTCCGTTTTGCCATAAGACTCGACGGATAATGAAATGGTTTTTTGCATGCTCCACTCCATTTCCCCAAGTAGTAGTCGGCGATGTTCGTGTCAATTTGCTTTGAAAATGTCGGGTCTTTCTGGAGGTAGCGGTATTGCGCGACGGATGAAAACAGGCGACATTTCCAAAACAAGACTAAAATACCGTCCATTTCTCGCTCCTCGATGTAGTCACTTAGTTCATGTTTGATGACCGTAAATAGTCTTGGCAGGAACCGTCTGATCGGTGGATGCCAATCTACATACAGCTTGTTTAAGAGCACATCGTCTACTGACAAAATGTCTAATAGTTCGTTCTCGCTGAGACCTGCTTTCGCTGCTGTGATATACCCCAGTACGGTTGATACGAGACATCGGCCATACTTCCGCTCCAGACGTTCCAACGCGGACTCTGCTATCTCTTCGATACACGACCCCAAGGATGTGACGTTCGGATCATCATACGATGTCCATCGACACACCTCGCTGAAGACTAATGTGGCGTACAGCGGTAGAGTCGATCCTTTAAATGCGTCTTTGATCGTTTTCCACTGGCTATACGTCACGGCAAGTTCGTGAGTATTCATGAGAAGTTTCACGATATCCTCGCAATCCGTGGGACTAAATGGACTAAGATCATGGATGTTTGCTGGGCATTTGTTCGTCAGACGCTGTAAAGTATCCTTACTTTCCGTACTAGTGGTAACAACGATTTTGATGTTGGCCGCAACTCGGGACGGCAGCCATTCAAGTTTGTGACCATTGTCACATGTTGACAAAACGTCCAGTGAATCTAGAAGAATGATAATCATACCACCAAACTCGCCACGTTGAAGCAAGTCTATGAAGTAGAGTTTTAAAGTTTTATAATCGCTTGGAACTTCATGGCGGTATTTCCCCATCGCAAAGGCAAGTTGGTGACAGACCGAAACTAACAGTTGTTGTGCGGTAAGAGATTTCTGGGTTTTACCTAGAAATCGACAAATTATTGAAGTTCTCATGGCTAAATCGTTGTTCTGTATAGCAACGTTGATATCTAAAGCGATCTTTGCCATGACAGATGACTTTCCGCTTCCGGATTCGCCACAAATGACTAGGGGTTGGTCTGTCTCGGACAGTAGATACTCCTTCACGGCAGCCAGGATTTCCGACCGGCCATGAAAGTTTGGACACAGTTTTGCTGCAATGTGATGATGCTGTAACACTTCGTTGTAAAGCTCATCCTCGACCAAAGGGTTCCTTTTTTCAACGGCCCTGTCGATAAGTGTTTTCAGGGAACTGAACATTTTTCTAGATAAGTTTTTAAGATATTCCTCTCGTTTCGGATTTTTCAAACCATTTCCAGACCATTCTATTTCCGATTCGAGTATATTTGTACTTGGAAGAAGAAACTTTATCGTTGACTTGAGGTCGTCGAGTTCTTGAACACTTGCCTTATCAGTTTCCTTGGCGATTGGATTAAAATCTATGTATTCGTGTTTGGCACTATCACTCATAAGCGTATCCATGTTAGTAAAATCCCGTATGTATATCAAGCTTTTCTCTGCTCTCGATTCAGGTGACAGTTCATAGAGTCCTTCCATGTGTAAATCTGGAAAAAAGGAATTGTGATGAAATATCTTAATAGTTAGATTAACTAAGCCCTATTTTAAAAGTGTTACATTTATCGTTTCTAAAGAAAGTCATCTTTTACCCTAATGTATCGATAAAACATAGGCAAACTCTATCCAAAATGCCTGTTTGTTGTGATTGAGAATTATGCCTCAGTTCCCATTTTGAGGCCATGTCATTGACTTTGATCTGACCTTGATTTACATGCCGGGTGTGGTCGATGAAGCAGACGACGCTAACTCTTCCGGCGCACCTGGTCTTATCATATTGTACTTTTACAATGGTCTCCATGTAAAATCTTTTCTTTGTTCCCTTTTATTTTACCCTTAGTTTAATTGATTTCGAGTTCGAATTATGATTTTGATGACGCTTCGGTACTCAATAATTTTTCATTTAATAATGTTTAAGTTTTATCATGTTCTTGTAATGCCCCGTTAAATATGACTTTTCGGAACCGGTAGATCAAAGCTGTTTGCATGCCAGATAAAAGTTTCGTAAGTGTAAATTAACAGTGTTTTGATAATGGTACAATAATCCTTAAATACTGTACTGGAAAGCGTACTCGCCTTTCGCCAAGACGGCCGGGGTTCCCCGATTCCCCGAGTTCACATGCCCGACTACGTGGGGTTTATTCTGGGTACTCCGGTTTCCTTCCACAATACGACCCCCTAGCTCTATTATTAATTTACCAATGATATAAAACATACCATGTTTTACAACCTTCATCACATGTAGATGAATGAAACACTTAAATACGTAATCATTATAGTCGTCATTGTGGATACTCCAGTTTTCTCCCACAAAAAAGACCCCGCGCTCTATGATATTCAACAAGATCGATTGATATGAGTTAAAATAACATTTTTTTTTATAATTGTTATAAAATAGGATAAGTTTATATTCATATGATAAACACTTGTCTTATTTATGATGTGTATTTCCGGTATTTCCAGTTTGTTCTGGATTTCTTTTTTTTTTTTGGGGGGGGGGGTCTTGGCTGTGATAAGCGTATCTTAAGGTATTTGTTGAATGTACCTGAGGCCTGGTATTTCTGGTAGTCCGTCTCGTTGATCGATTTCTCGGTTAGACACAGTTCCGCCCCTGTAGCTAACAGGTGGTGTAGCTTAGCTAGCGTGTTGGCACTGGCGGGAAGGGCACAGCCTACAAACAAAAAACTTTCTTTATATTAACGACATTCCTCTTCGGATATATACCGAAATTTACGTTTTTACATGAAATCTCAGTTCAGTTGAATAATTTATATAGCTTACAGTTTTTTAGACCATTAAATAAAATAAGTAAAATAATTGCCATTTTTTTCTTTAGTATGCCAAAATTTTCACGAAAAATCTCAAAAAAATATATTTAAAAAATGAGATAACTTTAGTCTGTGTTTACGGGTACATATCGTTATACTTGGTATAAGATAAATTCAGCAAGCACCACTTAATGAAAGTTCATGTATTTATTCACACATAACAATATCAAACTGATCATTTTCATTATGTCACATGTAAGATACAATGGTACACAGTACCGTTAATTTCTTTTATGGTGCATAGGTACCACGTGTATCTTCAACCTACCTTCATCACAGGTAGCTGAATTAAGACAATTAAAATTCAGTTTTAATCTTCTAAGAGAAAATTTAGGTTTTCTTCATTTCAAATTGTTTGATCATCATCATATAAAATAAACAACAGAACCGCAACCCCGACCTATATATTGATCCATCTGACAGGCTAAATTAAGCGAGTGTATTTAAAATCAGACCAATGGATTTAATGACGTCATACTATTATTTTCCGTGACGTCACAATCGTTGTTACCATTCGTGAAGAGTGCCTACTAATCCCGGCTTAAAGCATAGTTTAAAATACGTCAGAGCCGTAAATGTAGAATAAAAGGCGAATTCTTATAATATTTGGAAATAAATCAATATAAAAACTTCCTGTAATTTTAAGTGATCATAGTTAATCGCTCCATTTCTAATTCACCCCTGATAGACGTCATTAATTGGGGTAGATAGGTGTCACTTGTGACGTCACACTCACCCATGATGTCAACGGGGTCAGTCAGGCGACGTAATATTGGCGTGACGTTCGTGTCCTCTTTGTAGTGCGTCTCCAACAACGTGACGTCATTGCCATTGTTGACCAAAGCTTCGTAAATTCTCTCGAACTCTGACGCGTATATCTCCTCTGGAGGACTGTAGCGCCTGTGCTTTTGACCAATCAAGCCCTGTGCAAATTGTGATATATTAATTGAAAACATTCCTCGTACTATTCTTGACATTTAATGTAAAACAATCATGGGACATGAAGTACATTTACTGTATATTTCCAGCGGGAGGAAATGATTTGAAAACCTCACACACGTACGAACACACCATCACGTGACAAGGCATTAACATTACATCACAGTATATTTACATGGCATCACGTGACAATGCATTTACATGACTTAACCTCACAAGGCATTAACATTATATCACGTGGCAATTCATTTACCTGACATCACGTGACAATGCATTTACATGATATCACGTGGTAATTCATTTACATGACATCACGTGACAATACATTTACATGATATCACGTGGTAATTCATTTTCATGACATCACGTGACAATACATTTACATGATACCACGTGGCTATTCATTTACATAACATCATGTGACAATGCATTTACATGATGTAACGTGGTAATTCATTTACATGACATCGCGTGACAATACATTTACATGATATCACGTGGCAATTCATTTACATGACATCACGTGACAATACATTTACATGACTTTACGTCACAAGATATTAATATGACATCACGTGATAAGATATTAACATGACATTACGTGATAAGACATTTACATGACATTACGTCACAAGACATTAATATGATATCACGTGATAAGATATTAACATGACATCACGTGATAAGACATTAACATGACATCACGTGACAATGCATTAACATTACATCACGTGTTCAGCCATTATTTTGTTTAAGACTTTTGATATGGTTTCGTTTCATTTGTTTGTGTTGAATGTCTAATTAAAACTGAAGGTATACGGACGTACAAGGTTAAGGTAATGTTGGAAAGCCGAGATACCTGCAGACAAAATCATTGACTTACGGTCAATATACTGTATCTTGCGATTTCCAAACAAAGAACTAGGACTTGGTGGTGAAGAGAGGACCAATGATTGATAATAAAGCATATACGAGTTTTCCGGTGATATGGTGGTAGCTAATATGTATGTGTATATACCTGTTTATTTATCTGTCAAGTACTTAAATAGAATCATTACAAACGCATGCTCATACATTGTCTGTGAAAATTCAGTGGAATTTCGTACCAGAAAGACAGGTCCCATAGACGTTTGACGACAATGGCGGAATTCACGGAAACATGTCCGGTCGGTTGGCATGGGAACGACTCCTTCTGTTTTAGCGCCCCACTTCAGATCAATAGCCTGTGTAAGGTCAAAGGTCCATCTTTATAATTCATGAAACAAATGTCAAATATCTTTAGGCTAAGTGTATATAAAAAGGGCAAAGATTATCCTTTTCACCAATTTGTTACTACATCATTTTTTTATCGCCCCAATTAAGTCAGATGTTAAAATCCTACGACTTTTATTTTGATTCGGTTGATATTTTATAAATATACCGGAAGTGACGTTACCTGAAAGTCGATGCCGTACTGGTCCCGGCAGTATTCGCGCATGTCCGGAAACACGTGCAGCATAAACGCTGTCCTCTCGGCTTCTGTATCTGTAAAATAAAGATTACTAGCATATTACTGTTGGCAAATTATATTGAGTGGCGCATTCGATAACCCTCTCGTCGGCCGGGGTTCGATTCCTCGTTCGGACATGAAAAGGTTTTGGGTCGCCTGCTCGAGTCCGTTTATTTTATTCAGACCAACACTTGCTAACATCCGGGCCAACAATAGTGAATTGATAAAAGTTGAACTTACTTCTTTCATATCTGTTTTAAAATGAAAACAGTTTATATTAAGGTACTTGGCATATGTGTGCGTTACGTCATCTTTCAGATAATCAATTTTACAAGAAAAAAATGGTAGATAAACATTTGTATGGTGAATGGCAAATTGCGATTTTTAATTGGGGTCCGAACGTAGTTGATTAGAGTTGGATTTAGGACAAGTTCGTATTTGATCAATAGGTGACATACCGTATCCGGCGGAACTGACGTAAAGCCTGACAAGTTTCGGTGAGGGCTCGGGCATTTCCGCCCTTGGGAGGCCACCCATCAGTAGCTTCTCCACCGATGCCCTCTCCTCTTTAGCGAGGTGCTCATATCGGAGAGGTGCCTCCAAAGCCGCCCGCTTCTGGTGAGTCTGGTCACTCTCAATGACGTCATCAAGATGACGGTACCGGAAGTGGCATTCAGCACCTGCAAAAAAGCAAACATTCATTCAATTGTTCGTTACTTCGTTTTCGTTTTTAATTCATTCATCAATGCAAAAATTCCTTAATTTATTTTTTTTCAATATCATATCATTCATTCGTTCACTTATTCTCTCGGCATCGTTACACGGCAATCGGGAACCGTCGGCACTTTCCGTAAACGAGAAAATAGTATTTTCGTATTTTCTCGTTTAGGTAAGTGCCGACGGTTCCCGGTTGCGTTACACGGATTGTTGATCACATTACAACAAGAAAAGTACCGATCAGAACTTCTCGGGAATTCGATTCAACCAAAGATTACACTTCGATCGAGGTGGGGTTTTTTCAAGCTTGCCGGAAAGGTCCGATGATGTCCGATTGGAGAAGTGAATGTCTTATACATGTACCTACTCAAGTATCTCCCCTACCTGATAGATTGTAAACACGAGTGAAGGGCCATCATACCCCGATCATCAGGACTGAAGGGGCTTGTTGACTTTTACTTGTGATAGCACTTACTCCTTAACTGCCGTTGTTATTTAGCTAAGACAAACATTTGGCTGAGGCGAGGCTATTCCGGATCATATATGAAGGTGTTTAGCGCAAACAATGAGCCCTGTATTATAAATCGTCATAAACTGATATTTGATGTTTGTCTCTAGTCCAGAAAAGATCTATTCAGAGATAGAATACTTGTTATGTATTTGTTTATAAAAATACATGAAGAAAACAAATATAAAAAGAGTATTAATTGTAATGAGGACCATAACAATAGTCCCTCAATCTGCCCGACAATCGTAAACATTTAAAACCGATATCGGGGTGCCGTTTCATAGTCACAAGTCCAATTTAAGAAATATCTGGAATAGAAAGGGGGCAACGATATAGCACCTTGGCGCACACCTGTAAATGTCCTGATAAATAACGGACCATGGGGCAATATTTGATGTCCGAAAAGCATCAGAAAAAAATATTAAATTGACACTACATTGCAGTCATACACACTCATGTATAACGTTTCATTGACTTCTGACTTATAATTTTCAAAACAAAACAAAATAGAAACCTCCCTGACAAAGAAACCAGAGGAAAAAATAAAGATATTGATAATCATTATTAATTAAAAAGAGGAAACGGAGCAAACAAAATATGCCCACCAAACCCCCATCTCTACCCCCACCCCCCACCTCCCACCCCCTACCCCGACTCCTACAAACCCGGCCCACTTTCTTTGGGAGATAGCAGATAAAATGGCAGACGAAAGAGTAATTGCATTTTACTAGATATCTAACACATGATTCATCTAAAGAATATATCGGTCGTAGCGAATCATACTGTGGTATTACTAAATACCGTTATCATCTGTCCATAGTACGATAACACTAAACAAGAACGTACATATCAAAACTTATAAGTAAACAATGACATTGTTTGTTTCTAAAGTTTGAATTTCATTGATTTTAAATTTAACTCGTCAAATAGTACAATTGGACATTATTCTCCCCAAGTCACCTATGGAATTCGGTCGTAACTAATTATATAGGTCGAAAAACGGTTTTATTTTTATGTCTTACCTGACCCGGCGATTATACATATAACACACATCGAGACAATTGTGTATTTATGAATGAAGCCTTTGTATGCGTATGATATTAAAGGTTTTGTTGATATTAAGGATTTAAGGAAGCGATATGTTGTGTGTGAGAACTAAGATTTATAACCCCCTAGGAAGCCCAACTTACCATTACACACACTTTGTTTACAGAAAAGGCATTGTAAGAATGGTATTGTTCATTATGTCTAATAATAAGTTAATTCCCCGAAACACGTTTCGATGAATTTTTATTGTTCATTTCTTTTTTTTCCGTTTTATTTCTTTAAAACTTGGTATAAAAATGCCTCGCCCTGCGTAGAGAGTGGGAATGATGTTCTTATTTTGGAGAAAAATTGGAGTTTCTTGAGCCATTCTATATGAAATCGGGAAGTGGAACCCCGCCGTCTTTATTGAGGCTGTTGGCACTATCCACTGCGCCACTCAGTTTTAAATAAATTATATGTTTAACACTTTCCGTATACATGTCTGAGCAATCTTATTAGAAGTCTTCATTCCATATCTTTAGTTGGTATTCAGTTCTTAAGTGCTTACTGAAGTCTATTGAACATAATACTGTTTTGGTAACTTTATAAAAACCAGTAAGGCGCTATTAATAGTATAATCTACTTAATCCTTGTTAATCGGATTATCGCTGAAAAAACGGATTATCGCTTTATAAGATCTATGTCGACTTTACCAAGCATTCATGCGACAAATTGTACATCACAAAATTATCGATTGATTTTATTATTGATTTTTTATCTAGTTCATATTTAATCAACCTGAAAATGTCGTCTAAGACTGCATATTACCCTATACACCGTAATGTATAGACATACACCTATACATAACGGGTAACGGCTAATTACTACACGTACGCAGGTATATACTCTGAATTCAATATCTACATTGAAAACTGCCAACATTATAGGTGAAGAGGTTTAAATGATTCTATTTCAAAAATGGGGTTAGGATATCAGTATGTTGTTCCAGTCTTACGCAGGTAATAATTTTAACCATAAAAAAATAATTTTCGAATTTATCTTTGCTGGCATAGATACGTGGGGCGTGTTTATACAAACATGTATTTGCTACTCTGCCCCAAATAGAATAGTAGGTTAGTATCTTTGCTGTTGTCCAATTTTGATATGTATTATATCAAATATATAGACAAAACAGGAGCTGCAAATATATAATCATCCATTGAAAAGACCCGCCCCAATAGGTTTAAATAGCATTCAGCATGATTTTTATGCAGGAAATGTTTTCAAAATATCCCCCGTCGCCAAAACTTTTTTTCGTGTGCATTGACATCTAAAGCAGGAGCTACATGATTAAACTAATCATTTATTTAGGCCATTTCCGACACTATAATATAAATACGCCCGTGGCTGATGGTCAGATATCGATTAGGGACACCCCAGTGTGGTAAACATATAAAACATGTAGGCTTACGAATTGATTAATCATATCTTTGTATCTACCTTACATACCTACCGCTGACTAAATCCCTTATATTGATCAGGAGTTAGCATTTGACATACTATGTATCGATGTAAACAAGTACCGACCCCATTAACGATAGATAGACAGATATAAATAGAGATAATAGATAAAGGGTCGGGGTAGGGCATGCGGCAAGGCGATCCTTTATTATTGTTTCTGTTTAGACGTACAGATCGAGGTGGCGAGATATGTGGTTTTCTTAATTACAATTAGTGTCACTGTTTAGGAAATATCTATCAGTCAACACACATCAATATATTTAGGCAGTCTCTCATGCTGTATGACTTTTATACTGTTTTAGTATTTATGCTATTTACCACTGATTTAAAGTAGAGAGATGTCCACATGCCAGGCCCAGTTTCATCAAAGTTCCATGACTTAAGGAAATTCCTCAACTTCAAGCTTTAAAGCATTACAGGAAAGTTCCTTAATTAGTTTATGGGAATATTTAAGTTAAGGAACTTTCCTCAGCCTTGAATTCTGTAATGCTTTCCTATGGAAATTTATTAAGTTAAGAAACGTTGATTAAACCGGGGTCTGAAGCCTGGAGTATAGGCATGTAGGGGTGACAATAATTTTGCAGCACCAATTGCTATGATTTTTTCCAATATATTTTTGAAATCGCGTTAGAAAGCGAATCATTTTAACATATTGTAGGGACAAAGTTACGATGTTTATGGTTCGGGTTTATTTTGTTTAATGGCCTATTAAGATCTTAATTCAGTTAAGAACATACCTCCATGCATGCTCACGTGTATGTGAGATGGAGACAGGGTATGTTGAGTATCTGTACCCTTGTGAATGTGCGATATCCCATGAAGTGATGACGAATTACGCATAATTTGATGACGATTTCCCTTTACTCTGACAACATCATATGATGAAGTGATAAAACTTGCATACTTTGGTGACAAACTCCAAATACTACCTTACTGACGAAGTACCTAAATTCTGTTTGAAATGTGTAGTGGCTGTCTTTGGTGATCTGTCTAAGGGTGAGCCTCCCGTGATTTTACTGGCGTATACGGATTTACTGGGATATCGACACTACCGTCGTAAGCTATGTTGATCGTTAGACATTCTCAAAACTCCAAGACACTTGACTCTGAAGGGGTATTTAAGAAATCTCCCCGTATTATGTGACATTGGGAATCAACACCATACAGTATAGGGGATATTTTCAAGGACTTGGTTGATAAAACCGTTACTCCAAAACACTGTGCACGCTATCGACTGTCTATTTGATGAAAAACACTCACCCCTTTAAGCTGAATTCAAGAATATTTTTAATGACCAAATTATTAAACTAGTAGCAGGCTAGCTGAGAAAATATAGATTCTTATTTAAGATAAATAAATAAATATACAACATTTGATGAATGGCCATATCTAGCTACATGTAGCATGGTCTACATTAAAGCTCTTCAAAGTACATATATATACCATTCTGATGAGTTTGCAAAAGTTGACGTGTCCTACGCCACCTTGCTAATATCTCCCTATGTATGTAGGCTTGTGTTTGTTCCTTCTGTTGGTAATGGGAACGAACTTTCAACAACTTATCTGACAGTATTACGTGAATTGATTGCGATAGCACAGATACCGCAACACCATCTCAGACGGAGCTGTATGGACAGGAGAAAAACACTTTCAATTAATGTTCCACGCGTGCCAGACTTAGGGAATCGAACCGCAGCCACCTGTACGAGAGGCCGGAGTGTTTGCCACTCAATCAATGCGCCCTTAAAACGCGTTATCACAATCTAATTGAAAGGTCGTTTCAGAGCGGTTCACAAACAAGTATCCGTGGTTGTACTGTCTTAAAAATTAGTAAACATCTTTCCCAACTCTCTGTGGGGCATACAGCCGGTGCTGCCATTTTGGCACAAAAAGCTAGCATTCTTCTATTTCTGGCACTGCCGAACCGCTTTCTCATTTACATGTACAGTTGAGTAAACTGGAACAAGCGGATACTTCATGTACCTTGCTCAAATATATGATAAATAGCCGTGACGTGACACGAAGTAATAACCATTTCGTCACAAACTCGGCTTCCTACCATTAGACTACCGTGTCGCTATCAATTGCAAATGTCGTATTTAATTTATCTATACACATCATATTTGATAATTTACAAGATTGATATAAGTAAAACGATTCCCGTTTCTTAACACTCAGATAAAACATGTCAATGTCGTGAAAAACATAAAAGGAACGAACAAAATCTCATAACAAAACAAATTCAAATGTATGTAAGTTTCTAGCAATGTGTACAACGGTCATAAAATTGTCTGTGTCGCCCCGGGTATTTTGTCTAATCGCTGAGACGCTTGAAACGGTAAATCAAATCTAGATTTTACGTCCTTCGTACTATTTCATAGTATAACCATTTAATGGTCGACATGTTCGCAAGAAAGGTCAAATGTATATTGGGGATCAGTTGAACAAAGATTGAGGTCAAAGTATATTTCATCACATGGAATAAAAGAACAAATTGAACTTTGGGATCATAAAATAAAACATTAAACAGACTAACACAATGGCAGACTTCGCTGTTGGCATATTGGTTCAACAACAGTAAAACCATTCCCAACACTTTCGCTCAGAAAATCAGACCGGGTTCAGTTTTTTCTCAAAGGTTAAATAGTTTGAATGAATATTGTCTTTTTTTCAAATGGCATGTAACTCAACCTTACTCGGACTTTTATCTAAGAAAATATGTCTTACCGAAATTAAAAACGAAGCCTTTCAGTTTCGAATATTTATTTGACGTCAAAGGAGTTCGAAGTTTCTTTGATCTCTTGTTACTGGTATAATACATATTTAAATAGCAATGGAATGCATATGCATTGAATAGCTGGATTCTATATGGAGATAAAGATTTTTATTTACATATACTTGATATGTACATATTTAATCAAGAAGCATTGTGCACGCATTACACCAGATAGGAAATACACGTAATCTCAAACTATTTGAAATTGACATTAAATAGATAAGAAATAAAACATGAATATCGCCGATTATACTTCACTTATTTGTATGTATGTATATAACATGACGTTGTCAAGGCGATACTAGTCTACTCGAATTGTGCAGTACAATTCAATTTTTCGACATACTGTATCGATTACTAAATTTACAACTATGGCCTCCTATGGATGTGAGAATTAGAATCTGCATTTTAATGAGCAATGTATGGTATTATCATAGCGGGAATCATCGGAACTTTCCGTAAACGCACGGAAAATGCCGACGGTTCCCAATTGAACACCGGAAAGGCATTTTGGGCAGAATTTGTCTGTATAACTCTGCCTTCTACTCTCGAGGTATTGTCTTGTTTACGGAAAGTGCCGACAGTTCCCGATTGGGTATTTTTATTGATTGGTCAAAACAAACGCAAGTTGTCTGTTCTTTCTGAGCGGTAATTAACTAGAACATTAGATAGGCTACTCTGTACTATAAATCATTGAAACATCATGCAAATCATGATTGTAAACGATTTGAATAGATATTACAACACGGGACCTATTCTACTTCTTAAATAATATTGAATTTTCGTATCGTACTTAGCTTATCTTTAAAAGAGCGAGGGTGTGGGCATTTAATCATTTTTCATCGATTTTTGAATTTTATTTTAGCACTTCACCGCTAGGATTATTGGAGTATAGAATAAATAATTTATCCACGGTTCCAAGTGATTCGTCAGGAGATATGTGTGTAGATCAATAGACGATCAATACTCCACAATAAAATATATTTTTTGATGAATAACACTTGTCACTTTTTGAAATGTCGATCAGAATAGTTCTGGTTTTGAGAAGGTACTTGATTTTTTTTTTCTTTTAATACTTTGCCTACCTAGTGTCAATGTGTATATGCATCAGTGCTACCGTAATTGTTGGTTTCGGTATCAAAAGACGCCATATGTATGGCACTCAATGTTGACGGTACAACACAGACAGGGGGTGAAGTGCCCATCCCTGTCCCCACCCCACACCCATCCCGCCCCAAAACTCATCTCTCTCCTTTCTGCGGACACCTGCTGTCCTATTTCGCCCCCCCCCCCCCCCCAAAAAAAAAAACTAAAAAATAACAGACACACCTAAACAACCATTCGAAAACGGACCCGTCAAATTGATTTCATGAATTGTCCTCATCAACCTCTCCCCACCACCACAATTTCCCCTTCCCTCCCCCATTTTCTGGTTAATGATTAAAAGGGCCAAAAGCGTATACCATACCACAGCGGTTGTCGTCCAATGTCCGTCTTATATTTCATAAAAAAAACTACTCCTTCTGAATAAATGACCATATTCGAACAAATTTGATCAACAACGACCCTCGCATATGGGCCAGTGAAAAATCAATTTGGGCTATACAAAAATAACGTATGTAAATTACAACTTACAACTTCCGGTGGCACAGTTTTTCACATTAGGTATTGACGTTATCGTTGTTAATTGTTCCATGCTGTTAAACTAGATGTCACTCCGCCATTTTGCGGCAAAAAATGGATTGGTTTTTTTTTCAATTATCCACCATAAATCTCCAAACTAATTTGATTGTCAAATTATCTCTTTTCTTGTCATGTTCACATCCTAATAGACTTTTGCACATGTGCGTGATAAAGGTAATATCTGTTATGAAGCTGTTGTGTAGTTCCAAAATGTCTGAACAAGTCACTATATGCGAACTCGCGTTTTACCACTCAAACCTTCATAAGGCGTTTTAAACTGTGTAGGGATTTTTTTTTTATCTTACCAAAATAAATTCACCAATACTTGCGTAGTCGTTTTATCATTTATTGACTTCATTTACGCCTAGACGTCACAGGTTAAACTCATTCACACACGTATGCAAATATTTTTATCAAAACTAAATCAGACTTTTATCGATCGATGTTGGAAAGCGCATTACTGTATATAGCTTTAACGGTGTGTTAAAATAAAAAAAAAAACCAAATCCGTGTGCGGTAATTCCGGATAATAAAGTTTCCGGATAAATTGGATAAGAAGTGTTATCGAAGACCCCTATCACTCTCCTTTGGTCTTTGTTAAACAGCTTGCGATTAAAAAAATAGTTAACTAAATATTGAGTAGTATTTATATATGAGCAGACGACACCTTTCCATTTCTTTAAAAGCGATCGATTCTACATAAAAAAAGTATAAACTGACGTCATCTAAATTCTAAAACCTGACAAAAATTCTGAATTAAGAAATCAAAATAAGATTTATTTGATAAGTGATAGGATTTGTTCTTTCAATAAAGATTGATTTATAAATGTAATATCTAGATTGAGGATTTCCTTTCACATGTGTTGCGAATTGAATATAGAGAGGGAGGGGTTATTTTGACGACAACCATCCTTGATGCACTCGTCCGTTATTAGGTTCGATAACTTCTTTCTCATTAAAAGTACAAATCTAATGTAAACATACTTCCCGATTCAGCTCTATAAAGTACATAACTTCATTAAGTAAACATAAAGTTTAGAATATATAATAGCATGTAAATCTCTACATCATTGAACGGCGGCCATGAAGAAAATCAAATTAAAATGTGGATAATACGTATTTGTGTTGGAATATCAAATCTAGATATACAAAAACTGTTAATGTGTATTCAACGTCCGTGTACATTGTAGTAGTTTTCAAAAGATTTTTGTGAACTGATCGAGTCCATTGCTGATGGCTTTTAAATGTTATTTGTAAATTGATCTAGGCATATTTTGTCACAATAACACTAACACCGCAGTATAGAATTTCATTGGAGGTCCGTTAATGTAAAGGTATGTATAACTCAACGATCCGGATTTTTTCCGCGTTCCGGAACTTCGGTTATTTTGAACCCAGAGTCCGTAGATTGATGTTATCCCCTGTTCGTTCATTCGGAATGTTTGCTTTTCCGGCATACCGTAACTTATCAACAATATGGTAGTTCTTTTTATTCTGCGTGTGGAAATTATCATCGGAGGCGGACGACGGGCTGGTAACCGGAAGTTCGCGAGTTCAAATCACGTCACGTCAATGTGTTGTATCTTTGAGCAACTTCCTTTATTTCGTTTTATCTAGTCTATTTAGCTGTAAATAAGTTCGTAGTTGGTCAGTGCTGGAAGATGTGAGCGCCATAATTGCAGCACCGGCTGTATGCTTTCAAGTGAGTTGAGAAAGCCATTTGCTGGTTGCAAAGGGCAGGCCTATAACCATGGATAATAATTTGTGAACCGCTTTGGTAAAACCTACGGACTTGGTTGTGATAAAGCATTTCATGTGAACCTCAAACTATAATTATATTTTTAAATTACGAACGGAATATTCATTTAAGAGAAAACTTTATCTTCGTTTCTTGATAAAATTTGTAACTTATGGTTCACCACAGATCAAATCAGATGGTGTAATTGTCATCTTTAATAATAGGAGGTGGTAGACTCTGCTGGTGGATGTTTAGCCCCCGAGGTTTGCAAGAGCCTCCGTAGCCACAGTTGTCTTATTTGAGTAATGGCGCGGTACATAATATACACATTTATATTAGTTTAGAAATTTTGGATTCCCACCTTTTGGCCCCTATCATCACTGACGAGTCCTAAAAGGACGATTTAGCTGTATGATGCAGTTTAATTCATTTATCGGCACACTGCATCTATTACTAAATTTCAAAGGTGCAGCATATGTGTGTGTTACGTCACCTTTTTAGAGGTTTTACGATAGCATGTCCTTATAAATATGCATGTAAACGAAAGACATAAACATCAAATTCAAATATGAAAAGTTTTTCAGTGGTATGTTTACTGTCATCATCAATTATTTCTTTTTTGTCTATTTTACTGATTGAATGCGAAATAATTTGTAAAATGGCATATTTTTCGGTAACATTACGGTAATATATCAATAGTATTGTAGTTTATCATCGATTTATTTATTACAGACGAGAGATTAATTTCAAAGATTGCTGGACATAATATCCACAAACAAACTAATGTTCAATACACGACTTAACTAATAACGGAGAAAAGTAAACACCAGATTCCATGAACAGTTGGTTCGGAGTCTACAGAATAACGACTCGTCGGTGTGCGGGCGGTGTATTGTACTAAACTATAGACACACAATGTAATATTTCAAAGCGTGTTAGAGTTTAAAGCCGTATCAATAACGAAATTACCCACACATAACGCAAAAGGTATTTGAATGTCTTCAACGTGATCATTTAAAATTTAGAATTCCTCCTGTGCTGCGTTTTTCATATTTAGTCAGTGCGTTACATATGTCAATATACTTATATGTATCACAAATGTTCTTCTAACACCGTTGGAGGTATAGCAAATATAAACTTGTAATATCGCGTGTTTGGATAGTTTATTATTGCCTATTTAAATGTGACTGATCCGAAGGTAGAATTATCAATATGCAGACCTCGGTTTAGATTCATGCGCGCTTACTTGAAATTCACATGAAATATATCTCGTCCATTTTTATAGTTGTGAGTGGGGATTTTATATATAAAGTATTGTATACCTCGGTGACATGTGTTATTTATATGTGTGTGTGTGATTATGAATAGATGATATCGTATTTTCTCTGTCATTTTGATTCAAACAACCACTTACATATTTAGTTAAATGATTTAAAAAAATAAATGAGTTCATCTTTAGATGTTTTAAAGTGAGTGCCACGAGTAGAGTTTTTGGGTGATAGTTTTACGAACATTGTTCCGTAGATAGCGAATTTAATTGGTTGCATTCACCGATTACGAATGACATCTATTTTTGTTGTTGTTGATGCTGTTTTTGTTGTTGCCTATCATCAACCACATAAACAACTAATAAATCACCACTAACCAACTTTAAGAATGAACGAACGAACGAACAAACGAACGAATGAATGAAAACCATTCAACCAGTCTCATTCAATCGATCCAGTTAACTAAACATTAATTAATCAATTAAATCCAAACCCGATCGATCAATATCTCGTAAAATCTGTGAACTATTTAATCGATCAAATAGCCTATGTGTGTATTAGGATAGATTGATTACTTACATGTATATGGTGATATATCTACATTTAACTATTTGTGTAGCCCACATGATTAGCTACACATCATACTAACTACGTACAAATAGTAACTGCCAATAAACGAGTATATATACTAATTCATGCAAATCCATCAATTTGTTGAACGGGTTTAACATTGTTTGCATACCTTATTTGCATATTCAACCTTGCATTCATCAGACCATATATATAATATTCAAAGTACATTGATAGAATAAATACACGGTAATGGGTACTTTAATTTTGTTGATAGACTGTTTAAAATGGACTTTTATCGATATTAGGTACTTCATTTCAAATGGACCTTTTAGCAATATTCATGAATGGTATTCATGATACGCAAACTGGGTCTATCAAACCCATAATTCAAAAGGAAGTATCTCATTTTTTTTCTTTCATATCAATTGATTGACATAATAATGTACTCTAAGCCTCTATCATAATTCATCTGCCTCGATTAAACTTTTAAATTTCATATTAATATGAAGATTTATTGATATTAAAACATATTTTTTTTAAAGAACATTTTAGACAGAATATGTATGCTTCAACATGTATAGATAAATGTAGATGAAAACAATTCGACTATGTTATTTTTGTACTTTTATGAAGTGGTGTTTGATAGTATCATCATTAAAGTAGATTTTGGAATTAAATTGTGTATACTGGCCAAATCCAATTATAATGTATCGTTTTTTATTTTATAGATACAATATTCATAATTTTATTAAAAGTGTAATTATCATTAGAACATTATGTTATTTTAATGTGTATATATGATTGACTTTTGGTGATAACTGTAATTCGCTATGGCATGCATAAATGGTTGTTTTGGTGGTACATGTATATTAATAAACATTATCAATAGCCTAATTTTGTCTTAAATATTTTTTTATATCTACAGCTACATTTAGGAATCACTTTCAGAAATTCTGCTTGCATAGATAGCTGATTTGTCAGTAAATTAAGTAACATTATCAATAAACTAATTGTGTTGACTAAAACATTTTTTATATCTACAGCTACTTTTATGAATCACGTTCAGAAATTCTGCTTGCATGGATAGTTTAATTGTCAGTATATTAATCAACATTAATTAATTAATTAAATTACGAGATATAAAATACTATTCGTCTTCAGTAGATATGAAAAAATATCATATCGTTATGCGTACCGGTGTTTTACAAGGCAAATCGACTTACATATATCTTTTAATTTGATTATTTATATAAATTAATTAATGTAATTAATAACATACCGTCATCTGAAACTCCATTCATCTTCATCCAGTGTTATTTGGCCTCACACCGTGTCATAGTGTACCTTCCTAATGAAACAGCGTGCAACGTAATACTAACACCTGGTCGGTCTACCTGAGCCCACCGTGGGTTACCAAGGACGCGCCAATTCCAATATGGCTGCCGCTTCAAAGGATTTAAGTACAATAGCCGTACATTAAAACCTCTTACGGGCATTCTATTTGAAGAGCGAGCTGGCTAGAACAACGGGTCGGTAATATTGTCAATTTAACCATTGATGGCGTATGTACTTTCTGTCGTCGAGTCCCAATATAGATAAATACTGACAGAGATACATGGTTTTAAAAATCCATATCTGTGTGTATGTGGGGTCGTTTGAGTGGGAATACTGAGGGTACAAAACTCTATTGAAATCCATTCAAGCTTAACGGTTTAGATTTAAAATGACACAATAATCGGATGAAATTTCAGTCAGGTCAGTTTTGCATTTGTAAGTATAACACCTTGTACTGAAATTGTGAGGTATGAAGAGTTCATTGTATATAATATATGTAGTATATTCTGGCGTGAATTGTGCTGTACCTGTCGAAATACCGTACATGTCCAAATAAGGGCGTCAGGTACAAATTAATGCAAGGGAAAAAACTTCACTAAGCAGCATGCATCGTCCTATATTGGTAATGTTTTGATCTAGACCAAGAAACGTGTGAGATATCAAAATAGACCTTTAAATGCACGTTTTGCTAACCTTGCATGTACAGGTATGTATTTTAAATGCTGTGACCAACATATTTTGATTCATGACGAGATATTAAACTGTTCCCATATTCAAGTCTCGTTTTATTATTAAGTTGTTCCCGACAATTTCACTCAGACAACAGCAGAGCAGTTTAAAACGAAATCTTTATAAATATATACTGTCTGTCGGTCCCATTGAAGAGGATCGAACAAGCGAAGTGCTATTCTGTATGATAACTTCTTTTGTGGGTTCCTTTTTTGCCCGTCTGTCATTACGACATCAGTTCCATGGCTAAATCATATACCCCGGAGTTAATCGGGGTGTTACTGTATAATATACGATAATGATTTTTCCATTTTTTGTAACTCCAAAATTTATTTATATATATTTTCAATGTTTAGATTTTAATCGAAGTCATTATATCGAATTGGTTAAATGCTAGCTATGTATAAACACACATAGAATGTGATTAAAAGCATATTCCGGAAAATATAAGTTATCATTTGATTTGTAGTTAAATATTCGAAACTGTTCGAAGGAAACATCAAACGATGTTTTTTTCCAAGCAATATTTACTGTATTTCAGTAACTATAACATACAATTTTCGACGAGAACGTTTCGTACCAATATTGTAAACATTTTCAAAATCCTGCAGTATATATATATATATATATCCAACATTTATTTGAATATCTATCACGGTGCAATTACGACAGGAAATTCAAATTTTAACTGTCGGATTAAAAACACTTAATAAATATGATACCTTGTGTTTAATATATTTATAAATAAATGAGGAAGGAAGATAGTTTTTAAATTTTCTAAACCTTTAGTAATACACAAACGTTCAATGTTCTTTATTCCTTAAGCCGCACGACCCATAAGTTACGAAAGCAACATAATAGTTACATGTATATTCAATATAGACAAACATGCATATACATATGTGTACATACATGTACATCTTGTGTACCTGTTAAACATAGACCTGTAGGTAAGGTAAGTATATAATAAGATGTCCTCAGCCCTTTTGTAGACGTATCTGATAACATTCCAATACTATCTTGTTACACTGGGTTTTTTTTGACGTACTGTACTTATCATAAACATTGTTTTTTTATTGTCTTTGCGATTTACCCCAAAGAATAAAGTGTTGACCATTTTTTATGTTAGTTTGGTATTATTTATTGCAAATATTGAGTTTAATAACAGGTACATTGTCTGTTTTAAACACCACGATGAACACTTTGAAATGAACAATGTTTATTGACTATAGTTATAAGTACATGTCTATTATTGTCATTTGTAAACAAATATTACAATTATGCACCTGTAGTTTGAACTACCTACACATCAAACAACTATAGGGGTTTCGTGTTTACGTACAAAAGAGTAAAGATTGGTTTTTATATTTATTATAGCATCATAAGTTAATAAGTTATAATTTAGGGTTCTTATAGACCGCTTTATCACAGTGTTGTTTTCGTTTATTCCGACACATTTCTGTCAATGTTAATAAACTCAGAGCAATGTAAACAGATAAAGCGGCTCAGATCAGAAACCCAAAGCTCATATAAGAAAAACTCGAAGTGGTGAGAGAAGCTCGAATCTAAAACTCAAAACACTGAGAACGGCTCATATCAGAAACTCAAAACACTGAGACACAGAGTACGGCTCAGATCAGAAACCCAAAGCTCATATTAGAAAATCGAAGCGGTGAGAATGGTTCAGAATAGAAACTCAAACCAGTGAGAGAAGCTCGGATCTAAAACTCAAAACAGTGAGAGCGGCTCAGATCGGAAATTCAAAACACTGAGAACGGATCAGATCAGAAACTCAAAACAGTGAGAGTAGCTCAGATCAGAAACTCGAAATAATGAGAGTGGCTCATCGCAGAAACTCAAAACAGTGAGAGTAGCTCAGATCAGAAACTCAAAACAATGAGAACGGCTCATATCAGAAACTAAAAACAGTGAGAGTAGCTCATATCAGAAACTCGTAATAATGAGGGTGGCTCATATCAAAAACTCAAAACAGTGAGAGTAGTTCAGATCAGAAACTCGAAATAATGAGAGCGGCTCATATCAAAAACTCAAAACAGTGAGAGTAGTTCAGATCAGAAACTCGAAACAATGAGAACGGCTCATATCAGAAACTCAAAACACTGAAAACGGCTCAGACCAGAAACTCAAAACAGTGAGAGTAGCTCTCAGATCTAAAACTCAAAACAGTGAAAGTAGCTCAGATATGAAACTCAAAATAGTGAGAATAGCTCAGATATGAAACTCAAAACAGTGAAATAGGCTCAGCTCTGAAACTCAAAAAACGAGAGTACCTCAGATCTAAATCTCAATAAAATGCGAGTAGCTCAGATCTGAATAGCTCAGATCTGAAACTCAACATACTGAAATCAACGCCATATAGGATGTGTATCAAATCTGAGACTGTACATAATATAAACAGTGAAATCAGCTCCAATCAGAAACCCGAAACAAATAATATCAACAAGGACAATATCTCCAACTGAAGAGCGAACAGAAATTAATACGACATACACATCGGAAGTAAACCATTCAAAATACGAACAAGTATTGGCTGATTGCGTAGGAAAACATTGGTTATTTCCCTTTATCGTTGTAGATTTCTGACAGCTGACATGGGACGTAACTCTGACAGGCTTATCACATCTTTCAAGGTGGCTCAAGTTTAGATGTACATCGTTGATTACAATTCGTCTAAAGGGTAACAAACTCCAACATTTTAAAGGATAATGTCAGAGGAGGGGTTGATGGAAAGAGGAAAATTATTGACTGAAAAAATCCGGATTTTTTGTGCTTAAGCGTCTTACAGTACATAGAAATACAATTTAACACAATCAATGAAATTAACATATACACTTATCAATGCAATATTGATGAATCTGCAGAAGCTACAGTAAAGTGCAAACTATATCTAAGGACGAGTAATATTTTTGATACTGTATAGTTGCTTTTATTCACGGGGGATTTAATTTCGCTATATTCGCGGTCAAGGTAATGTCCGCGAAATTAAACACCCGTGAATATTTTTCACCTTGTGGTGAGTGACCACTATGGCAATAAATAATAAACAATCTTTATTTAAAGCATATTGTTAAGCAGAACATGTACATCGTAAGTATACCTGTAGTTTCTACTGTTTCACAATAGAGTTGCATAAAATGTGTACATCGTAAATATAATTTCTACTATTTCTCTATATGGTATTAAAAGTCACATAAAATATTAAAACCCTTTATATAATGGATTTTTTCCAGTACATATTAAAGTTCGACAAGGGTAAAAGCATAGCGTAGCATGGCCTTATCATTTGCAAGTTTGTCAACTGCATGTCAATTTTTTGTAAGAAAATGAAAATGCGCGAAATTTTCTCCCCGCGAAATAGTCCTGAAAAGAAAAACCCGAAATTTTCTCCCCGCGAAATTAAACAACTATACAGTATATATTTCATGAATTTTGCTATTTTTTCCTGCAAAAGACGTACATATGCACAATAACAAAAGTGACACGTCGTTTTTTTTTTTTTATCATACTTGATAATACGCCTGCTACAACTTTTATACTGTAACATGCAAGACCTCTTGAAATCGGCTGCAAACATTGCACAAATATTATCGGAGGAATGAGCAAATAATTCTCTACATGCATTTGAGATTTCAATTCATTCCACTGGAATATAAATCTATGAGAATCATGGAAAAATAGCCAAAGTGCATGAATTATATCGTAAAAATACGTGTCCGATTAGTTGCTTGTTACTAGTCATATTTCACCTGGCTAATACCTCCCAATGTATATACGTGTTCTGTTTGAACAAATACTACGATCAAGCTTCCAACGGCATGTTTTATAATACTCCTTCATCCGAAAGCTTCAGTACTGATGCCATTGATCACAACACCCAATCAAGACCATTTTATTACATAACTGAGCCATTTAGTCATGTCATAAGACCATGTCATAAATATGGTATCACACACGTGTAATAACATTGTTGTGACGTCATCAACAAATTACGTCTTTATGACGTTATATGATTGTCTCGGTAGGGACAATCGTACCGTCAAAGTAGAAATTTGCCTTTCTTATAGAGAATGAATTTGACAGTTGTGGTGTATTTTCTCGTAAATATAAGTTATGTGAAAATTAGTATCTAATACTCGTGTCAATGTTATATGGAATTTATACAACTCGTTAAATAATCTTATGTCACTCGCATGAAGGCTCACGACATACATATCAAATTATTGAACTCGTTTAGTAAATTCCATTTTACATCGACACTCGTGTAAAATCCTCAATTTAAACTCCACCTGGGTTGTTGGAGTTGTGTTGGCTGAAGCAAAACAATCGAAATGTATATTCCATGAAGCATTCTTTGACTTCGAAACCCAGCCGCATGCATGGAAGGCCGGATTGTTCACCAGCGGACCAATCTGCTAAAAACGTGCAACCCTGTGCGTTCATCATTTCAAGTTTATCAATATCAGTTCGGATGTGACGGTCCGTACTATGCTAAAAGAAAAATCAGAGAATACCGAAACGTCAACAAAATCATGATCCGACCTCAAATTCCATTAAACTAGAGGCAAAATAGGAACAATGGGAAGATTTACACGGAAATCCTTGAAAAAGTACAAGATGATATGACCAGGTGCTCCGGAAGTGTAAGCGTCTTCTGTTTTTTCGACGACATATTCTTGTCACGATTATACCAAAGTGATTTATATGCCTACACTCTGGTTGATGTTGAGACAATTTTAAAGGCCCAGTATACGTAACTTTTGGCAAAACTTAAAGCGAAAATCAAGCCTAATAATTTTCATAGGTTTATAGATTTAGTTAAGATTAACTGATATCAGCAATATCCAAAATTAATTCTTACGCGGTTACCAGTACAGTAGCAGTTGAAACTCGGTTTTTGTAAACACGTGTCCATTTTGAACTGTCTTCTAACTTCGGTTTTTTGTTGAAGTGGGCCACACCTGAATTATTGTCAATTCTTTTGATTTTTCTGTCAAGAGTTTCTTGTTAGTTACCGCTCAAGTTTACTTCGTTTAAGGGTTATTTTTGCATGGTTATCATTTTTTCAGAATCCCGAAAAACTTCCTGAAGTTACGTATATTGTGCCTTTAAGAGTTCGTTTCAAGAAGTCTAACTTGAACTTTGCTCAAAATCAGTTATCATGCAATGTAATGTATGGGAATGCCCTTTGATGTCAGATATTTTTGTGTGACGCCCAGATGTACTTAACCTTATCTATATATCCATTTAAGGTGTAATTATAGACTAGGATCTCCAACTTCAGTTACAGATGGCTCATTGCATTAGTTCGTGTGGAAGGTCATTTCTCACATGTTGTCAAGGTCCTCCTGCATTGTTACAGCATTACTCGATGTCTTGACATTAAGGTATGCAATAGTGTAATCTGCAAATAGTCAATCTCTAGCAAGAAGACCTACAGAGAGGTCATTTTTGTCTCTCATATCTCGCCATGTTGGAAGGAGTTTGCCCATTTAAGAATCTTACAATGGAGAAAGGAGAAAAAGGCGAATTGATCATTAAAAACCTTTCACAATATTTTAACTGTGAACATTAGGAAAACTTTGACCAAGATGTTTGCATTCGTTTTCGTCAAAAACAAGCTCAAAGGAAAAGTTAATATTTTCAAAATGGTAACAAGTCAAAACATAATTTCAAGGTTTTTACTTATTCGGGTACATGTAGTTGAAATGTGTGTTAAAATGCTCTTTCATGAAGATAGGTCCTACACTCCTGGTCATTAAAGATACACAAAAAATAAGCTTGATTCAAGAACTGAACCCTGTGGTACTCCAGAATAATCAATGCTATAGTCCGATTTATCACTTTCTACAACTTCTGTTTGAATTCTACCAGTCAGACGTTGACATTCGCCCTGAAACCATGATGTTTTAACTTATAAGATTAGTAGAGAGTCCGTACTATCGCAGAGAGGCTTACACAAACCTTCCACAGCCTTCCAAATACACAAGTATCCATATCGCATACACCGAGACGCCGTCCCAAATTACCTTATCTGTTAATAGAACGTAAAAACAATCAAACAGTCAAAAACTTTCACTTGATTTTTTGCATAAATTTTTATAATTGGCTACTCCAGATTTAAAACATTAATATCTGAGTGTGGTTTACGTCTTTGCAATTTACATGTATAACGAGGATACGTTAAAAATGATAGGTAATATTACAAGGATTTCCACAACTACATTCAGAGGTCTGAACTAGATTTAAAATGATAATTTAATGGAATACATTTCTTCTTCAATTTTGTATACAAAATAATCAGTTTAGTTTCACCAAAAATGTAAAAATGAGATGCCTTTTGTTGGTCAGCTAATGGTGAAATTACAGTTTTAAAAGAAGAAAGAAATAGGAGGTCTGACGGACTAAAACCGTCACATTTTCTCTGTGTTTGTTTTTTCATTAATTTTTTTTTTTTTTTTTTTAGAAATGATTTACTACCGGTATTGTCATTCAGTTTAATAGTTCAAAATTCGATCAACATGGTACTTTTTGTTACAGAGATCCTTTGGTATAAAACCATTCTTCATTTTACTAAGTCACACATGTGCCCTGAGAAACCCAATCTGGTCGTTTTGTTCGAATTTAAATGCCTTTAATCTGTGACAAAACTTTCTTTCATATTTGTATTCCCTACACAAGATTATCAATTCCCGCATAGTTTCATTATTTAACAAAGCAGTTCACTTTTATTAAGTACATACTTAAATGCGTTAATATTAAAATTTGAAGTTACGACCTTTAAACATATGTGAATCTTCAAATTCAATTACATTGTGACAATAAGTTCATCAGTCCACTTCGGTAGACAAAATCAACAGGTGTAAAATTATTCACTTCTGACATTCGAAGAACGAGGTGCATAAAACTGTGACCTGAGAATTTGTCACAGCATATTTTGGGGGCTAAATTAAAGTGTTGTTGGAGTACTTTTATACATATTTAAGAGGCGGGGTGGGGGGGGGGGGGTAGATCAATTTTCGATAACAATCGATGAATGTGCATGTTATTAGTATAAACTTTATTTTGTTTTTACAACAATTATGAAACAAGTTATACAACTTATATTAATCACTCTTGTTGGCCAAGATGTTAGCGTGCGAGGAGGCCTTATTGTAGGAGGAAACCGGAGTACTCGGAGAAAACACACGTGGTCGGGCAGGTGACCCCACACCATTTCACGTCCGGGCGGGGATCGAACCCCAGCCGCCTTGGTGAAAGGCAAGTGCGCTATCCACTGCACCACCCGACCACCCTACATGATTCAATGTGCATGTATACAAACTAAAACGCAATTGTATTGCATAATGAATGATGGCCCTTCATTAAGACGCCATTATTTACTATACCACTAAAGAAATTAGAATATAAAATGAAACAAGAATTTTGCGAGCATCCCTTTGCTTGATCCAGAATACTAAGTTTTAAGAACAGCACCGTTTTTGAAACAGGTATGAATACGCAATAACTTCGCTATTTTATACGCATTGAGACTTTTCTAAGATGACGTAACACACACATTTGCTGCACCTAGGGGCCAAAAGGTAGGAATCCAAAACTTCTAAACTAATGTAGAAGCAAATGGGTCAGGTGCGTAAAACCCATTTAATTTATGAATTTAGAAGTAAAATTAAACTAGTTCTGTATAATTTCAGATTGTGTACTCAGAAAATGTGAACTGACTTAATAATGATCTACAACATTTAAATAGCGCTCTATATGATAGATGTATGTAAAATTACTCTGATGCTCTTCACAACATATGGATAATGGTTTTATTTGTTAATAATGGTATTATTTGTTATTTGTACATGTCGTCAGGGTAGAGAGCCTAAAATGTACAAGTAGAATGGTGCGTGTATTGATTTTTTTAATAATTTGGCCAGAGTATTTGTTTCTATGATAGCACATGGTAAGTTATTCGTGGCCGAAACTCTCCCAACGCACGTGTTTCCATAGGTCACAGTACGAGATTTTAGGACACACGGCACTGATTCTGTCTCCGACCTCAGTGATCGTGACGGCTGATACAGGGTAACTAGCTCTCTTATGTACTAAGGAGCTGTTCCATCCAGTGCCTTGTATGTGTATACTACGATATTGTACCGTGATCTGTATCGTACAGGTAACCAGTGCAATGAATATACATGTAGTACATGGGTAATGTGCTCTCTTTCAAATTTGAGACACTAGACGTGCTGTAGTGTTCTGGGTTCTCTAAAGACCACTAGTTACTGTACGGAAGCGAGCAATGGGAAAGTAATCTGTTAAACTTTCTATTGCTTGTTTTGTGGCGTAAGTCTGTCGAATCCTCACCTTAGAATGGAAATTGTCATTATTTTCATAGTTTGTATCATGATATCTTATAAATTGATGGTTTAATTTATTAATTACCATCTTATGCTGGCCTTTTTCAATTCTATATATTTGTGTTGAGTTTAATGTGGAGTAGGCATAAATACCAGATAGCAGGCCATTACCGAACCAACCGCGAGATAAATCAAAGTACTGAAAGTACTGAAACGCTAAAACTTCAAACAATAGTATATATATTTCGACAGCTATTTAAGTGTTTTTGTTGTAGAATCTGGGGTGTGGTGTTCGGGGTTGAATACATTTAAAAAGGGAGGAGGAGTAGTGTGGAAGATTTTAATTGTACTTATGATTTAGGTCGCTTTCTAGCTTTGAACTAAAGGGAATTTCCCTTTAGGTGTGTGGTAGAGCGTCCGACTAGAAACTTGAAGATCAAGGGTTCGATTCCCGGTGGAAGTACACTATTTTATTTCCTGTTACAAATGAAAACGGATGTAATGTAGCAATTTAAACTTTTCGTTTCATTTCATTCTATACTGATTTCAATCTTTCTATGTCAAAGTCCTAAATGGCTGTTTTTCAGCCATTTTGTTTTTCTGATCAGTTACAAAATCAAAAGGGCACGACAGTAGGGACCAAGGAACCTACATATGAAATATGAGAAAGATCCCTCTAGTAGTTGTCAATTAGTTAACAATCTTTCAATGCCCAAATCAAAGATGGCCGCCTTTTCGCCATTTGGTTTTTACTCATCAGTATGAAATCAAACGGGCATAACAAAGCACAATGTGAAACCTAAATATGCAATGTGAAAAACTGACTGAAAAAGTTTTTAACACAATAAAACAAAACTTTTCATGTTAACATTATCGTTCGGAGGAAGGTGAATGAATCATTGAAATATACGCTGCTGGTAGTTAGCTCAATGGATATTAGATAAAAAATAAAAGGATTCGCAAACATATCTCTCGTTACAAATGATATTTCGAACTACAAATTGTATCTAATTTGTCATAAAATGTCACAATAAACAGTCAAATTGTTGTTCCAAAAGAACGACGGCCTATTACGATATCTTTGCCAAGGTGGAGCAAAATATCGGTATGCAAATATGTCATATTCACTTACATCTCTAGGCCTATTTATCAATTATCAAGTTCATTTACAAAGCAGGGAAAATTACATGTATTTTGGCTGTTGCCTATGTATAAAGGGCCACACATAATTACGGGAATGTACACCATAAAGGTTTTTGCACACAATAGAAAAAAATATAAGTGTTATTTCTACTAAATAACTTATATTGTGTCAATTGCTATGTACACTATACAGGTTATGGTAAAGTTTCGTTAAAACAAAATTGTGAACCTACAGTCAGGAACGTATATGTCCCTGCTACAGTGTATATTGATATGTGAAGCACAACGAACGTAATTATAAAACCACGAACTTTTGCTCGCCTTAGAAAAGTATAAGTGTTATTTTCAATAAATCAAGTGTTTTGCCAATTAATATGTTCATTATTCAGGTTATGATAATGTCTCATTAAAAATTGTATACTCAGTTCAATATGAAGTAAGAAAATCGATCAAGTTTGTGCATTCAGTATGTATAAATCACAACGTTAGTGACAATCAGGGGAAGTAACTCGTAAATAACATTATCATATCCAGGGGGCGGATTTTCACTGTAATTACGAATTAATACTTCCGACCGACAAATTGGTCGAGTATTTTGGTTTACGCACATGTATAAGGTAATATAACATTGAAATCAAAATCAGTGTATTTGGCTATGCGCGATTATATAATCAAAGTTTAACAGCAAAGTACACCATGCCAGGAATTCCGCGAGCGGTATACCAGTGTCAAGCACAGAGAGTATATATATATAGCATGGATGTATGTGTATACACGAGAGGTCAGCCACCAACAGAGACGTAATATTTAAATGAGCCGTGGGAGTGAAAAACTGATTTCTTTGTTACAAACCGCATATAGATTATTAAAGTCATCATAATTATTAACAATACCATGGGAACATCATTTCCTTTTAGGTTTAGGCTTTCAAATTGTTCAGATATCATGAGATTGGTAGCAATTCAAGCTTTTCCGGAGCGGGAGGGGAAAAATGACATGGGTCAAAGGTCACAGAATAGTGGCAGCAATAGACGCCAAAACTACTCGTAGTTTTAGCGCTAAAAATGAATGCACCACTACTAGTAGCTTGTATGCATCTGGAGTTATAAACTGCAGCATGCATCCGATATTACTGATCTGGTATTAACAGGATTTGTCAATTGCTTTCACTTGTTTCTCTATGTTCAGTGAATTTGCAAAGTATACCTCTTAATTTTTAACAGTTGGCACTGCCTCAACAGTACTGGTTCAAACCTGAGCTGGAGAGCCGTTATTTGCTGACACTTTGGAGAACTGTTCCGTCCTTTCCTGATTGAGCTTTAGCTTGTTGACGTTCATCAAGTTACTGATGTCTGTCAGACAAGCTTCTAGATTGTCTGATACGGTGTACAAGCTGTCCTGTGGACTGATGACCATGTAGATGGTTCATCAGCATAACAGTGATATTGAAGATCCTGATGACGACAAATCTCTCCAATTGGTTTGAAAAACATAAAGTATTTCTTTGGCCCTAACACCAATCCTTGAAGAACTCCAAAATACAGAATTTTTTAATTTGATATTGAAGACCCGATGACAATACATTGTCGTCGATTACTTCGATAGGACTGTATCCAGCATAGTATAGCATTAGTCAATTTAATCAATACGAATATTCGATATGTTTATAGAGTATGCTATGGTCAATGACGTCAAATACAGTTGACAAGTCTAGCGTGACAAGCACCGCTATATACTTTTTATCTAATGTAGGCACTATGTCGTTATATACACGTTCGAGGGCCGTAACCGTTGAGTGTCCCCTGCAGTAGTCCAATTGCAGGTTGTCATGGAGACAGTGTGCTTGGAGATCAGGTTCTAAATGCAGGGACATCACTTTAGCAAAAACCTCAGACAGTAAAGGCAAATTTGACACTAGACAGTAGTTCGCCAACTCCTCCTTGTTCATTCCAGGCTTCTTTAGAAATGGTCGCACAAGTGCTTTCTTGAAACATAACGGAACCTTGACTCAGCCGTGAATGTATAGGATTGCAATGCAATGTCAAAAACATTATTTCTGATTTGTTTCTGAATCCGATATTGCTGCCACGACCCCTTATTTATTAGGAAACAATTACAGGTGTAAGCAAAGGTTCCATGCCATTGACCCCTTTCTACTGCTTTAACTTGGTTTGTGATTATACATGTATTATGCTCGTGATTAAGACAGTGGGGATTTGTTTGATTTTTGTAATGGTCCCCCGTTAGAAGCAGTACTTCTTATGCATTGCATTTGCCTTGTTTTAATATTTTGGTTTAATTTTATTGTTTGCTTGTGAATAATCATCCAGAATGATTGCTTTGGTGTTATTTTGCATAATGTCCTGGCTAAAACCAAAGCTACATGTATGGACTCCCCGCAACACTTTTCAATGGTCTCCGTGTAAAATATTCCTTTATTCGTATTTTGTTCCTGGTTTTATCGATTTTGAGTTCGGATCATGGTTTTATAGATGATTCGCTTTTCTCTTTTTTCTATGATATTTTTTTTCAAATTCAGTTAAGCAATACATGTAAAGCACTATTTCAATTTTGACCCCGTTCATTACTACACCACTGTATAAGAATTACATTGTAGAAAGGACCGGGGTCCGAAGCACCTACATAGGATGAATAAGAGGCCTCTCGGTGTATATTATTGCTTAATTCATTTTTGACCCGGAAAGTCTATCGTGTTATTGATTTTTGTGATTAATTATAGATTATCTCTCAGTTATCACTGGACCATTTATATCACTTACTAATACATTTAGCCATTAAAACAGCCATGGTATTGACAGGACATTGTATCTGTGTTATTAACCTAATTTCAGACAATAGCAGACGGTCATAATGCATAATAATAATAATCGTTAACAAGAACGGTATCGATTAGTGTCAAACAATAAACTCTAAATTCCCCCGGGGTAAGGATAAATTTTATCTTTCGTTCATACATAGAAGCGTTAACAGTAAAATATATACAGTTTAGCCGCGGTCTTGCAGGTGTTGGTTATAAAAAACAAAAATCGAAACTATCTCTGGAAGCCATCTTTGTTACCAAGGTAACGATAAATGTTTACACGGAGAAATCGACAGCCTTTGTCGCACCAAAGAATTGAACACAGGAGAGATATGTTGTATCTATTAATTGATGAAACATGAATTTCTGCTGTGTCACGACAAAGCCTGCAATTAAACTGATAACCTGACACGTCAGGAGCATAGCTCTAGCTGTACTCTGTTAGGAGGTCGACAATGTGGTTCAAACGGAAGTAAACATGCAACACGAAATGATGAATCGATCTACTTGCCCTAAAATATGCAAGGTCATCAGTTCGTTGGTTCGACGTGTGTTTGAGCCCAAATTCGATACAAAAGTTGTTTTTTAGTCCGACTAGCAGCTTTAGTCGTTTTAAGGACGTGCCAGATTTTAGTGGTGGAGGAAAGCCGGAGTTCTTGAGTGGAAAACCACTGCCCGATGACCAGTACATAATCATTTGGCCCCGCAACGACCGCGGTAAAAAAAATTTAAGCATAAACATATATTATATGTGATCGGGTTGATAGAACACTTGCGTTTAATCAAGGGGACCGGGGTTCGATTCCCCGACCGGACGTGAAATGGTATGGGGTCACCTGCCAGATCACGTGGGTTTCATCGGGTACCCCGGTTTCCCCCTACAATAAAACCACCTCCTGCGCTAAAATCCGGGCCAACAAGAATTATTGATATAAGTTGGAGAGCTTGTTTCATAATTGTTTCGAAATTTATGAAGATTGAAACAATAAATTGTAAATTAGCGGTAAGATATTTTTCTGATACGCTTTATAGGAATGAGAAAAAGTGGCACTTCACTTGAATTAGCACAATGCCATGGGAAAACATTTAAATTAGAATACCACAAATGTTATTTATTTTAGCCATCGAGACATTTGTAATCTGATGTCAAATACATCGCTTAACCGTTGCTAGGGGTATCTACAGTAGAAAGTTAATTAATATACATAAAATGTTATATATGGAAATCACCATGGCCTAATTTTCGTGACCTCTGGCTGTAAAGGGACCCTTATTTTGTAAGACCACCGTCTTGTCTTTTTAGGGACGTATTTCAGTTAGTAATTTTCTTTTATATATTTATCAGCAGGAGGTTTTCTTCTGTTTCCTCCAGTAAGAGTTGGTCATAGATCAATTGAGGAATGCAAGAGTGATGCATGTGGCGTGTACAACTATTTCATATAAATGTCATTTTCTAATTAACATAGTTAATTACTTTTTGCAGGTTTTGATATATAGTCAATATCATAGTTGGAAATGTTTCGAAGTTTTCCAGATCACGTTTGTGTATATATTACCACTGGCCGATGACCTAAATAAGGACATGCATTTATGAATATCCTTATAATCATAATCATAATTCTATGTTTAATGCCCCGGGGCTGTCCTTTTAATTATTCAAGTAAACATATAAACGTCGATAAAACTGTCGCTGCATTGTTAGCTTATTAATTTGTGTATTTCATTTCTCGGTCATACGGGAGACTCATACCACATGGAAACATAGCTATTTTGATTGTTCTTCAAAAGAACTAATCAAAGTTAAACAATAATGATAATAGAAATAATAATAACAGTGATATCAAATTTTAATTAAGTTGGTTGCAACAGTTCCGTCTTAACCAGCTCCTCCATCCCATTCCGTTTCCACCTTCTACCCCACCCAACCGACCTATTATGATTTCTCTGTATGAAAAAAAGCTAACAAGCATGCGAAAAAGACGATTAGGAAAACCTCTTTAAAGTGTACGTAAAGCTTAACAGTATCAATAAAATGAGAAGCACTTAACCACAGAGCGTAACACAAGGATAGTAGCGGATATAAACACCACTTTTTGGGTTTGATCCAAAATGGGAAATGGTAGGGAAAAAATACGTAGTTTTTTAAATCCTCGTTTGGGAATTGATATTTCGGTTTAACTTCATAGTCGTGAATATAACAGTAGGCTATTTATCAGAGTTCTTTTTATTGAGGTCAAATTTCTGGTTGATTTTGTAACAGCGTAGTCATGATGACTATTTATCAACGAAATATGTAATATATGGCATATGATAGAACATTCAAATAGATACAAATTCACCTCAACTGGAAAGTGCCGCCTCTTCCTTCCTCATACATAGCCCGAGGTTCCTCCGGCCTTAAAACCAGACATTTTGACAGATATATGCCAGGTGTGGGTCCAACCAGATATGTTTTCGGAGTCAGAGGAAACTCGGGTTACCTGAAACCCAGAAAATACCTTCAAGGAAGTAAAAATGGCCATAATTTATACTATATGCTATTATTTCAGGTATCAAGAAACACGTTATCTACTCTATGAATTCAATTATGTATTGTTAAACTCACGGTTGTATTTGACCGACAATGCATTCATTGATAATGACTTTTTTCTCTACCGAGTACCGTTGTACGATATAATAACACTGTTTTTAAAACTTGCCCAAGCAAGCTTACATTGTCAACACTATATAGATTTTGATCGGTCCCAGGCAAAACAAAAAAAGGAAAATAGTTTTAATCTATAGCTGTTTAGGTATTGGTTCATTGCCCTACTCTATAATACAGTGGTAATACCGTTGTTTTATTCCCCGTGGCTCTTTGTTTAAATTACATCGTGGTGGTTGCATTTAAAAGCTTTAGTTACAATGAAAATGGATTTGTCATGAACTGCAGCGCTGCCGGTTAAATAACGAACATAAAAAGGGGGTATTGATCTGTTAAAACCGAGCGAACTACATTGGTCGAAATATGATCTTCGCTGAAAGTATAAATTCAACCAAGCGATTCTATATGTAGAATTTTTCGGAGTCGATGGTGTAGATATGGTATATATTAATTACCAAGGTTAACCCCTTTGCTGTACCTATGAACTATATATATATATGGATGAGTGAACCGTGTCAAAAAAATTACCTATTTATTATCGATTGACAAAATCAAGCACCCATGTGTGTGTTTATTTCAACGCCACAGGTTGAACATATCTTGACTATTCAACTGCAACCAAACTAGCATGCTTTGTTGATATTTACATTGTACAGGCTAAAACACCGATAACTAACTATTGTGAAATCCGTTTACGCTACTTTATGCATATAACAACGCGTAGTAGTGTACAGACCAGGTAGTGTCGTATACGCCAGCGTCAAGCGAGGACGCTCTCACGTTCACAACACAGCCCACCTGACGTGATGTAAAACGGCAGGCAGTCGGTATCTCCATCATAACAATATGAAGCATCGGCAAGGTAAAACGGTCGATCATAAGTGTCATGGTGGTAAAGAAAATGGTTTGAGTTCAAACAGTAGAAACAAGAAATGGAAACAAAATGGAGTGTCTAAAGAGGTACAAGATCCAACTGAATGCCAATCGAAAACTGGGAAGATATTTCCGAATTGGTCGCCATGGATACTCTATGCCATCACCTTAGTGATACGTGCAACCTATATAAACCGGAAGTCGAACTGGTGGATCTATCATCCGGATGAGATTTATCAATCTATTGAAGGTAAGAAAGAAAATAAACGATAAAGATCTTTTTAAGGCAGCTTGTTTTACATATATGTGATATACGGAATTTGATATATAATTGTTAATTCATCATTTATTCCTATTTTAATTTATTAATTTAATGTATATATTATTTTTCCATTCTATTTTATCCATTCTTCCATATTTTCCTCGTCTTCTTTTTTTAGTTTTGATTATTACTCTGTAACATACACAAACATGTATCTTGCATTGTTAATACTTAAACAGTTGATACCAAATATTTTGTTAAGACATCAGACATTATAATGGTAATCAGATTAGTTAATTATTTAAGACATTACCTGATAGCGGGTCTATATTGCTTTACAGTTTGATATCAGGTGTCCGCATTATAAAACATAAATGTATGTTCAGCCCTACCATCTGCCACATGGGTCAATATGAATAATTAACGAAGAGAAAAGAACCTAATTACCATACATTATACCTGTGTCATATTTATGCGCTGTTAAGTTAACTCTGTTGTACCTTTGGGTTTTTTTATCATGTCCACCACACAAGTGTTTGACCCCTAGCATCACTGAAGAGTCTTAGGAGGACGAAACAGCTGTATGATGCAGTTTAATTCATTTTTCGGCATACTGGATCTATTACGAAATTTGTATTTACTAAAATGCAGCATATGTGTGTGTTACGTCATCTTTAGTTCAGGGATAATTATACATTCTATGTTAATTCTGAACTAAGCCTGTACACATTCCTTCTTTGTAACTAAATACTTTCGGCGTGTTGAATTAAAACGAGAGACTCGCTGGTAGGAATCACATTTAAATGAAACCCAGTCCCTGTTAATGACTTCGGCTAGGGTTAAACAGTGTAGTACATATTATAGGGTAGTTACATATATCAAGGTAGAGAATGTAACATGATGCAGCTTATATTGCTTAATCTTTTTAGCACTATGACTTTCGGGTACATAGCATAATTAAAGGACATGGGTCGTTTGACCTACTTTTCACATAAAACCTTCTCGCAGTATCGACTCTGGTATTTTGCATTTTTTTATTCATTCCGATGTTGACTATTTTAATAATTAAGGTATATATGGATATATGACTGACTTAATTATAATGGGTTTTTTTTTAAATTTAATGACAAAGATATAAATTAAGGAGTTATCCCTTTACCTGATCCTTCAAATCTCAAACCATAACAAACCGCAGAACCAATTATAATACAACAAAAAATCACTGATTATAGTAACCCAGTAACACCTCAGTAATCCAAAAAAACGTACTGAACTTTACACCGAACACTTTCCAACAGATACTTACTACAACCCTGAGACATTATGCTACCTTCATTATAACTAACAATAACCCTCTATTATAACAATCACTGATCCCCATACCCTCAACCATTCACTAATCCACCTGATAAGATGTGTGTTGATTACTTTCGGTTCTTACTGAGTTTTAAAGTAATTAAAGCATACCTTATACAAACACAAGGTCTCAACCTCACGATTTGTCACTATAGGTCAATGTCCGTTCTAATTTTAGACTTCCGAATTATTTTTCCGTCATGAAACTTGTGAAGTATAAACATCATGTCGCCAGTGTGTAGATGAACTGAAATACCCTTTCGATGAATCGAAATTCGTTATCGACTGTCTGCGCTTAGAACTTAAATAACGCCATGATAATTGTGTAGAGTGACAACAGCGACGCCAATGTTAATTCCCTAACGGAACAATGCGAGAGATAATAATACAGAGAACTAGTCTCAATGTTTAAACATGTGGTTTTTAAAACGGTATGTTATAACTGTACTCGGCCTTAGACGGCAGTTGAAATGGTCAATGGAAAATGTTTGTACAGTAAAACAAATGTTTGGACAGAGTATCTCGGCAAATATAAACTTATACAAAAGCCATCTGTTGGTAAAAATGTATATTCATAGATACAATTAAAGAAGATACATTTCTCGCTGGTATTGCGTGTATTCACACACACGATACCATCTTAATATGACACGCTTGTCGAACTCAATCTCATGTTGTCCTTATGGCAATCTTATTTGTTTCTTTTCTTATTTTCTGCTTTCCTGCACGTGCATTTCGTATTATTTTAAGAGACCTTCATAATCAGGTACTGCCCTGCAGGTAGGGCGTAAGACTTGTACATGATGCCCCCATTGCATGACCGAAAGGGGCGACTATTATTTGGGACCTTATATTTTCTATTCTGACCTTTAATTGAGCGTTCGCCCCTGTGAAGTTGCAGGCTTTATCCAAATATGTAACATATTTTGTAAATTGCATCTAACAAACATCAGGTATCCTTCTACGACAAATTAATACAATCAGAAAATGATATAGGATCGCAAAATACCGGATACTATTACAATAATGAGGGTTGTTACTTCTTTCTAATAAGTTCGTATACAGAATGGAAAAGAAATATAAATTATCGTCAGCGCGAAATATCTTAATTCCGTTTTTCCGTGTATAGATATTTCTAGATACCGATATTAAGAGCTTTCTCAATTTTGTCTTTGATATCTGTTTTCTATAAAAAAAAACAGTTCCATCAACAAACAAGTATCGCAATATCGTATTTGTATGTCATTTTCCCCAGTTTTTGTGTCTCATTTATGTGCTGCTGATAAGCTATTTTCTATGTTATCTTATTATTCATAAATGTGCCCGTTTCGTTCACTCTGGTATGATTTTAAGCGAAAATTTTATTGCATAAAGCATTATTGAATTTGTGACATTTGTGTGAAAGGTTGTGAAATTTGAAAACATCATATCTGTTCCATGTTTATAGAAAATTGTGAAAAACATGGATGAAAGCAATATTTAAATATCTGATAAGAGTAATAGTATCGCATTACACTGCATCGTATAGCTGTTTCGGCCTCCAGAGACTCATCGGTGATTGTTAGAGCTATAAAAATTAGAGAATACTGAAGCATCAATAAAACCATTATCTAAACTCAAAATTGATTAAACTAGGGGCAAAAATAAACAAAGGGACGATTTACACGGAGGGCCTTGTAAAAGTACAAGAGAATAAGACCAGTTGTTCCGGAAGAGTAAGCGTCTTCTGCTCCATCGACGACACGAATCGTCACTTTTATCAGACAGCTTAGTAGTAAGTTGCCCGTGTTGATCATAGTTTAAGTAAAGATCAAGGTAAGCAGCTGAAGTAGGAGTCTGTTGTGTCTTTAATCTCAAGTTCAGTAGGGTGCATTGTATATGCGATCGATTAGGTCAGCAAAACTTCTTGTTGTATTGTGTTGTATGGAGTCTTCGAATTGAGAACCGAGTCATCACTCTCAATTACAGCACGTAAGCCGTTAATGAGCACATAAAAGGAAACAAAATATTTCTCAACGAGACCATGATGGCAATCATAAAACTTGCTCATAGTCCTAATCAACCTGCATCTCTCGAATCCCTGTGTCGTACGTTTGTTTGTCATCAGTCGACAATAAATCAAGAAAATCTCGATATTCGGAACAAGCTCTAGAATAACGAATCACATGCAACAAATAAACAACACTGAAAGGAGAAACCATGGAATTCTAAATTGATTTAACTCTTTTTGGATGGGTTAGGCATGTTCTTTAAACCCAAGAATTATGTATTTGAAATTCTAATGGAACATTGGTTAATTTCCTATTAGATAATCTATAAAGATTGTATATCATGAATACTGACACTATTCAAAAGAGAAAGCTGTGGACATCAATGTTACCTTTACCCTTTTCTGCATCCCACAAGCAGCCTTTAGCATGTATCTAAATTCTAAAACCTCTCATCGAACACACATTGTATCCGTTATGCATATACTAAACAATCTCCATTACTGAATCAATATTGCATATTCTCCTGTCCTTTCAAATAGCAAAGAATATAAAAACATGTGTCGAGCGGGAACCCTACCATCAATCAATAACAGTAATCAACCAATACAATGGTTGGCCAAGCATGATATTTCTTTATCGTTAGTACATTCATAAGTGGTTAGTGATGAACCTTGAACATATGCTCTACCAGCTCCTGATCAGAAGGAACACGTTAACAAAACAATAATCTTTTTCGGATAGGGCATAGCTTATTAGATAAAAACAAATCAGAGAATACAAAAGCATCAACCATAATCCGAACCCAAAATCAATTAAACTAGACGCAAAATATGAACGAAGGAAACATTTACATGGAGACCCTCGTAAAAGTACAGGAAAACAAGACCAGGTGTTCGGTAAGTGTAAGCGACTTCTAATTTGGATTTTCTTTTGAGCAGTTTTGAATCCGAAGTCGCCTCAGGGGCTTCATCTTTTGGCCTTAACTTAGCATCCCTGAGGAGTTCTAGACTGACAAAACAGCTGCATGGTTTTGTTTGATTTATCATTTGGCTCGACTTTATGTTATTCTTAATCATGAAGGTGTTATCCTTTGATACCATACACAAGAAAAATACATAATCTAGGAATAAAAGTTGTTTTTGTAGGTGCATTTCGTGTCTTTTTTGTTCTCGGTTGTTCAGAGGAATTGAGTTGTTTACAAAAGCATGTCAATTATGCATATTGTTATTCAAATATCACACGATATGCTTGAAATAAAGCAATCTAACTTTTTTTATCTCCTTCGCTGACCTCTTTATCACTTAATACGTAGGTTGTGGATCATTTTCGAAACAATTATGCTTAGAAGAAGAGCACTTTTGTCAAATCTAATTAATATGTGCATACTTATATTGGCAATGCACTTCTAGATCTCCTCTGTATGTGACACAAGGCGAACATTTGCTTTATTCGACCGTAATAGTGTTAATAGAAACTTACACCACATTGTAGGACATAGGTCATAGTTGAAGGTCACAATGTTCTGTAACATACAAAACAGAAGATCATAAATTATCACCACAAATATAAACGATAATGTCGTTTTATTAAAAAAAACGAAATGAAAATATGCTGAAAAAAGTATTTTTTTTATTTCAAAACAAATAAAACATAACAATATTTCTTGCAATATCGAAACAATCTCGTCTAGTATGTCGTTTCTGCCTATCTAGTCGGAGAGGAAACTGTTTATACTGTACATTATTTCTTGTCATATCTTTCGTCATTACTGTTTCGTTTGAACAACTATGAACGAGTAGTTTTACAAAAGATAAATTAAATATATTTAAAATTTACTAGTGTCACGCACCACGAGTTAAATCATTATTGACCGTCTTTGAAGTCTGTTTTCAGGGTTATTGGCTGTAAATGTTCGTCATTTTTGCTGCCGATTTGAACATAAAGTATAACCAATAGTTTTCCTGTTTCTACATGTTTGTGACTGTATGGTGGCCATATTATACTTAACGAATAATTTTAGCTCCTCGTGCTTTGTCTGATCCATCTAATTAACAAAGTCGCGCGCAACCATTTAAATGACTAGAGTGTTTTATTGCATTTCTGAAAATAAATGCTTCTTTGTAAACAGCCGTGTTTCTTTTGACATGTACATTTAAATTAACAGTGTTGATTGATTTTTTTTTAATTTCAAAAAAGAAAGAAAAAAAAAGCAATCTATTCTTTAAAAAGAAAATTTTTAAACAGGGCACTACATATGGAGCGTGTATACTCCTATTTAAATGTCTATTAACGTTGTTACATTTTATTGATTTCCAATCGATTGTGTCAGTTTCCCGACATGTTAATGCGTATTTCGTTTAGCAAATTCAAATAAGACATGTATATTGTACAACTGATTCACCTCAATCCTTACACAATAGTGTTTATGATATACAGCCAAAATGTGTGGGGTTTTTTTGCACACAAACTAGATTCAATTTAAAATTGTGTCTAAAAGAAACTTCTGAAATTATCCTTTTCGGCGTTTACTTTTGTATGCATTTAAAGAGAAGATACAGTTTTATTAATATGTTTCCCGTAAAAGCATCAGTAAATAAAGTAACGAAGTCTTATTTATAAATTAGGAAGTGTGGAAGCATAAAAGTGAAATGAAAAATACATTATGATATTTCGTAAAACTTGACCGATAACAGGTTGAACATTTCTCTTTGTCTTTTATCATTGTATCACAGACAAATCGTGTAAGATAGTATGATAACGACAACGTACATGAATTGTCGGATTTATGGAAATTCTTTGTGCAGATCATACAAGAGTTAGTAGGAAGCAACATTGGTGTCCGTGATTTTTCAATTTTTACAATATATTGACGTAGACATTTTTATAAACCTTACTAGCCAACGGGTGCACATCCTTTATTATGAAATAATAATAACGTAGCTAAAAGTATCATTTTGTTTTACAATCCAGGGCCATTTGTCACTATAAAAAAAGACTATTGGGTATATATATAAGTAATTTGTTTTTTTTTTTGTATTATTCATCATCACAAGAAAATATACAAAACCTTTTGAAGCTGTTTACAATCAATCAAAGTTTAATACTCAGCGTACGTGCGGTAAAGTATGATAAAAAAAATAAACATGACAAGTGTGTTTTGGTCAGCGTGCCGTTTGACCTAGTTTTAATATCAATCTTAATATTATCGTCACAGGTTCATTGTACACTGAATTGAGGGCTTGATATTGTAAAGATCTCAAGTTGCATTCCAATTTCATATTATGTTTTATCACAAAATATATTGTATACATGTATATAAGTACAGGTGTATATCAAACTTGTATATAAACATCCCAGTACAAACCAGTTTTGTGGTTTGCCTTTATTAAACCGGCAACAACAATAAACTAAGTTAAGCGTGCTATTTGTTTTCACCATTAAAAGGTCTACCCCGTGTGTATTCTCGCGTGATAAATCAGTTTTAAGAGCCGAATTCTTTTTAAAACGATTTAAATGCTTGGGTCATTTAACATTCCATTTCTTCCGTATTTACATGGCTTCAGTAATTATAATAACCTTATCAAGTGAACCGAAACACCCAGTCGTTGTCATTTAGTTTTTATATACGAAGGAATGCAATTTGAATGAAAGTCGTTTACTTTTAATGTTACCTTAATTATAACTTTAGATCTTCTCACTGTTTGGACCTGTATAATTCATTCGCAAACATTCAATGTAGGAGATGTACAAGGTGCTAATTATAGGTCGGAAACCTTTTCTATATAAACCCGTCACTTCGAGTCCTGTTGTCCCGTCTCGTTCATTCTTCGATTAACAATGGCTGCCTGTTTTTAAGCAAACCTGTCAGATCCCAATCTACAAAGTCAAATTTTCAGTATATACAGAGATGGCAATTTTGATGCAAACAAAGAAAATATTTCACATATAACATTTTAACTTTGAATCGGTTTCAGCTAGAGAAATTGTCTCTATTTTGCTTATCTTGTGTAAATCACTTCTTATAAAACCGGACCTACGGGTTTTTTTTAGTATTTAATGTCCAAATAGACTTAAGCTCAAGGAACGAGGCCATTTTTTTCAGTATTGGTTGTCATATTGTTGACATTTATAGGTGTGTGACATACATTGGCACAGATACAGATTAAATGGTGCGCGATATCTCACAATGTTGAAATGTAGGTAAGTCAATGTATGTTTCACAACAAAAGAAAATGACAACCAAATAACATATTTTCATTTTTGTTAATCAACATACAGTTGATGCAGATATACTCATACAGTATTAGTCAAAGCATGTTTCGACGTCCACATAGATAATTGCCACTAGTTCACATTGGAGCAGTGCAACCTCCAACGCTACAATTATGACGTCATAGGCATTATTGGCGTTATATTATGTCCTAATTTATGATTTTGGAAAATAACATACATTAGGCCCAGTAGATTCATCTAGTTTCTGTGAAGTGGAAATGTAAATAACACATTTTAAACGAAGAGTTCAATGTATTAAAATCATGCATCTAAACGTCATATGCATTTTTTAGGTCGAACTCAAGTGGTCTATATACATTTCATTCTTGTTACTTTCAAAATAAAACATTTTTACAACGTAATCTTTTAAGAAAATGAAAAAGCTGACAAATCGTTAACTCATACAGCTTCTATAGGTAGTGAAAGTTGATCGAATTTCAAGTCAAGAGTCAGCTGTCAATTAAACTCATGTACCTACAAGTAAACTAGACAAACGGACAACCCCACGATCTGTCAAGGGAGGTAATTGGATACACGCAAGTGATTAAATCAATTTTCCCTGGAGAAAAGTCGACATACAAACTTCAACTGAACACTCACCATTCATTCAAAACCTAATTTTCACTTGTCATCAACATCGTTTATCATAAGACAGCAAGGATTGTCGTTGTTCAGGAAGGTATGACCAGAAATATATACCTGACATTTAATTAGTGTGACCGTCACTTTTTCTACACGCGTGATAAATTTGGAATAACGTTATTGTTTAGTAAATTAAGACACAACACAAATTATATATCTCGAGTTTGACAGGTGCGTTTCACGTTAACAGAACTGGAGCGTACATTTATGTAGATGGTTGACATGAAAAGCAAATAAGTATTGTTGCTGATTGAAATTATGCTTTTACATATCTTATGTCCGTTCACCTCAACGAGACACATGCGTGGTACATATATGGGAAAATTGAAGTGCCTAAACAGTAACGGGTTTGTATACAAGACCTTTATACAAGATATAAGATGACGTTACACACACATATGCTACACCTCTTAAATTTAGTAATAGATACAGTATGCCGAAAAATTGAATTTAACTGCATCATACAGCTGTTTCGACTTCCTAGGACTCTTCAGTGATACTAGGGGCCAAAAGGTAGTATTCTAAACTAATGTAGAAGCAGGAGTGTCAGGTGCGTAAAACCTTTTTACAAGAAACTTAGGTCGCATATATAAACAAAGTAGCATAACCGCTGCAGCGCTATTTCTGCGTCAAATAAATCGGAAAAACAAGGATAAAACAAGGTAATTAACAAAATACATAGAAAGAAAGCAAAAGCTAAACATGCAAACTGTACACAATCACAAACAACCCTAACATGAAATTATAACATTTAAGCAAAATATTTGAAACATATAATGACACAGCAGCATATCGTGGCATATCACATTCACCAGAAAAATGATCGTATTCATTAATCAAATAATATATTGAACACCTGCATTTCACACAGGTGTTGCTTTAAAGACGATTAAAGCAATATATAAGTCAAATATACATTAATGTTAGAATAAAAACAAATATAGTATACACTTATGTAGTGTGAATTGAAAGAAAACAATGAAGTCAATGAATTGAACAGTTGGATAGAAAACTATTGCTAAAAACAAAGTCTATTACTGGTACTTCCTTTAAGATATCTGAATGAACATAATTCTATAACCTATGCATTTTTGGTGACTAGACATTTCAACCAGTTTGGCCACTATTCGCCTCATTTAAAAACACAGAAAGCTTATCCTACAATCACTTCTTAAGAAAAGATCGTAAAAAATACTTTGAAATGTAAAAGATTATGTACAATATCGTTTGAAAAAGATTAAGTTTAAAGTGTTTTTGCGTGGCAGTTTTTTAAGCATTGCCACATAAAAATAAACCTTACATTACTCTGATCCTACCTAGTTGATTCAGAAGTGTTGTACCAAGAGACCCCGGTACTTTCGTTCAGTCAGGGATAAAAACATTGCCTAGACTCATTACGGCACGTAAGATTAAAGAGATCAGCTCTTCTAATTTAAAATGATTATTGCATTTGCCAGTGACAAGTTGTTGTAAAGTAGACCCAAACACGAATAAAGGTATTTTAGGGGACGATAAGTACTGGTTCTGTGTGTTTCAGAATAATGCCTGGTGTTTTTTCAAAAGTCAGTTTATTTAATTATTTCTATATACTGTTTTATACTACATATCTGCGTGGCCTCTCGCTTTTATCCACGTGCTCGCGATGAGAACAATGTTCTCACGACAAAACCTGAGAATATAGTGTGGTAATCTATAAATCTAATCTACAATGCTACTTTTTTTATTTTATTTACTACAAAAGGTAATAGATAACTGCAATGTAGGTTTCTAATATGAAGTATCCTTGTGTGATATAAAGATGGACGTTGTTCAGTATGCTCATTAGTGTGTTTACATGTGATTGAGAATGAAAACGTGGTTCTCACATTGAAGAATCGACAATTCATACATGGATATCACCAATATCTACATGGTGTGTGTTGTCGATGAAGCAGAAGACGCTTACTATCCCGGAACACCTGGTCTTAATATCTTGTACTTTACTAGGGTTTACATAAAACATTTCCTTTTTCATAGTTTGCCCATTGTTTAAGATAATAATGTATTATTAAATGCATCGCAACGTTAGCAGACCAACTGGTCTCTTTGTTCAGCTAAAACTGAATGAATGGTTTATACTGTTTACCTGTTCAAACATAAACAGAGACGAGGGGGCCTCAGTTGAGACCCGATACTGACCTAATACTGTTTACCTGTCCAAACATAAACAGAGACGAGGGGGGCTCAACGTAAACCCGATACTGACATAATACTGTTTACCTGTCCAAACATCAACAGAGACGAGGGGGCCTCAGCTTAAACCCGATACTGACATAATATATTGACCTGTCTGACCATAAACAGAGATGAGGGGGTCCCATATATTACATGTGTATTTAAATAGTGTGGTCATAAGCATCAATCTTTAACTGAATTTCTATAAAATGAAATTAATGGCGCGATCAATTTTCGCATAATTTGCGGTTAATCAATATACACGAAAATTAATCGCCGCGAAATAGTTTCGATCAGAGGTATCCCAACTACAGTAGTCCTGTTCTGTACTATATATAGGATCTATGACCATATTTATCGCGAAATTACATCACCGCGAAAATTAGCTGGTTTACAGCAATTCTCAATTCTCAATTCTCAAATAAACTTCGATTACATAATAATTGTTTTTGGAATAAATGTGTTGATTTGGAAGTACTGTTCAAACCAACATTTTCGCGCTTTCAGTCGTATTGTTTTACACTGTGTACCCGTATGATAACAATATATACTGTTGAGTTTGAGTGGTATTAAATATGTTTGTGTGTGGATATATTCGCAAATATTTAATACCAGCGAAATAAGCGAAAATGTTCACATCGCGAACAATTCCATTTTTACAGTATATCTTAACCAGATTGCAGTTTATCTAAAAACTAAGTTTGAAAAATAGCAAGACGATTTGAAGGGGAAATACAGGCCTGGGAAGAACTACTGTGCAACAATAGATTTAAACTCTTTTATGACAAATGTACGAAATGTATACAGACAGGTGTACGATATCCACACCTGGCGCGAGAATATATCTATATACCAGAAACACCAACAAGACACACCATAATTTATATTACGGTGTCATATAAAGTTTTCCCAGTAACGCAATCCGTTAGTTTCGTACATTTTTTCTTTTACATCAAACACTAAAAAACTATCTTCAAAACATCGCCTGGGTCACGAAATGTAAATACTGGCAGAAATGTGTCGCCATGTATATCACCTATAGGAAAACCGATAACTTATGTTGTCAACCACCCACAATTCCTAACAAAGAAAAAAGCCCGAGACATCCCCAAGTTATCTAGCTTTTTTATATTTTACTTTCAATACTTCCCCTGATATCATCAGCGATATTTGGTGCGGATCTCCACCCAGTGGTAGTTTCCGATTAGGCCACCTCATACATGTCAATCTCTGAATAGCATGTTTTATATGTTAGATGTTTTAAATGAGATATTTACACAATAAGTTCGGCCTTGTTTCAGACATAAGAAAGGAAAGATTTACAGGGATACCCCTTTAAAGTACATGAAATAAGACCAGGTATTCCGGAAGGGTAAGATTTTTCTGCTTCATCGAGGACACCCTCCATGAGAATCTTTGTCACATCCAAGTAAACATCAAGTCCTCGAAATGAGAAACGAGTATCATTGTCAATCACAACAAGTGAACACAATAATGAGCATACTCAAAAACGCCCATCTCCATATCACACACAGACACAGAATATTTCTCATTGAGACAAAGATGGCGACCATAAAACATTCCGATAGTTCCTATCAACTTGCATCTGTCGAATCCCTGTGCTGCAGCATTCCAGCATCCCTTTATTGAAAGCATTCCTCGGATTTTTAACTAGACGTCGTGTTATAATTCCTTAATACGGATCCTATTAATTTCATGTGAATTATTGCTCATTTCAGTTGGATTTTCCGAAGCATCAGGGTATGGTTTTAGAACTTACGAATACCTCCCTCCGCCAGTGAACGTGACCACATCCGTGGAACAACAGGAAGTGACGAATGGGATGTTCAGCATGCGTTCCTTCATGTTCCCGTTCTTTTACACGCTTGTATTCAAAATGGCGTCCATAGTAGGATTCGACTATAATCCATATTTGGTATGTATTAGTAGCTCAGAAAAACTCATAAAAGGATCAACTGCATTATTATTGTTGTATCAAATTATAAAGCAATTTAACGGGTTTTGGTTGTACAGTTCCTGGGGGATTGGGAAACATGTTCTTTTCTAACAAGCAATATACTGCACTGAATAGTTTCATGTTTTCAAAATAACTTTAACAAATACATCATATTTGTTTATGTCAAATTTCAAATAAATTTTAACAAATACCTGTAATTGCTGAATATTTTGACATATAAACAATAATATAAAGACAGACTGGATGTTCGTATTAAAGGTTGACCGTGATACTCTGTACAGTCGAACCTCGTTATCTGGAACTCCTGTATCTCGAAGACCCCGTTTAATTCGAAGTATTCCCTCGGTCCCGGCCTGACTTCACACAAAGAATTCGAATTAATCTTACTCGAATATTCTTGTAACTCGAAGTTTTCTTCGTGGTCCCGTCGACTTCGAGGTTACGATGTTTGACTATATAGTGTCAGTGTTGAGTGATGTATCATTGATATGTGACATAAGGGGTTATCAAAACAGACATGGAATAATTTCAACCGAATATTTTCTTATGTTGCAAGAACATAATATTTTTTTTTTATTATTATTTTTCTTTTTTAGTCTATTTATCTGTAAACTCAAACTAAAATGTAAATGCTAAAGCACTGTCATCCTTTTGTAAATAGTTTAATATTCTGTATCATATGTTGCAATAACAAATGCACATCCTTTCTCTTGAAAGCGACTAAAAGGCTTGTTTTGGTGAACAGTTGAAATCATTTGTTGAATTCATTTCTTACATTGTTTCTTCTTTTTAAAAATGTTTATACGTCAAAACAATTACTTTTATTTTTTCAAAAATGATAGAAGTAAATACGTTTTCTTTAGCACGGTGTATTGTGATCATTTTAAACATAGATATACATCATAAAAAGGACTCTGTATTTCTGTTTCAAACTTATCGATTATATAAATGTCCTTTTTTAATATTGTCTCTCCATAAGCAAAAATAGTATGCACGTTGTATCTTATATGTATATTTATTTATTTTTCAGGTAGGGAGACTTTTCCACGTCATCATTACATCACTTCTTCCGGTGTCTGTGTTTAAATTCTCCCAAACCTTGTATAAGAACCCGGATGCTGCATGGATGGCCGCCATTTTTGTTTCATATTCACAAAATTTAACAGTTTTGGGTACACATACACTGGTCAACAGTTTTCTTTCCCCATTTCTATTTCACGCGATGTCAATAATTGTTGCGTCTATTTTAGATTCAAATGAACAAAGTTCAAAAGAATCTAAACGAACCGTACATTCAAATGGTACCATTTCAAATGGAAATACAACAACTGTTTTAGCAAATGGAGGACATCAGACAAAAGTGTACAAGCCGCATCAAAATGGATATACACAATTGACAAACGGATCTCCAAAATGTATTGAAAACGGTAAAATTCCGATTGGGCATTCTGCAGCTACGCAAGGGCACTATCATTGTGACGGTAAATATGTTAAAATGTTCCAAAAACGTTTAACAAAACTTACCGGAAGTGGATTTATATTAGGTGTCGTCTGCTACATCAGAACTGACATCACGTTGTTTGGCGTAGTGCTAACCATGGTGTTTTCTGTTGAATATTTGTACGAAAAGTTTTCAAATATTTGGAGAATGTGGACAAAGTTCCTTAATACAGGCATTGGGTTCATCTTAGGTGTAGTTTTGGGAGGTTTTGTTGACAAACAAGTGTATGGAATTTGGTTCTTATCGCCTCTACAGTGGTATCGAATCAACCTCAAAACAAATATTCCCAGCATTTTGTTTGGCACGAGCAGTTTTGACGTGTATATTGATGGAATATTTCTCGAAAGCTGGTTTACATGTGTGTTTTTTTCTGTGTCCGCCATTTGTGTTTTCCTACTGGTGACAAAATCTTTCAGCAAAACATATAAAGCAGAACAGCACCACACGCTAGCGTTATGTGTTGCTTGCTTTCTATTATTTTGCTCGTACTCCCTGGTCGGGCATAAGGAAATACGGTTTCTACACAACGTCATCGTACTGATGCTAATGACGTCAGCATTTGCGTTGCACTTTGTCATCAATTACGTGTTATTTTTGTCTAATCGCAAGTCAAAAGTTTTGTTTTATTTATTGATATTGTCTTACGCAACAAACACTTATTTGACCTTTCCGTCCATCAATGACAACCCGAACACATTTCCAACGAAGAGAAAGAAGGAATCAGCAGAACTGAATGCCTGTCTTGAATTCATATCTCGACAATCGAACGTTTCGGGAGTTTTCGTTGACGCCAGTCTATATCAAATGGCGGGACTTTCCATCATGAAACACAATGTCCCACTTATCATACTTATTCACAACGAGTACCATGAGTACCCGAATGTGACGTCATCATTTATAAACAAACCGGGAATTCGTGTCATCAACAGATTCTCTGACTTTATACATTCGTCAAATATTGTTTACTTAACCAAACATTTACTGGGTAAAATGCAATATAATTATATAGTAACAAACCGTATTCGGGAATCTTCCTTTGGAGAAATTGGTTTCAAAACTGCATTTTCATTCGGAGCACATATTGTTCTCCAAAGAGTATTAACTAGTCAAGAACGTGAACTTTCACAAAAGTATGCCATTAATTTATCGGACGGTGATAACGCCACTGTGTTAGAATACGAAGCTAGTTGGTTGTTCACGGCTGGTCTGTACTGGAAATCAATCCGCCGGGCCGAGAGTGCACTTCAAGTGAATGACCAACGAATTCGACCTTTCCAAATCATGGGTTTATCGTACGTCAGATTGGACAAGTGGGGGGAAGCCCGAAAGATAGAACAGCGGTGCTTCAAACGTCATGGGGAAGCAAAATGTCGGAAACCACAATCTAGAGTTGTTATTCACGAGGAGTACACACATTTTGATGACGCGAACTCCTACGAATGGTTGTAATTTAAGTATTTATTTAGTTTGTCTCCATGTTGTGCTATCTTCAGAGGATGAGATGGATAAATTAATGAAAATTGACGAGCAAAATATAAAGAATACATTTGTTTTTAACGCAAACGGGAATTGAAAATATATTTTGCGAACTTTCGAAAACGGCTGCTTTTTTCGCCAAAGCAAACTTTTCGAAAGCTTGTAACAAACAGGAATCACAAACGTCTCTCATCCAGTTCGTTTAAACCAAATATTTGCTTGACAAGTGATACAGACGTTATATCGAAAACACGCAAGTTATGATAGAATGCTAAATTGAGCAATGGCATTAAAAGCTAATTATGATTAACATGCATGTGTGTCGAAAGGTAAGGTCAACTTCTACTGTGTATGAATTTGCCTACACGGCAGCAGCGTTTTATAGACGTTTTTGCTCGAGTGAAATAACATATATTTTTCCACGGAATTTGTATCTAAGTTCGTGGGTTTCTATTCCTGCTTTCGTTCAAAATAAATCGAAAACTTTATTGTTCATATAAAACTGATTAATTATATTCCATTTATGAAATATTGCAATTATTTCTACGCCAGAAATTTGACATTATTATATTGAAATATTGACGAGACGTGTGTCGTCGTGTCTACTCTTGTTGGTTGTGCGCATGTCGATCTAGCTTCATCCTCAATTTCCAGGAGTTACGCTCATCTACGCGCTCTACACCCCTGAAATATGTCATGGTAAAACTGGAGGCACGGTCAGATAAAAAAACGTGACCAATTGCTTGGCTGATTCCTGTCTTTTGAAGATTATAAAAGCGCAGCATCCTACTTCAAAGCTTGTAAATTTTACCGTTATGTGACAACGAGATTCTTCTGATATACACCAAAGGGTCGAACCAGTCTGAATGCTTCATCCACAAGCTTAAGGTGGCGCACACGGAGCCTTCATTTTTGCCATGACATATTCTAGGGGTGTAGAGAGCGTAGGTGAGTGTAACTTCATCCGTGACGAACTCATTTTTCGCAAATGTTAGCGACTTATTTGCAAAATTATATTTATATTTCCAAAGTTATCATTTAATGTTATATTGATTCAAAATATTCTCCAGAAATATCTTTCAACATAGACAAAGGTGAATGTCAGACAGATAAATACGATTAGTCTGATCAAATTCAATATTCCATATGATATTCCAAACTTAAATCACACTGAACGATACAGATTTTCGTCTCTTTTTCAAACATATTTGAATCTTTTAAATGCGACATTGATTGGTTGGTTGTACCAAGATCGCTGATGTAATGTCCTATCAATAAGGCCCTTTAGATTCGATATACATGTACAGGTTTTAATTTATATAGCATAAAATTAGAAAACTCAAGTTAATGTGAAAATAATTTAAAGGTGATTACGAAATCGAAATATATAGTTCATTTCTTGATTTCATTTTTCCAAATTGTCCCTTTTTTATTGGACTTTCTTACAGATCCGGAAACAACAATGCCAAACGATACTAAGTATTTAGTATCATTGTTATATAATAGAAGAAGAGAAACCATGAATTGATCAGTATTTAAATATGCGTACTGATACACTTAGAAACAAAATTAGTGGACATCGTAAATAGTAATGCGAGTCTTCACGAACACATCTTCAATATCCAGGGGTTACGCTCACCTACGCTTTCTACATCCCTGGAATAAATCATGGCAAAACTGAAGACACGCACAGGTAAAAAAATCCTTACCAATCGCTAGGCTGCTGCCTGTCTTTTGAAGATTACAAAGGAGCCGCAATCGACTTTTTGTCACTTTTTACCGTTGTGTGACCACGAGATTCGTTTGGTGTATATCAAAGTGTCGAACTAGTCTTCTTGACTCATCAACAAGGTGAGCCTTCAGTTTTGCCATGACACATTCAGGGATGTAGAGAGCAAAGGCGAGCGTATTTTCAGAATATTGAAGATGACACGAATATACTTATACATGTATTTATGATATTGTTGTTTCTGACAGTGTATTGCACCTGTGCTTATATTTGTGTGTATTTATTAAACTTATTCAAGAAGTTTCAAATGAAAATGTGTCTTTTTATTTCTTTATGTTGTGTAACAGTATATGAATCTACATGTAGGGTGGCTTAAAAAGGACCTCAACTTCTGAAAAACTATAAAAACTATCAATCGACGTATACTTACGAACATACTATTGCCCCAGTGCATACAATTTGATAAAGTGCAAAATAAATAAATGAATTTATTTTATTTGATAAAGTGTTAAAAACAGAATCATTGATTCCATTCAGTAACAGAAGTGTTGGTATTGTTACACGCCTTGTATCTTTTGCATGTTATAGAACAAAACGCTTCTACAGACTTCAACATATATCAGAAAATACCACTGCATATTTGAAACACATACCGTAAAATGTCAATGACAGTGGATTAATGTGAATTTAACAAGCATTACAACATTACTAGATTTCCGTTTTAGGCTCCGCCCCTCAGTCCTCAGTCGAGTCAAACTTACCCTTTATACAAAATTCTAACACGATACGCTTGTAATGAGTTTTAGAATGAAGATAGTACGGTAGGTTTCGTGTCTATACAAGCGACTAGAACATGAAATTTAGTTCAAACCAAATAGCATGTTCTAATCGCCAGTATAGCCACTCAAAACAACGTACTATCCCCCTTACCAAGGGATGTTTCACACCAAATTTGAATAATATGGTGTCGTTTTCTCTTCGAAAGAAGGATTTTAAAGAATGTACTACTTTTCCCCTATCTGGCCCGCCGCTCCGACCAAGGGAGGTTAGACCCACAGTCTGTACAACATTGTATCGCTTTCACCAAAGGATGCTTCCGACCAAAATGAAATACCATTCCTTCAGAAAATAATAATAATAATAAAGCAATATTACTATACATATATCTACTATCGGTCCCTGCCTCTCAGTCCAAACGGGGTTCAGACCAATCGATTTTGCCTCCACCAAAATAAATAGGAAAAGTTATACGGCCGACGGCCGCCACGGTATGGCGTACTATTGTAGTTTTAAGCTCACCTGGTTGGAAGTTCCAGGGTGGGCTTAAAACTACAACAGGTAACATATATATATATGGTCTATGAATTCAACAAACACCTGCTTACCCCTACAACCTGCTGTAAATTAAGGTTTATGATCTGCCAATTACATTACCGTCACATATAATATACACAGACGAGTAGACCATAATTGTGTATCAGAGTGTATCAGAGTATTTGTGACTTGCGGTTACATATATAGTCTAAAAACAAAACAATACGTTATACTGCTTCTTGTATGTGTATGAATCTATATCACATCTAGTGGATGTCAGACACGGTAAAATGCGTATACTACAAAATCTTTGTGTGGAATTGTCTTATTACATGAATCATTACATTCCACAAAGAGAATTAACAGCGAGCTTTGCGTCAGGTTCCATTTACAGTAAAACCTCTCTATTAAGGCCACCGCACCAAAGTGGTCCTAAAAGCGGGGTGGTCTAAATACAGAGGGTGACCATGCAGACAGATATCTCTGAAATCCATTTTTGACCTGTTTTCATTGTCCATTAACTAATATATAGGCTTTTTAATGTTAAACACACAGTAACTGTAACTGATTATATAATTAGCCAATTTGACACCAAAACACAGCTTACTGATCTGGCACTAGACATGTATACACAGTGGAATACACACCAGGTGACTTTGTGTTTGGTCGGTCGTCTGAGTAGTGAGGTGAAACTTAGTGCAAAAGTGGTATTTGGGACTTTTTAAAACTTGTCTTAATAGCGAGGTGGTCTTAATAGAGAGGTGGTCTTAATAGAGAGGTGGTCTTAATACATGTACTGAGATGGTCTTAATAGTGAAGCTTGAAATGCAATGATATATAGAAGATTTTTTTCGGGACTGAAATGAAGTGGTCTTATAGCGAAGTGGTCTTAATAGCGAGGTGGTCTTAATTCCGAGGTGGTCTTAATTCCGAGGTGGTCTTAATTCCGAGGTGATCTTAATTCCGAGGTGATCTTAATTCCGAGGTGGTCTTAATTCCGAGGTGGTCTTTCCGAGGTGATCTTAATTCCGAGGTGGTCTTAATTCCGAGGTGATCTTAATTCCGAGGTGATCTTAATTCCGAGGTGGTCTTCAAGCAAGGTTTCACTGTAGTTCATTCTTCACTTGTTTTGCTTCCGTTTAATGTATGTTACATCTTCTATAAATGATTTTCTCCAGACAATACAAAAATACTTAAAAGAAAGATTATACTTTGAAATGATAAGCTTGACTAAGTCTGAAAACGAGATGTGTTTATCTTCAGTTCAAGTCTAGAAGTCGCATTTTTATTAATACAGTAAATGATTTAATTACGGCCTATAAATTTACACAAGCTGTCCCGTGTACATGTATATCCCCTTTGAGTCCGAGTCTGGGGTAAGGCTCGTCATTACGACATCTGAGCCATGGCCCAGCTATCGTGAAATTGGAGATATATGTATATGGTTGAAATATTGAAAGGATTGGTTCGGGATAAAATGAGAAATTAAAGTTTTCACTCTCCTGGACTTGCTTATCTATCGGAATGCTAGTTAATCCCTAAATACAATATCATAAACTTAAATATATGCCATTTTAGAAAGAAAAAAATGCAACTATTGGTAAATGGAACGCTGTTTTACCAAAAATGACATTAGAAGAGGGATAACTCTTACTTACTAATTTCCAATTTTCAAATTTCCATCACATCAATTTAATTGTTTTTCTTTAAAAAAATATGTTTGAATGAATGGCAATGACAGGACCCATCGGCACTTTCCGTAAACGGGAAAAAATTATAACCAATCAGGAACCATTGGCACTTTCCGTAAACGGAAAAGTACAATACCACGCTTGTGGTTTTTTTTTACATTTCACAAAAGGAAAAGCCAAACTCAATGGTATTAGGAAGCTGAACTTATCACATTTTATTTTAAAAACTGTATTTTTAAAATAATTAATATAAAATAATTTTATTGTATAAATAACAATATATATTGATTAATGTATGATATTCAAACGATCGTTCCTTTAACTTTGATTGCTGTCAATGCTGGGGTAGAAATGAAGTGGAGGGTTAGTGCCCTCGGGTATAGTGTAATAACCGGTACCATCGTGATTCCAGCATACAGCCTCATCCTGCCAAACGTATATGTAAGGAACATCCATAGGTTGCCGTTCGAACATACCCGTAACGTCGTTGGCATCAAATCTCCACAACAGCATGCCGTGTTGTGTTTTTACAAGCATTCCAGTTCCATCCGGAGAAATATCACCGGCAACCGGATCTTTTTCGTGACCAGTGTTCAGGTTCATATGGCCGCTTGCTGTAAGAGAAACACTGCTGCCTGAATGCCAAGCGCTTTTTGGGATATGATAGTATCCGCCATTGCCTCCTCGCTGGATGGCGATCATGTAAAGGTCGCCCTGAGGGTCCACCATGAGAGTATCAGATCCAAGCTCGCTGAAACTGTTGAAATAAATTATTATACGAATTAAAAATATACATCTTGCTTCAGTTCTCACTTTGAGACCATGACATTTATTTGGATGTGACCTAGATTTACATTGCAGGTGTCGTCAACGAAGCAAAATACGCTTACTTTTCTTGAACACCTGGGCAATTATCTTTTATTTTTACACTAAGGGTCTGTATGTAACTATTTCCTTTGTTCATACTTTTCCACTAGTTTAATCTATTTTGAGTTCGGATTATGGTTTTGTTGGGGTTTTTTCATCGTATCGACTGTAAAAACATCATTTTTCTTCGAAGTGGAGAAATGCATCTTTATCGAGACAAAGTCAAGGGAAATGTCACATTATCAGGTCCATGTACTAAACGAAAAGCTTTTACTATAGTCGATAAATTATGTTATAATACTTAAAATAAAACGTGTGAAAATTGAGACAAAATCGAATTCATCGTGCATACCTCTCTAAATGCCATTTTCTCCGTTTTCGATTGTTTACCATACAGTGAAGCTTTGAAGATGCATTAGTTCCCCTTGGTACCTAGTTGTGTTGTATGGATTTTAGGACTGATGAACAAAAACAAAATGGCTGACAGGCGGCCATCTTGGATTTTTACAATAAAATTTTGTTACTGTTATATCTTGAAAAGTACCATCGTCGGAAACCCACGGCACACTGCTCTGGCGTTTGTGTCAAACGCCAGAGCAGTGTGCCGTGGGTTTCCGACGATGGAAAAGTACTGAATAGATCTTTCTATTTTTCTAAAAAAACTTATTTCACGGCAACTCAACTAATCTCCTAACGAGGAAACCTACCTGTACTGAAGTTTTTTCTCGTACGAAATGTTGTGCTGTCCAGTAACCGTATCCGGTTCTGCAATTAGATATATAATATCCGCTGCCGGGTGTCCTTTGTCGGTGCCGATGTCGCCTATGAATATGCAGCTCACTCCTTTACGAAGTGGACACGGACCGACAGCGATGTCTTCCCAATCCGCGTTCACGGCGTTAGTTAAAGTAATGCTTCCGACCACTTGGGCTGTCGTGGCGTCTATTGCAAAGATGGTGGGGCCTGCATGATGGTGGTCGTTGTGTATGTATAGAATACCCGGATGTTTACGACTAGCTGCACAGCCAGACGTCTTTACCACCCTGCTGTCCGCGACTGTGCCAATCAACGTCCCGTTCATGAAATCCAGATCTGTTATTTGACATTAAAAAAGTAAGTTTGATATAGGAGCAGTCAGGGATACGTACTTCCGGTATATAACGCGAGTTAGCTCCCCTGATACTTCATAGGGTACCACAACAGCATGTATTGATGTATTGTAATGTATAATGCATATCTATTTTAAAAAATAAAACTAGAAATGTCTGTGAGACATAAATGCCCCCGCCCCCAGTGGTTTACATTACCATGGGACGGGACGGACATGGACGGGTAAAACTATATGCCCCCCCCCCTCCTTTCATGGCGGGGCATAAATATTAACCATAATAACCTTGATTTAGGAGCATTTAGTGTGGTAATAACATTAAGGTTTCGATTTTTTTTTTTTTCACGTGGTTGATATGCTTATGTGTATCGTACCTTTAAAAATGGTGTTGAACCTAACCCAAATATGAAAACCAGATAAGATAAAATCGATAATATTTTGTAACATTAAGAGGAGATTGTCAACAATTTAATGGTGGACCGTCAAAAACTCCCAAAACGATGTGAAATCAAAAAAACATTATTAAATAAAAAAAAACTTTGAACAAAAAAAAGATGCGATTTCAACGTTAAATGCCTGCTTGATAAAAAAACAAGAATTCCACGAAAGTGCAGCAAGTTTCCTTACTTTTGAGCTTACTTTTGGTAAGGAAGCACTGTATGAAGTTTGAGTTTGATTGGCCTAAGGAAACTGAAGTTATCGCTCAGTGACCTTGACTGATTTTCTATTTATATTAGCAGTGACCTTGACCTTTGACCTTGAAAAGCAATCCCAAGCAAGCACTTTTGTTAATGAAACATTGTATGAAGTTTGAGTTTAATTAGCCCAAGGAAACTAAAGTAACTGCACTCAAACAGATTTTCTATTTATAGCAACAGTGACCTTGACCTTAGACCTTTGACCATGAAAAGCAATCTCAAGCAAGCACTTTTGGTAATGAAGCATTGTAAGAATTTTGAGTTAAATTGGCACAAGAAAACTAATTTATAGCACGGAAACATATTTTCTATTTATAGAAACAGTGACCTTGACCTTTGACCTTTGCCCGTGAAAACCAATCGCAAGCAAGCACGTTTGGTAAGGAAGCGCTGTATGAAGTTTGAGTTTGATTGGCCCAGGAAAAGTGATTTTCTATTTATAGCAACAGTGACCTTTACCTGTGACCTTCGACCCTGAAAAGCAATCCCAAGCGAGCACTTTTGGTAAGGAAGTACTCTATGAAGTTTGAGTTTGATTGGCCAAGGGAAACTCAAGTTATCGAATGGAAACCGACTTTCTATTTATAGCATAAGTGACCTTGACCTTTGAACTTTGACCCTGAAAAGTTATTCCAAGCGAACACTTTTGGTAAGGAAGCACTGTATGAAGTTTGAGTTTGATTGGCCCAAGGAAACTCGATTTATCGCACGGAAACAGAATTTTTATTTATAGCAAAAGTGACCTTGACCTTTGACCTTTGACCCTGAAAAGCAATCCCAAGCGAGCACTTTTGTTTAGGAAGAACTGTATAAAGTTTGAGTTTGATTGGCCAAAGGAAAGTCAAGTTATAGAACGGAAACTGTTGGTGCAGATGCCGCCACCTCCGCCGCCGACATAGTGATCCCTATATGTCGCCTTTTCAGGCGACACAAAAACTAAAATGCACACCTGTGCAATCAGCAATGCATAACTATAGTAGGGTATGTTGGCTATAAGTGTGATATTTTTTGTGTACAATGAATCCCACCTGTGATAATACCTGTAACGAAAGTGATATCGGAAACATGGTAAACGTCATAGAGATGACTTAACACACATATATGCTACACCTTTTAAATTTAGTAATAGATACAGTATGCCGAAAAATGAATTAAACTGCATCATACAGCTGTTTTTCGTCCTCATAGGACTCTTCGGTGATGCTAAGGACCAAAAGATGGGAATCAAAATGTCTAAACAAATGTAGAAGCAGAGGGGTCAGGTGCGTAAAACCCCTTTAATTTATTAATTTAGAAGTAAAATTTAACTAGTTTTGTATAATTTCAAATCGTGCATGTACTACGTAAATACCGTGCCACTACTCAAATGAGATTAATCCACCAGCAAAGTCTGTCACCCCTATCATTAAAGATGTCGTAACACACACATATGCTGCACCTTTTTAATTTTGTAAAACATGCTATGTAGATACAGTATTCCGATAAAATGAATTCATCTGCATCACACAGCTGTTTCGTTCTCTTAGGACTCTTCAGTGATACTAGGGACCAAAGGGCTCAGTAATTCCCTTTATCATAGGATCAGACATTACATATTGAGGAAATGAGGCTGTAGTTTTCCTTCCATTTATAAACACTGACCCGTTTCTTTCCTTATGACATATACACAAATGGAGCATATATTCAACGAGTTAAAAGATTTCAGATTTTTTTTCCGAATACGATATCGTATCCATCATAAAAGACATCTGGCTTTGCTACACAATATTCCAATAACTGTCCGTAATGTTTTGCCAATCCAGAGAACCGAGTGATTCAAATCATGTGTCATTTTGTGGGTTTTCTCCGGGTATTCGGGTTTCCTCAATCAATAAGAGACCTTGCGCACCAATATCCGGACCAACGAGAGTGATTAATATAAGTTGTCTTGTTTCATAATTGTTGTGAAATGAACTAAGTTTATTTAAATAAATATTTATATTTATGTAACTCTACCTGCGGAATCTTGAAACAGAAATCCCAAAGACGACTCTAGGCAAAGTGTAATGATCAAAACAGCGAGAGGCGCCATCTTGGAACTGCAAGTCTTGAGAGAACACAGGTGTAAGGAACGGAAGGTAATGTCTGATCGAGTACAGGTGATAAGGAGATACGAATAGACTATTTACACTGACAACAGTTTGTATGGTGGCTGTGAAGGGTCACACTTCCCGTCACTGTAAAATAAACTTTATTTTGATGGCGTATATTTTCCTGAATCGTTCAACATCTGTCAGAGAATTAATTATTTGGCTCAACTGTATCATATTCTCGTGATTCTCCAGAAAAAAATGACCAAAAATTTCATTCAAAATGTTAACATTGTGATAAACGGTAAAGAGCTGGGAATGAGATTAAAAAAAAACAACTGTTTATTTAGATAATGATCAATCGATTTCTGTCACACAAAAACACAATAACACAAGAAGTCTCCTGACCTAGTCGGTCGTGTATACCCTAATGAACTCGAGATTAAAGACCCAACAGACTCTCCTACTTCAGCTTGTTAACTCGATCTTTATTTAAACTGTGACCAACACGGGTAACTTACTACTAAGATGTATGATAAACGTGACGATTCACAAACTTTACCTTTCTTGAGAGTAACATCCCTGCTCCTCCATCCTATGACGATTCGTAAACTTTACCTTTCGTGAGAGTAACATCCCTGCTTCTCCATCCTATGGTGTTTACATGTCGCAGTTGATTCGTTATTCTAGGGCTTGTTTTGAATATCGACATTTTCGTGATAGATGTCAACTGCTGAAAAACAAACTTACGGCACAAGGTTTCGAGATATGCAGGTTGACGAAGACTATGGTCAAGTTTATTATGGTCGCCATCTTGATCTCATCGAGAATATTCTGTATCTTTGTGCGAAATGAAGATGGACGTTTATGAAGATGGGCTTTTTTGAGTTTGCTTGTTAGTGTGTTTACTTGTTGCGATGACAATGATGACTCGGTTCTCATTTTGAGGATTGATGCTTTCTTGGATGTGACCAAGATTTACATGGCGGGTGTCGTTGATGAAGCAGAAGATGCTTACTCTTCCGGAACACCTTGTCTTATTCTCTTGTGCTTTTACGAGAGTCTCCATGTAAACCTTTCCCTTTGTTTCTATTTTGCCCCTCGTTTAATCGACTTTGAGTTCGGATTATGGTTTTGTTGACGTTTTGGTATTCTATGATTTGTTTTGTACCACTAGCCCCACCACCTCTTGGTTGCGAGTTTGAATCCCACGTGGGGCAGTTGCCAGGTACTGACCGTAGTTCGGTGGTTTTTCTCCTAGTACTTCGGTTTTCCTCCACCTCCAAAACCTGGCATGTCCTTAAATGACCCTAGCTGTAGTACGTGAAACAAAATCAGCACAAAAAAAGATAACATTTCAATTTTACGTTTGTGACTTCTTTGGAAAAATACATTTATTACATATATATGTCATAACATAGTGAAATATCAATAATTAAAACTTATATAAACAAATTTCAAATTTTCTTTTTAATGTTCTCCTGGCCACATATGCATGAATACACGATTGTATAGAGATATATATCTAAGGAGGAAATATTGTCATAAACGAAGCCTGAACTGCACATTATATCCTAGCAATCAGGTATTGCATGATTAATAACACATATTATTGGAGAACATTCATTTATTTGTGACTGACGAACAGTTATAACATCTATATAATATCACAATGTTAACATTTCCTTTGTTCCTATTCTGCCTCTAGTTTAATCGATTTTGAGTTCGGATTATGGTTTTGTTGACGCTATGGTTTTTCTGGGTTTTTTTTTATTAAATATAATCTCACTAAGATCTACCGCCACAAATTAGAGAAATATGACATTTGACCTTTTAACTTTGACAGATAACAACCAAGATCTCAACTTCTGTAACAATATGATAGTGAAACGCTATGGTGTAAATGTGAACAAAACCAGTCAAGGGGTTAATAAGATATCTTGTACACAAGCTTTTTATTTCCAAAGTGATAAATGGTGACCTTTGATCTTCAATCTTGACCGATGACCGCCAACTTTTTAGATTTAGAACATGACAGCGCAATGATATGGATTAAAAATTAATCAAATCTAACCAGGAGTGTTTTAGATATTTTGTACACAAGGTACTGACTCACGGACGGACGCACAAACAAAGTGATATCATGAAACCCTCCCCTAACATAAGCGGGGATATAGTTTTAATATAAATATATTATGCATATATACTCCTTCTTTTTAATTGATTAAGATCATTTTCTTATTGTTTTGTTAAAAATAAAACGTGTAAGTAACTGTCAAGGTAACTGTGTTTACAAGACGATTACCACAAAATGCACAATCTGATTAAAATACAGATCCTTGTTCTCACTCCGTTTTACAAGGATCTGACAACATTACATAAGAGGTCACGTTTAGATGACCTTTGTCGCCTCTTTACTAAAAACTAAAATGATTCTCCAATGACCCGTCATCTTGCAGCAAGCCATTTCGTCACATTATTCCACATGAACTTTTTAGTGACGAAAGGACTAAACGGACAAATGCGATTATGCAAGCTTTGTCGCCTCAAAATTTCACTGTCAAGATTCTGAAAGTAGTAATTTGATTGGCTAATGCAAAAGGTCATCGGGCCATGACTCTCTATGGGATTTTCTCAGATCTTAACGCAGCAGCGAGAAGTTTATGGAACGGCGCGGAGATCAAGAAATAATTTTAATCATATTAAAAAAATGCAATAAATAAAACAAATCTCGTTATAGGGGTCTCCATACTGCTGAAACTACTAGACTTGCACATTTTATCAGATAGATGCTGATACCCGCACCAGATATAGATCCGTCAAAATAGCTTTTTTATTTGTGATTGAAACTTTCACCTGCTTAAACAAAACACAGTAACTACCATCAACATGTTTCTGCAGAAGAAATATTTGGGGGCTTCCTCGATGTCGATGGAGGAACAAAGATCGATTTTCCCCCAAATAATTTGCGTATGTCCCATGGGAACGTGCAAACCATTTCAAATAGTGTTCTCGGTCATCTTTCTTATTATTACAAACATTCTGAAGTTCCCGATCAAAAGCATTGTTTTGAGCCATCTTAATATCCACATATTGAAAAGAGTTTTTCAGCACAGTCAACACTGGCTAGTCCCGTCTTTGTCAGCATAACACAGTGACCTCCCTTTGAATTAGGGTTGTCAACAGCCCAGAGGGCGCTGTCAATCTCATCTGCCCCATCACTGTAAAGCCATTTACTGTTGCTGTAACCTCCAGAGACGTAAAAGTTGTAGTTGTTTTCTGTAGCATGACGATAAACATGAAATAAAAATAAAATTAACCATAAAAAAATAAATAAAAACAATATACAGAAATAAAAATGAATAATTAATTATACAGATAAAACAATAACTTGACAGAAATATAAAGAGAGATAAAAGTAAATAAATGCATGGTTGTTTCATACATATAATTACTTTTTCGAATGAAACGGAGACTTCGATTTATTTGAGTTCGATATTATGAGGTTCAAATGTAATTTAAATAACCAATCTGAATATAACCAGTTCTTTTCTAAATCATATAGTGATATTCAAACATTTTTATAAATTTTCATCCCTTCCTAGTTTACAAATAATAAATGGTCGTGCATACTTTTTCATTTTCAGTGATTCAAAAACTTTCAAGTGATTTCGATAATCTTTAACATGCTACTAACCGAGAATGTAGTTTCCATCGATAACATCCTGTAGTCTTGTCATTTTCAACTCCGAGTCGACCCGGAACAACCGTGTGAGTTTCTCTGTACAGGTACCTGAAGCACTAGACTGGTCTTGTGTAATCTCGATAAAATTGTACAAGAAGGCCCCTCCATGACCTTCCTTATAACCAAAAGAGTCGAGGACTTCTGTAACTCAGAATAGTAACAGGAAAATGAAGGGCCCAATATAAATACCTTCTATCTTGAACCGTCTTCTACCTTCGGCTTGTTGTTGAAGTGGGCCCCCACCTGAATTATTTTCAATTCTTTGGATTTTAATGTCAAGAGTCTTGTTATTAACCGTTCAGGTTTACTTCGTTTATGCTTATTTTTGCATGGATATCAACTGGATTTTTTTTTTCATAATTTCTCAGAATCCCGAAAGATTTCCTGAAGTTACGTATATTGGGCCTTTAAAAAGATTATAGCACAATTCTAAAGCAATACTGACAACCATAATGTTACGAAAACACCTGCATAAAGTTTCATTTTTTATTCAAGTATAAGTAAAGTAATCTCGTGTGTTTCATTTGTATAATCCTTCAAGTAAAGGAAGTTTGTATTTCGCGTTTGATAACATACCCGCATTTTCTGTCTTTTCTTCAAGTGATTTGAATAAGGTGCTCTTTAAAAAGTAAAGTATAATCTCACACTACCTTTTCTGTAGCAAAGCAAACGGTCATGTATGCATAAATATACCTGCATCGCTCACCTGGTATTATTCTTACATTATATCATTGCTAAATATGTCTAAAATTTATGATTAGGTCATTTTAATATGATAATAACGTGCTAACAAATTTTCGAGATGAATGAACTTGACCTACTTTCAAGGTCGCAAGTGTGGTATGTTACATCCTGTCATTGTATCTATATATTGTAGTTAACTTTTAGTCTTCTCTCCAGGGCATTCTATCAACAACAACGTTCAGCCCAAAAATCAGCGTTGAATTTCAAAACATGAAAGATGACGTCGGATAATATACGGACAAATCATGTCAGGCTACTGGATCAGATCGAAAAAATGTACTTTGGTTTTCTAGAAATAACCCAACAACATTGAGTAAACCCCCTTTACAAAGATAAACCTGATCGATCAGGAACATCCGGGTTTATTCCCAGAGACCTGCGTCCAATGGCCACTGCAAGTTATCGTCAGGGGTAACACTGGAACCTGTGTTATATACTCCGGTAAAAAATACGGACATTGTTCCCAACATCACTTACATAAAGAACAAAAATTTAGTATGACGGCTCAGTACGGGACGACGGCTAGAATTGACCACCAACTCACATCCACTGCCCAAGCTCATAGCACACAGCACGTGCGACACTAGCTCTACGTATAGCACAAGACAAACTATTCCCACAATACTAGCGAAACGCAGGAATATTTAGATATTAAACAGGTGATATTTAGGCCTATGGCTGGTCAGTGGTTCAGGTCCATTTATTTTCATTCTTATTAAATGGGAAATAGAGACAGTTGGCACGAAAATATACTTTCCCGAAAGTAAGAGTCACCGATTCAAAGTGAAACGATTGGTTTCGTTTATTTTGTTTTACCTCAGCCAGGGTCATTTAAGGACGTGCCAAGGTTTTGGAGGTGGAGGAAAGCCGGAGTACCCGGTGAAAAACCACCGATCTACGGTCAGTACCTGGCACCTGCCCCACGTGGGATTTGAACTCGCAGCCCAGAGGTGGGGGCTAGTGGTAGAATGTCAGAACACATTAAGAAGGTTACGGTAAAGTTGTTGAGCTGACCTTGGTTGACGAAAGCAGCCATTTCAGAGGAGAAACGTGCGGAAATCACTATCCAAGCGTTGTATCCAATACACGTTCCGTTGTAGGCCAGGTAGGTCAATGAAATGCAAGTTGCGTGCCTGTGGCATGCTATTACACAATCTTTGAGGGTAGGTACTGACAATGGCGCAATAACTGTGTGCGTCTCCTCCATAACCTTGGTTACCTTGACGGGCTTCTTGGCGAACTTTGTATGCGTATCTTTTGCAACAAAACAATGCAAAAATTAAGGCGTTAATTATGTAATACAAAAATTAAAAAAACTAATGCAAACGTACAAGTGTTAGTGGAAGTCTTATTTAAGCGCTTGATTGTGCTTAATTAATGACACCATTTATTAAGTTTTTAATGTATCATTGATCAATCTACGTGCGAGTCCCCAGTCCAGTACTCATAAAATCATGAAAGGACTCATAGAAAATTTGGAAATGCTTCATTTTAACATTGTGGGACCCATCATTTTCGGGAATATATACAAAAAGGACCCATGAAAATCAATTGTGAATTGACCACCGTGTATATCTTGTGGATGCATGAAAATCCCTAGGTGGCAATAGTACTAAAACGCTATATTATTATTCCGCAAAAATTGTATTATCTATTAATAGATGATTTACTCAACACAAGAATCGCGAATATTTGTACCGTGCAATAAATTACATTTACGAAAATATACACTAGATTTAAAGCAATCTCCTCTGAAGAAGCAAAACTTGATTATGATATAACTCGTAATTCAAAATGTTAGAAAAATATTTATTTAAATGACAAACAAATATGTCAAGTCACTTCTCTTTGCATATTACATTTAATTTGACGGTCTTGGTTAAAACCTAGGTATTATTCATCAAGATTCCAGTTTATATGATTCAATAATTTTTTGTATAAGACGGTTTCGTTTAACCCTATGTTGTGATAAAATATCAGTGTTTATGTTTGTTAAAGTATTTGGGGTTAATTAAAGAATAATTTGTATTAAAGGCCTAATAAACGTAACTTCAGGAAATTTTTCGGGATTCTGGAAAATTATGGAAAAAAAATCCAGTTGTTAACCATGAAAAATAAGCCTGAAACGAAGTAAATTTAAGTGGTAACTTACAAGAAACTCTTGACAGAAAAATCCAAAGAATTGAAAATAGTTCTGGTGGGGCACACAAGACATTTCGAAATGGACGCGTGTTTACAAATACCATGTTTCAACTGCTGCTGTACCGGTAACCGCGTAAGAATTCATTTTGAACGTTGCTGATATCAATTAATCTTAACTAAATCTATAAATATAATAAATTATTAGGCTTGATTTTCGCTTCAAGTCTTGCCGAAAGTTACGTATAATGGGCCTTTAAACACTGATTTTAGAAATACAACACACATCCAGATATATTTTGGTACCGTTTTTAAGGGACGTCAAACAGCTCATAACTAATATTTCTAAAAGTGTATACAGCCGAACCTCGATATCTCGAAGACGACAGGACCAACGGAAAGATAACGGAAACGAGTTATGCTAGTTTGAATGCTAGTGTAACGCTCGTCAGGGACCGACAAAATAGCAACGGGGTCTTCGTGTTATACGAGTTCGAGATAACGAGGTTTTACTGTATTATTACTTACTGTTTACTTTTCGTAACTGACACCCGCCTATGTCGAACCTCATACCAATAAACCCATGCCACGTCCGAGGGTTGACACGGAGGGACGATACTTCAACAATAGTATCCACTTCAGACCTCACCGGAGTGTTAGTGTCAGTGTTGCCAGGAAATAACTTAAAAGGCAGATAATTCGAAAATGATAGTAACGGTATATAAATCAAATTAGGTAAGCGTTAAATATGGAAACACAATCATAATACACATTTTAGGCACTCATCTAGATGAAATTCGCACAGGTCAGCTCACTTATTTTTGCAAGGTTCAGATTGTTCTAAATTTATTTCGCCATTTATCATTTATGGTAGGCTGGTGGGGAAAAAATCTGAGAATACCAAAGCGTCAACAAAACCATAATCCGAACTCAAAATCGATTAAACTAGGGGCAAAATAGGAACAAAGGAAAAATTTACATGGAGACGCTCGTAAAAGCACAAGAGAATAAGACCAGGTGTGCCGGAAGAGTAAGCGTCTTCTGCTGGACTTGTGACGGAACAGTTGCTGGTTCAAGTCACGACATGCCCAGCTCTTGTATCTTGTTCCAGTCTAATTAGCTGTAAATGAGTACTATGTTGGACAGTCCTAGATTTTGTATTGCTTGCTGTGATATGTGACCTACGTGAGTTGCAGAGGTATAAGGTATAGGCTGGTTGCGAAGGAATTTTAACAATGGATAATGATATTTCAATCGTTCTAAGCCGACCAATGCACTGCAAGTAGGGCGGAAGAATTGTACCTGCTGCCCCCATCGCATGATCGAAAGAGGCGACTAAATTTGTGAGCTTACTAGTTTTTCCTTTTCTTTAATAACAACTTGAGCAGGGCGTTTGCCCTATGTACGGAAGGTTTAATTTTCTATTTCCTGGCCAAGACATACCAACATTTCAAAAACTGGTAAAGTTACTTGACACTCGGCATAATGCGAGTGGAACTACTGGTTCACCCATTTTCAGTATAATGTGGCTGGGTGGCGTGTTCAGTTAGGGACCTTCGCACTATTGCAAGAATGCTTACACGAACTAACCACATCCTCCCAGATACATATGCACTGAAACTAAGTGACGACCTACTTACTATATAATCTCGTGCGCTATGTAAGAACCCCGCATTGTTTTATCACTATTATAGTGTCATATTATTATGAAAATGTACCATCGGCTTCCTTCAATTCCCACTAAAATATGATTGAAACAGACTTTGGTCAGAAAATAATTAAGAGAATACCGAAGCGTTAACAAAATCATAATCCAAACTCAAAATCGATTAAACCAGGGGCATAATATGAACAAAGGAAAGATTTACATGGAGACTCTTGTAAAAGTACAAGATGATTAGACCAGGTGTTCCGGAAGAGTAAGCGTCAGAAAACATCCATTGATCAGATAATTAAGTCGATATAGTGCGCTAATACATTAGACTGAAGTCAGTTTATAGACGATCAGAGTTCATACAGAAGCAGCTCATATACAACTAGAGTTCATACACAATCAGAGCTCATACACAATTAGAGCTCATACACAATTAGCTCAAACACAATCAGCTCATACACAATCAGCTCATACACAATCAGAGCTCATACACAATCAAAAATCATATACATTGTACAGTAAGAGCTCAGATTCAATCAGAGCTCAGACACAGTAAGAGCTCATACACAATCAGAGCTCATACACAATCAGAAAACTAAGGTTGGCTATATCATATTAGTTTCATTTTTGAGAAGTCTATCGAGGTAGATTTTGCTTTTGAGAAATGATTACCCCATGCCCCCACCACCACACCAATCGCAAATTAGCAAAATCAGCAATATTTAGCAAAACTGTAGTTGTTAAAGAACCACAGTTCCTGACAGTGGTACAGAGTGTCCCTAAAAGTCTACACATTTTACATTGCTTACGTTAAAGAAAGACTCAATGTATTTGGCATTTTAAAGATCTTATCTAATTGATACCACACCTGTAAATTAAGATTTAAAGCAACCAAACAACTCAGTGTTGTTTTTACATTATGAATATGGATGTCTAAGCTGCTGGGAAACGAGTAAACTAAATATGTTAAAAACCATCGAATTATCACGAATGATGGTCATTGGTTTAGCTATTGTGTTTTATTTTATCTTATTTATCATTTATTTAATAATATTAATAATAATTTGAGTCTCTTATATACCGCTTTATCACAGCATTAAAAACCGTCTCAAAACGGTTTACAAAAACTAATATCCGTGGTTATAGGGCCTTAGCAACCAGTAAATATCGTTCTTAACTCCCCGGGGAGCATACAACCGGTGCTGCCATTCCGGCGCTCACAACTAGCATTCTACAATTCCTAGCACTACCCAATCAGGTACTCATGTACAGTTGAATAGACTGGAACAAGCAGAGTAAAGAATCTTGTTCAAAGATACAAAACAAGTACAATGGCTGGGACTCGAACTCGCAACCCTTCAATCACGAGCCCGGCGTCCTATCACTAGACCATCGTGCCTCTTACTTATATTTATTTACGTTTTATTTTTAAGTATATGTACCTGTGGTTCTCCGTTCTGTGAATTCAGTCTGAGCCAGTTGACGTCATCCATGCTGTACAGAAGCTGGAAAAGTTTGACCCAGTGTTGTCTACCCGAATATCGTCCCTGAATTGTTACTGATTTGACTAAAGTCACCACCGGAAACTTTACCTGTAAGTTGTGAAAAAATTTACATTTTTCATCATTCTACAATTTTCCCATCCTCGCAACCCTAGAGCATGTTATCTGTACCCTCTTTGATTAGAAAATGATATATTTGAGAAGCTTAGTAATGTACCACGCGCGCTAACGGTCAGGAAATATAAAATTAATGACCGTTACATTTACATCATACCTCGTAAACAATATTTTCTTTGTACGATTTTATTCAACTTCTTTTGTGCCTTTTATAGTTAATGTAAAATATAGATGTGAATAAACTTAATCTTGGAAACAACTTTCTAGTATGGATCAATAAATGTCAATCTCGCAAACGCCTAACCTGTATTTACCGGTAAGAGTGAGCCTCACAAACAACCGTCTAAAGGTGACTCTCAAACCTTACCTGTATGTATCAGTAAAGGGGAATCTCAAGCCTTACCTGAATGTACCAGTAAAATTGAGTCTCAAACCTTACCTGTATGTATCGGTAAAGGTGCATTTCAAACCTCACCTTTCCGTATTGGAAAAGGTAAATCCCAAACCTTACCTGTATGTATCGGTAAAAGTGAATTTCAAACCTTACCTGTATGTACCAGTAAAAGTGAGTCTCAAACCTTACCTGTATGTATTGGTAAAGGTTAATCTCAAACCTTACCTGTATGTATTGATAAAAGTGAATTTTAAACCTTACCTGTATGTACCAGTAAAAGTGACTCTCAAACCTTACCTGTATGTATCGGTAAAAGTGAATTTCAAACCTCACCTGTATGTAGCAGTAAAAGTGAGTCTCAAGGCTTACCTGTATGTATCAGTAAAAGTGACTCTCAAACCTCACCTGTATGTACCAGTAAAAGTGACTCTCAAACCTTATCTGTATGTAACAGTAAAGGTGACTCTCAAACCTTACCTGTATGTATCGGTAAAAGTGAATTTCAAACCTTACCTGAATGTATTGATAAAGGTGACTCTCAAACCTCACCTGTATGTACCAGTAAAAGTGACTCTCAAACCTTATCTGTATGTAACAGTAAAGGTGACTCTCAAACCTTACCTGTATGTATCGGTAAAGGTGAATTTCAAACCTCAACTTTCTGTATCAGTAAAAGTGACTCTCAAACCTTACCTGTATGTATCGGTAAAAGTGAATTTCAAACCGTACCTGTATGTATCAGTAAAAGTGACTCTCAAACCTTATCTGTGTGTAACAGTAAACGTGACTATCAAACCTTACCTGTATGTATTGGTAAAGGTAAATCTCAAACCTTACCTGTATGTATCGGTAAAAGTGACTCTCAAACCTTACCTGTATGTACCAGTAAAGGTGAATCTCAAGCCTTACCTGTAAATATCGGTAAAAGTGACTCTCAAACCTTACATGTATATATCGGTAAAGGTGAATATCAAACCTGATATATATGTACCAGTAAAAGTGACTCTCAAACTTCACCTGTATGTAACAGTAAAAGTGACTCTCAAACCTTACGTGTATGTATCGGTAAAAGTGCCTCTCAAACCTTACCTGTATGTAACGTTAAAGTTGACTCTCAAACCTTACCTGTATGTACAAGTAAAAGTGACTCTCAAACCTCACCTGTATGAACCAGTAAAAGTGAGTTTCAAAACTTACCTGTATGTACAAGTAAAAGTGAGTCTCAAACCTTACCTGTATGTACAAGTAAAAGTGACCCTCAAACCTCACCTGTATGAACCAGTAAAAGTGAGTTTCAAAACTTACCTGTATGTATTGGTAAAGGTAAATCTCAAACCTTACCTTATAAACCAATAAAAGTGAGTTTCAAACCTTACCTGTATGTATTGGTAAAGGTGACTCTCAAACCTTAACTGTATGTACCAGTAAAAGTGAGTCTCAAACCTAACCTTAATGACCTAGTAAAAGTGAGTTTCAAACCTTACCTGTATGTATTGGTAAACGTAAATCTCAAACCTTACCTGTATGTATCGATAAAAGGGAATTTCAAACCTTACCTGTATGTATTGGTAAAGGTAAATCTCAAACCTTACCTTTATGAACCAGTAAAAGTGAATTTCAAACCTTAACTGTATGTATCAGTAAAAGTGAGTCTCAAACTTCACCTGTATGTATCAGTAAAAGTGAATCTCAAACTTCACCTGTATGTACCAGTAAAAGTGAGTCTCAAACCTTAACTGTATGTACCAGTAAAAGTGAGTCTCAAACCTTACCTGTATGTATCGGTAAAAGTGAATTTCAAACATTATCTGTTAGCAGTAAAAGTGAGTCTCAAACCTTACCTGTATGTATCGGTAAAAGTGAATTTCAAACATTATCTGTTAGCAGTAAAAGTGAGTCTCAAACCTTACCTGTATGTATCGGTAAACGTGACTATCAAACCTTACCTGTATGTATCGGTAATGGTGAATTAAAAACCTTACCTGTTACCAGTAAAAATGAGTCTCAAACCTTACCTGTATGTATCGGAAAAAGTGAATTTCCAACCTTATCTGTATGTATTGGTAAAAGTGAATTTCAAACATTATCTGTTACCAGTAAAAGTGAGTCTCAAACCTTACCTGTATGTACAAGTAAAAGTGAGTCTCAAACCTTACCTGTATGTACAAGTAAAAGTGACCCTCAAACCTCACCTGTATGAACCAGTAAAAGTGAGTTTCAAAACTTACCTGTATGTATTGGTAAAGGTAAATCTCAAACCTTACCTTATAAACCAATAAAAGTGAGTTTCAAACCTTACCTGTATGTATTGGTAAAGGTGACTCTCAAACCTTAACTGTATGTACCAGTAAAAGTGAGTCTCAAACCTAACCTTAATGACCTAGTAAAAGTGAGTTTCAAACCTTACCTGTATGTATTGGTAAACGTAAATCTCAAACCTTACCTGTATGTATCGATAAAAGGGAATTTCAAACCTTACCTGTATGTATTGGTAAAGGTAAATCTCAAACCTTACCTTTATGAACCAGTAAAAGTGAATTTCAAACCTTAACTGTATGTATCAGTAAAAGTGAGTCTCAAACTTCACCTGTATGTATCAGTAAAAGTAATCTCAAACTTCACCTGTATGTACCAGTAAAAGTGAGTCTCAAACCTTAACTGTATGTACCAGTAAAAGTGAGTCTCAAACCTTACCTGTATGTATCGGTAAAAGTGAATTTCAAACATTATCTGTTAGCAGTAAAAGTGAGTCTCAAACCTTACCTGTATGTATCGATAAAAGTGAATTTCAAACATTATCTGTTAGCAGTAAAAGTGAGTCTCAAACCTTACCTGTATGTATCGGCAAACGTGACTATCAAATCTTACCTGTATGTATCGGTAATGGTGAATTAAAAACCTTACCTGTTACCAGTAAAAATGAGTCTCAAACCTTACCTGTATGTATCGGAAAAAGTGAATTTCCAACCTTATCTGTATGTATTGGTAAAAGTGAATTTCAAACATTATCTGTTACCAGTAAAAGTGAGTCTCAAACCTTACCTGTATGTATCGGTAAACGTGACTATCAAACCTTACCTGTATGTACCAGTAAAAGTGAGTCTCAAACCTCATCTGTATGTACCAGTAAAAGTGACCCTCAAACCTTACCTGTATGTATCAGTAAAGGTGAATCTCAAGCCTTACCTGAATGTACCAGTAAAAGTGAGTCTCAAACCTTACCTGTATGTATCGGTAAAGGTGACTATCAAACCCTACCTGTATATATATGTAAAGGTGAATCCTTACCTGTTTGTATCAGAATAAGTGAATCTAAAATCCTTACCTGTATGTATCGGTAAAAGGGAATTTCAAACATTACCTGTTACCAGTAAAAGTGAGTCTCAAACCTTACCTGTATGTACTGTTCTGCGTCACTGATAACTGGGGCCCAACATCCAACTATCGGCGGTGTTGCAAAGTTATCCCCAGCGTAATAAAGCCTAGCGTTTTTTGGACGATAGTCGAACGAGAAGTTCGTACTTATACTGGAAGCTGTCAGGGAGCTGTCGTTGACTCCGTGTAAACCAGACACCAGGTAATCCGAACAAAATAGGCTATCTACAATTGTAATGGATATGATGGAATGGCAATGAAATAAATTATACGGGGAGCATAAAAAGACGCTGACCCTTTGGGTCAAATAGTGTACAATCAATAATTATATCTCGGATACTAGTAAGTTGTTATCTGTTTCTGAAATCGACGGTTTTGGTAATTCATTTATATACTTTCGTCCCCTCTAATAAACCTAGCATATACTATTTTCAAAACTTAATTATCTTGTGTTATTGTGACATACATTTATTCGCAATGAGAGAGACTCAATTGATTTTTTTGTTGAACTTTCATCCTCCTCTAATAACTAAAACCTTCTGCTCCCCGACTCCCCATCCTTTGCAATAAATACTTGTATAATGGCCTGGTTACCTGGCAACCAAAATGTCTGCAAAAAATAACCTCTCTTATTAGTTTAAATGGCAAACACAGATGAAAATAATCTATTGCTCTTGTACCATTTTACTAAAATGCTTATATAGTAGCCATGTTTATTTCAAAGGTTATATAAAACTTATTGGTTTAATTGGCAAACACAGATGAAAATAATCTAGTGCTCTTGTACCATTTTGCTAAAATGCTTATATAGTAGCCGTGTTTATTTCAAAGGTTATATAAAACAAAACCACTATTTGAACTCAAAATCGATTACATGAGGTGCAAAATATAAACAAATGGAAGATAAACAGTCTCTTGAAATAGTACACGACAAAATTATCAGGTGTTCGGAAAGAAAATCGTCTTCTGCTTTATGGAGGTCACACGGCATATAAATCTTGTTCACAAGTGATGATATAAGCAGTGATGATATAAGTTTTATCACGCTGATATTTTCTGATTTTTCAGCGGTAAAAATGTAATAAAACATGGTATACTATCATAATCTCATTAAGAAATATTGTGTATCTTTATTTGATATGAAGATGGAGATTTTTGAATATGTGTTTGAAAGCATATTCGAAAACCTCTATCTTAATATCACATAAGGATACACAATATTTCTTAATGAGATTATGACCAGTAAAAAAACCATAATCGGGTCACAAACAATCTGATTAAAAGCATATCTTGATCTCCGCGCCGTTCCGTAAACTTCTCTCTGCTACGTTAAGATCTGAGAAAATCCCATAGGGGGTCATATCCCCATGACCTTTTGCATTAGCCAATCAAATTACTTGACAGTGAAATTTTGAGGTGACAAAGCTTGCATAATCGCATTTGTCCGTTTACTCATTTCGTCACCAAAAAGTTCATGTGGAATAATGAGACGAAATGACTTGCTTCAAGATGACAGGTCATTGGAAAATTATTTTAGTGTTTAGTAAAGAGGCGACAAAGGTCATCTGAACGTGACCTCTTATGGGATGTTGTCAGATCCTTGTAAAAAGGAGTGAGAAGAAGGAGCTGTATCTTTAATCAAATTGGGCCACAAAGAAATACACGGTTTGAAATCCAATACGTACCTGAAACCACATACTGAACAAAGTACAAAATTCCTGGCAACAGCAACATGACACAGCTGTTTTTGTACTCATTTGTGGAAAGTCGTATCGCATGAACCGATGTTAGACTCGTCCCAACTTCCTTCAATCTTCAACTGAAGCAATACCCAACAGTTTCCATGCTTATATATCTATTATTCGTACGTGATAATAATTCTTATCTTCTTACAACAAATCCCAAAATACATCTAAAACCAAAAAAAAAGTAGTTGACTTAAAAAATTAATCAGCTTTGATAAAATCAACAAATTTTCATCACCAAGTGTATATCTAAATTGGGCACCAGGGGCTATAAAGACGTTGTTTTTATTCTGATAAAGTTGTGATGTACCGAGACTTAATATTCTATATCATTTTAAAATAACTTTCAACGTTCTACATCAAATCCCAAAATACATCTTAAACAACAAAAGTAATAACCTTTAAAAATTAAACAGTTTTGATAAAATATTTCATCCCCAAGTTTATAACTAAATTGGCCACAAAGGGCTATAAAGACGTTGCTTTTATTCTGACAAAGTCGTAATGAACATATACTTAATATTCTATATCATTAATAACAATGCGATGTTGATCAATATTCACACATTACTCTATACCCCCAAAGTATTTACGTCACATAAAGCTCCGATATCTCAGAAAATCTGTTGTCATAGGCTTAACATTAAGTATGATAACATCAACACATGACTATTTGTGACTTTGTCTCCGTAATGTCTGACACAAAGGACGACAGGTACGTTTTAAGTATTTCGCCAGATCGGCACTGACGTACATAGAATACCCCCCCCCCCCCCCCTCTCTCTCTCTCTCTCTCTCTCTCTCTCTCTCTCTCTCTCTCTCTCCCCCCCTCTCTCTTAAACATTTCAAACATGTTGTATGTATATTGTCAAATGTCATCTTGTAAATATATGTTTATTGTAAAATTATATTGGAAAAGGGCTCCATATAAGTTAGTAAACTTGTACCCAATCCCATTGTATATATTTAATACAAAAATAAAATATGTTTAAATCAAACTAAAACCAGTTCCAGTAGCGAAAGAATGAACTGCTAACTACCATTGAAAAACACATCATTTCTATTGTTTGCAATTATCAAAAATGTTTTTGCCAAAAATAATATGCATTCGTTTTGATGTGATTTACAAGATTTGCAAAGACAACACTAAACATCGGGTTAAAAAAGCATAAACAAAACAAGGGAAGTGTTTAATGGACCAATATACGTAACTTCAGAAAATATTTCGTGATTCTGAAAAAAATCCAGTTGATAACCATGCAAAATTAAGCCTAAAACGAAGTAAACCTGGGCGGTAACTACCAAGAAACTCTGGACAAAAAAATTCAAAGAATTGAAAAATTCAGGTGGGACCCACTTCAACAACAAACCGAAGGTAAGAGACGGTTCGAAATGGACGCGTGTTTACAAATAGCGTGTTTCAACTGCTGCTGTACCGGTAACAGCGAAAGAATTCAACTTGATTATTGCTGATATCAGTTAATCTTAACTAAATCTATAGATATAATATGTTATAATTCTTGATTTGCGCTTCAAGTTTTGCCGAAAGTTACGTATATTGGGCCTTTAATGCACTTTAAGAATAAGTGGATTTTTTCCAGACCCATTATTCAATAAAGAATCAAGTGCCTGTTTAATTGTGTATTTCGTCACTCCGAAGCGCAACTTAATTCCACAAAACGATCTGTCTGTTATATGTGTTGTTTTGTCAATAGCATCTCAAAATATTAATAATACTGTCGGTATTTCTTGCCGTCTCTGATGAAACGAAACATGAAAAATTGTTAAAATTTTAAAATGTAACCGTGCATTATGCACGAAAAAGGAAGCAATTGCTACATTTTTCGAAATTGTTACATTTTTCGTTACATCACAGCTTTCCTACACAACAAGTTACTAGAGTTAGAGGAATCAACTTGTATAACCACTTGATTTTACCGTATATATCAACCCGAAAAGGTATATGAGCGGCATTTTTTTTATTTTTCAAACACGCTTAATTACGGATTTTTAAGCACCCCGCTTCAACGACCACCTACGCTCTCTATACCCCTGGAATGTCATGGGGGAAAATGAAGGCACGCTCAGGTGAAAAAGCCTAACCAATCGCTAGGCTGATGCCTATTTTTAAAGATTACAAAGGAAACTTCAAAGCCTGTCATTTCTTACCGTTATGTGCACAAGTGATTCTTTTGTTGTACAACAAAGGGTCGGGCCAGTCGTCTTTCCCCCTCGACAAAGGTGGCACACACAGAGCCTTCAGTTTTGCTATGACATATCAAAGGGGTGTCGAGATCGTAGGTGAGCGTTACCCCTGGATATCGAGGATAAGCACCCCGTGACTCAAATGATTTATAGTATCAGTAAAGTGATTGAGAACATATAATACTCAGTCTTATTTCAGCGTTGACGATGGCATCATACAAATCCAATACATCGAAAGAATCTCCAATTCATGCAAACTGGACATAACATCTGTCTCAAATACTTTTAAATTAGCAGTTCTATGCAGAACCAATCAGTAAAATTACAGTGAAACCTCTCTATTAAGACCACCTTAGGGACCACACCAAAGTAGTCTTAATGGCGGGGTGGTCTTAATACCGAGGGTGACCATGCAGACAGATTTCTCTGAATCCACTTCTTTTTTTACATGTTCCATGGTCCATTAACTAATATATAAGCTTTAATAATGTTTAACACACAGTTATTGTAACTGATTAGCTAATTTGATACCAAAAACAGCTTAATGATTTGACACTTGACAGGTGTACACAGTGGAATACACGCCAGGTGACTTTTTGTTTTGTCGGTGGTCTGAGTAGTGAGGTGAAACTTATTGCAAAAGTGGTATTTGGGACTTTTCAAAACTGGTCTTAATAGCGAGATGGTCTTATTAGTGAGGTGGTCTTTAAGCGAGGTTTCACTGTACTATACTAAACTAACTTTCAGATATCGTTATAGTATCAATATCTTTGATTTATAATCAACTGCCTTAGGCTGGATCTTATAAAGAATAATGTGATAAATCATATAAATAATTATTCAGGTGACTTCCTGAAAATCAGAACATCACACCTGATTAAGAAATATTCCCTTTTTTATGGAGGCGTTAGTAACGCCGTGCTTATAGCGATTAGTTAAAAACTCTTAATCTTCGTAAGGGAGACAACTTTACAGTATCTGTGTGGTGCTTCGTTCAGAATAATGTAGGACAGTTGGGTTACTACGGACAAGCGGAACACTTCTTACATGAATCTTACACGAATGTACATACATTTCATATATGATTAAATCTAACTCCGTTCATGTTAAATGTTTTAAACGAACATTATAGAATCATGCAGAATGCCCATATAAGGACCAAGCCAATATGGCTGATGTTCGCTTCAAAGCACAGACTTTCATATATATATAAAGCAACGATCGTGATTGCTGAAATCTCACATCTATTTAAAGAATCTAATTAGAAAGTCGTGTTGAACAAAATGGCCCTTTCTGTTGATCGCGACCAAATTGTAATTTTCAATCGGTAGTCCGGAAGTAAAATATCCCGTCTGTGGCACAGGGACCTGAGAATTAGTTACAGCTAGGTTTGGACCTAAAATGGGGTGTTTAGAGTGATTTTACACTTTTGGGGGGTTAAGATCAATTTTCGATAAAAAAAATGCCCCCATCAATGGTCATAACGGCTCTTCTGCCACATCATTATCTTTAACATATCTTCATCGTCCATTTTAACACCATACTCATCATTCACATCATCACCCCCATCCTTATCATTCTCGTCCACTTCAACTGCATCTTCATCCATATCCTCTTCAACATCTTCACCATTTTATCATCATCTACATCCTTCCTATTCGTATCCTCATCCACATGCTCCTCATCATCCTCCAAATCCTCTTCCTCGTCCAATTCATCTTCACCATTATCCACTTCATTCTCATCCATCCACATCATCATTATCCTCATCAACATGCATGTATCTTCATTATCCTCATCCATCTTATCACTCCTCATCTACATGCTCATCATCCTCATCTCCACCATTCTTATCCTTATACACATCAGTCGTATCCATGTCATCATCTTCACCGTCATGCATATTCAGCATCATCCTTATCCTCATTATCCTCACCATTATCCACCTCATTCCCATCTTCATAATCCATTTCCTCATCATCCACATCACACTCTTCCACATCATCCTCCTGTACATAATCACCCATATCCACATCCTCCTCTTCATTATCAACATCATCCTACACTCCGTCCACTTCATATCATCCACACCATACACGTCCACAACTTCATCCTCATATAAATCATCACCCTTAACCTCATCTTCCTCCACATCATCATCTACTCATATTCATCCTCATCCACAATCCTCCATTTCTTCATCATCCTCATGCACATTATCACCAACCTCCACATCCGCGTCCTCTACATTATCGTCATCCTCACAATCCACTTATACATCCTCTTCATTCCCATCCACATCATCTTCCACTACATCATCCTCATATCATTAACATTTGCACTAGCATCATCCTTATCCTCATCATCCACATCCTCATCATTACTCCTCCTTTACATCATCAGATTTCACATCTGCATTCCCATCCTCATCCACATCACCCTCATCTGCATGTTCCTCATCGTCATCTTCCACCATGTCCTCGCCCTCATACTCTTCCTCCACATTATCCTCCTCTCCAACCACCTTATCCACATCCTCTTTCTTCCACATCATCTTTGTCCTCATCTACATCATCACCATCCGTATCATTCTCATCATCCACTTATTCACATCCTCACGATCATCCACATATCCTCTCTATCCACATCATCCTCATCCATCACATCCCTATCCTCATGCACATCACCTGCTTCATCCTTCACATCAACATAATCGACATCTTACGCATCCTCTTCATCCACAGTCTCATACTCCACTTCCTCAATCGTATCATAATCCTCATCATTCTTATCATCAACCTCATTCGCATTCATATTCTAATCCACATTATCCAAATCATTATCGACATCCTCATCCACATCAACCCTATCTTCGTCATCCTCCACATCATTCTCATTAACCACAGCCTCCTTTCCCTCATACCCATCCAACTCATCTGCATCATCCTCGTCTTCCTCATCCTCATCCACATACTCATCTTCCTCCACATCATCCTCATCTACATCATCCTCAAAATTACCAACATTCGCCTCCATCCACATTCTCATCATCCAGATCATAATCATCCACATCATCATTTACATTCTTAACATCAACATCCACCTCATCACCATATACATCCTCATTCATATCCTCATCCTCCACATCTGCATCGTTAACATATCAACAGACTTACTGGTAATAGTCCATAGACATGCAGCCTGATCTACCATTGAGGATTCCACCGGCATTATCAGCTCAGCATCACAGCCCAAAGTCTCTTATATATAACATTTTGACAGATAGATGTCCAGCTTTTCATTCTGTTCAGTCAGGGCCAGAGAAAAATGCTGCAATGTAGCAAGAGTGCTACATAACCTCCTGACCCTGGGATTGGTTGCCAGGGACCTCTTTCTCCTGACTCTGGGATTGGTTGCCAGGGACCTCTTTCTCCTGACCCTGGGATTGGTTGCCAGGGTCCTCTTTCTCCTGACCCTGGGATTGGTTGCCAGGATCCTCTTTCTCCTGACACTGTGACTGGTTGCCAGGGACCTCTTTCTCCTGACTCTGGGATCGGTTGCCATGGACCTCTTTCTCCTGACTCTGGGATTGGTTGCCAGGGTCCTCTTACTCCTGACTCTGGGATTGGTTACCAGGGACCTCTCTCTCCTTACCCTGGGACTGGTTGCCAGGGACCTCTTTCTCCTGACCCTGGGATTGGTTGCCAGGGACCTCTTTCTCCTGACCCTGGGATTGGTTGCCAGGGACCTCTTTCTCCAGACTCTGGGATTGGTTGCCAGGGACCTCTTTCTCCAGACTCTGGGATTGGTTGCCAGGGACCTCATTCTCCTGACTCTGGGATTGGTTGCCATGGACCTCATTCTCCTGACTCTAGGATTGGTTGCCAGGGATCTCTTTCTCCTGACTCTGGGATTTGTTGCGAGGGACCTCTTTCTCCTTACCCTGGGACTGGTTGCCAGTGACCCCTTTCTCCAGACTCTGTGATTGGTTGCCAGGGACCTCTTTCTCCTGACACTGTGTCTGGTTGCCAGTGACCCCTTTCTCCAGACTCTGTGATTGGTTGCCAGGGACCTCTTTCTCCTGACACTGTGACTGGTTGCCAGGGACCTCTTTCTCCAGACTCTGGGATTGGTTGCAGGGACCTCTTTCTCCTGACACTGTGACTGGTGGCCAGTGACCCCTTTCTCCAGACTCTGTGATTGGTTGCCAGGGACCTCTTTCTCCTGACACTGTGATTGGTTGCCAGGGACCTCTTTCTCCTGACACTGTGACTGGTTGCCAGTGACCCCTTTCTCCAGACTCTGTGATTGGTTGCCAGTGACCCCTTTCTCCAGACTCTGTGATTGGTTGCCAGGGACCTCTTTCTCCAGACTCTTGGATTGTTTGCCAGTGACCTCTTTCTTCTTACCCTGGGATTGGTTGCCCTGGACCTCTTTTTACTGACTCTGGGATTGGTTGCCAGGCTGAATTTCCGAAACTTTTCATTTTTCATCCATTAATACTTCATTTTATTCACCCTCTTTTAGCCTTAGTAAATGCAAGAATACACATGATTCAAGCGCTATGCCAAAGAAAAGTATAATGACTTTACCATTTTCAATACCATTGAAGTGCAGCTGGCCATCTCCCGACTCTAACCACACTGTTTCTCTGTTAGGGGCCGAGTGGTTATGGTGTTCGGACATTCTAACACTAGCCCTCCACCTCTGGGTCGCGAGTTAGAATCCTAAGTTGGGCAGTTGTCACGTACTGACCATAGGTCGGTGGTTTTTCTCCGGGTATTCCGGCTTTACTCCACCTCTGAAACCTGGCACGTCCTTAAATGAACCTCGCTGTTAATAGAACTTAAAACAAAATAAACCAAACCAAATCCTCTGTTGAACATAAACTTGTTGAATGTCATACGCTTGGATCAAGAGACTTTAGGACACATGACCTCAGAGGCATAGACATATATATATGTGGTTCCCATCCAGATTTTGTTAAAGGAATTACTTAGTCACAAAATACGAGAATGTACTGGTATGTGTATATAAACTCATTTAGAAAACAGTGGATTCCACTTAATATCAACCCTGCTAATATCACATTCCTCTGGATATCATGTTTTTTCCCCCCAAGCACCATTTTTCCCCTTTTACAATCAATGTAATTCTATTTGGTTATTATCATGTATTTTTAAGCGAATTCCTCTTAATATCATGTTTTTTAACCAAAGACATAACATATCTTGAAAGTGATGTTATTTCCATTTATTTCAAATAAAACTTGTACAAAATATTACATTGAAAACAAAAAATTACCCCAAAAAATGATTTTTAATTGAAATAATATTATCTTTATATTGAAACATCCTCTATATGTACATATTGAATAGCTTACTTTTAGTTATGGATATTAAAAGTGCACTAGATTAAGTGGAAAAACATATTTCTCTTAATGTTACTTTCCTGTTAATATCATGTTTTTGTCTGACAAATGCATCATGATATAAAGAGGAATGCACTGTACTTATGAAACAATTTTTTACAACCTATTCTTATCACTCTTATTGATACAAATTTTAGTGTACAGGATATTAATGTCGGGGGAAACTGGAGTACCCAAAGAAAATCAACGTGATTTGGCAGGTGACCCCTTAACCTTTTACATCTGATTTAGGAGAATCAAACCCCAGCCACCCTGATAAAATGAAAGTGCATTATCCATTTCGCCACCGCCCACCCAATACCACCAACTAGCTAGGGTACATTTGCGCTACCGGTTGAACTAGTTGAACCAGTTGAACCTGGAGCGAAAACACCAGGCACAAATTTGGACTGAGGCTGACCTCTGGAAAATCTGGTACATGTGATTTGAGGGGTCAAGACGCACCTGGCCGAAACTAAATTGCTGACTATATTTGCTCTTCTGCGATATTTATTTCTTAAACAATGTCAATCCAGATTAAGATGTAAAGATACATTATATAATTTAGTGGACATGTGATATAACGGCATTTTATTCTTGATATTTTACTAATTTCTGCTCTGAAACTGTTGATTTTTAGATCTGCCTATGGTTCGGTCCAAGTGTGTTCGTTTATCGTGGAATATTTCTGAGCCTCCCGTGCCGGTTCAGCCTGTAGCGCGAATGTACCCCTAGTCTCAGTGCTTCTAAGGAAGGCCACAAAAGTCTACAATTAAATAATTAGAAATGTAGTCTTGTGTTTGGCAACAACAGTTCATAATACTATCAGAGTTACTTTACCATAGTGTGTTTCTCTGTGGCAGAGATATACACAGCTGGATGAGTGTACAAGGTTAGCACACATCTCCTATATCCCTCCCTTCTCATAATGGGCACTACTGTAAACCAACTTATTTTCACGAGCGATTAATTTTCGCGTTTTTCGCGAGTGATAAAAACTCACGAAAATTAATCAGACATGCCAACATAGGAGTACTATACTGCACTAAACATAGGATTTAAACCATATTTATCGCGAGATTAAATTGCCGCTAAATAGTCGTTTTCATAAAAACGCGAAATTAAGTCGCTGCGAAAATAAGTTGGTTTACAGTAATATTATTAGGACTCTCGTCTTTTTGTTGTCTTACAAGAAGAAATCTAATTGAGCTAAGACATCCAAAAACAGATTCATTCAGATGCATTACATCAGATACTTGTTGATAATTGTTTGACATATCATATCATATACATACATTGTACAATAAACAAAGTCTTCCTATATACATATATATGTAGCGGATCTAGACTCGGTTGATCGTCAGCTACCAGATAGCTCAATTGGTTGAGCATCCGTCAAGAGTTCAGAAGGTCCTGGGTTCGAACCCCGATCTGGCTGTGCATTTTTCCTCTCCTGCTACATATATATACAATTTGAAAAGGCTTTTAATTAAAATAAAATATTTAATATTTCAACAAACAAACACCATTAACAATACTCTTTAATCTGTGTACTTAAAATTGTCAAAGTACAATACATTAACTAAATAATTATTATCAGGAAATTTTCGCAATTTGTAAAGTGGACCCTAGAAAATAAGAAACAGCTACATGGGGCAATTAAAACACCTCTAGATCTCTCCCTTCTGGGATTATTTTATACACCTCTTTTTCAATAATGTAGCATTTTTAATGACCACATATAATGACCCAGGCCCAGGGCCCAGTTGTTCAAAGCTTAATCAGTGATTAACGTAAATTTTATTTTCGCTGTATCTTAAAACTTTGACAACATATTCAACCTAGAATTGGCACAGGTAAAATTTATCAACAGGTTAAGTTTCTTGGAAAATAACACATTTCAAACTTAACGGTATATATTTGAGGAATTATCAGAGTTTGAAAAAAGTCGCTCATCACTGATAAGCTTTGAACAACTCGCCCCTGTACTCCATGGGTGTTATCACTTAATGCATATTTGAATCTTTTTTTGATCAAATATTATGTCATTACTAATTAAACCATTTCCAAACTACCAGTAACAGATACCAATGTTTATCTAAGGTCGGAACTCTCTGGTAATGGAGATTTTTGTCACTGTCGGGCAGCATTAAGTCTCTCGAGTGTTGAACACAATTATTTTGAGAAATCACTTCATTAAAGGTATGTTGGCAACAAGAGTTGGCTTACTGCTCTGTCTTTCCAACAACTGAAGTTCTTTTGCTCTGAGAGGTGGTTTTGTTTTTTGCCTGCTTTATTTCGAAGCATCCTTCCTGATTCACACAGATACTTTGGTCCTACTCTGGAAAAAACTTAAACAGGTTGGGGGTCATGTTAACCTTGGCCGTTTTGTTGGGTTTTTATCCGTATCAACCGTATCACCATGGCAACTTTCGTCTTCTGGGACAACATCACGGATTCCTCCCATCTGAAAAATGATTGTTTAACAATAAGGAACAATATAATCGTCAGAATAACTGGGGGCCTTCATATATATATATACAGATTATATTTTGAAGTTGACCTTGAAATTTTTCAAAAAGTTTTATACTAAGTGACACTTGGTAGGGGTCCCTAAGCTTCTCTGTGTGACAGTGACTTATAAAGAGTGTTTATTTACCGTGACTTGGTAAGGGACCCAATTAAGTTTTTCAGTGTGACGGTGACTTATAAAGAGTGTTTATTTACCGTGACTTGGTAAGGGACCCAATTAAGTTTCTCTGTGTGACGGTGACTTATAAAGAGTGTTTATTTACCGTGACTTGGTAGGGAACTGAGCCTCTCTGTGTGACGGCGACTTATAAAGAGTGTTTATTTACCGTGACTTGGTACGGGATCCAAGCTTCTCTGTGTGACGGTGACTTATAAAGAGTGTTTATTTACCGTGACTTGGTACGGGATCCAAGCTTCTCTGTGTGACGGTGACTTATAAAGAGTGTTTATTTACCGTGACTTGGTACGGGACCCAAGCTTCTCTGTGTGATGGTGACTTATAAAGAGTGTTTATTTACCGTGACTTGGTACGGGATCCAAGCTTCTCTGTGTGACGGTGACTTATAAAGAGTGTTTATTTACCGTGACTTGGTACGGGACCCTAGCTTCTCTGTGTGACGGTGACTTATAAAGAGTGTTTATTTACCGTGACTTGGTAAGGGACCCAAGCCTCTGTGTGACGGTGACTTATAAAGAGTATTTATTTACCGTGACTTGGTACGGGACCCTAGCTTCTCTGTGTGATGGTGACTTGTACAGCCAGGCATATCGCTCCTGTCCCTCCCAGTACAGAATCACTCTGATAGTACTGGCATGGCCCCAACTCTCGCCCAAGGCTGGCACTAGCTGTGATGATTCACCCGCTCGAACCTTTGTTGTCATCTGGTTGGTCAACACAACCTGTCACAAGAAACAGTGTGATAAGACACAAACAAAGTGATAAGGTTAAATCATTCATTCAACATTGAGGTTTCATAATGAACTTCAAAACATTAATTTCCTCAACTGAGGCCATATCCCATGATATAGGTTGCAGTGACCCACTTTTGGAATGTTCCTGCATGTATCCATGTATCATACATGTTGCAGTGCCCTACTTTTGGAATGTTGCTGCATGTATCCATATATCATACATGTTTCAGTGACCCACTTTTGGAAATGTTCCTGTATGTAACCATGTGTCATACATGTTGCAGTGACCTATTTTTGAAATGTTCCTGTATGTATCCATGTATCATACATGTTGCAGTGACCTATTTTTGGAATGTTCCTCCATGTATCATACATCATACATGTTGCAGTGACCCACTTTTGGAATGTTCCTGCATGTATCCATGTAACACACATTGTACATGTAATATATGGGGGATTACTCTGAAAACCATTTGGAAGGATAACTATTGAATCAATACCTAAACAATGGTATACCAAACATGTTAAAAGTAAATTTACCGCAAGTTCCCAAGTGGTTGCCAGTTTGATGAAGTTCTGGGCTGTAGAGGTAAGGAGGCGTGTCCTCAGCGACATATCGTCAAAGTCGTGACGGAAATGAAAGGCGACACTATCGACAATCACGAGGCGAACCTGAAATGCGGTTTATCAATACATTATGCATCAATGTCATGTTAAAGGCCAAATATACGTAACTTCAGGAAATTTTTCGTGATTCTGAAGAAAAAAAATCCAGTTGATAACCATGCAAAAATAAGTCTAAAACGAAGTAAACCTGAGTGGTAACTAACAAGAAACTCTTGGCAGAAAAATCCAAAGGATTGAAAATAATTCAAGTGGGGCCCACTTTAATAACAAGCGCAAGTTAGATGACAGTTCAAAATGGACGTGTGTTTACAAATACAGAGTTTCAACTGCTGTTGTACCGGTAACCACGTAAGAATTCATCTTGAATATTGCTGATATCAGTTAATCTTAACTAAATCTACAAATATAAAATGAAAATAATTCAAGTGGGGCCCACTTTAATAACAAGCGCAAGTTAGATGACAGTTCAAAATGGACGTGTGTTTACAAATACAGAGTTTCAACTGCTGTTGTACCGGTAACCGCGTAAGAATTCATCTTGAATATTGCTGATATCAGTTAATCTTAACTAAATCTACAAATATAAAAAAATTATCATGCTTGATTTTTCGCTTTAAGTTATGCCAAAAGTTACGTACTGGGTATATTGGGCCTTTAATAATAAATGGAATGTGCAATGTCAACTATTCATTAATGGAACTTAATTCATCTATTAAGAAAATAGGTCTAGAGGAAAATAATTTCATTTTCTTGACATGAAATCAGAAAACTTCCCCTAGGGTTGAGATACATGGCCCCATGCTGGTCTTATTGAGAGATATTTTGTATCTTTGTATGATATAAAGGTGGATGTTTTTTTATATGCCATTAATATGCTTGCTTGTTGTGGTTAAGACTAATCTAGAAGACAAGTGGTTCATTTGGATGTGACTTAGATTTACATGGCGGCCGGTGTCTTCCCTGCATGAAGCAGAAGACCCTTACTCTTCCAGAACACCTGGTTTTATTCTCTGGTACTTTTCCAAGGGTCACCATTGAAATATTTCCTTTGTTCATATCTTCTCACTAGTTCAAACGATTTTGAGTTTGGATTATAGTGGGTGATAGATTTATTTTATATTATTCTTTTTATTGGAAGTTCAGTAAAACCCCACTTAGTCAAACTCGTAGGGACCTGATCAATAGTACGGGAAATACAGTAAAACCCCACTTACTCGAACTCGTGGGGACCTGATCAATAGTACGGGAAATACAGTAAAACCCCACTTACTGGAACTTGTGGGGACCTGATCAATAGTTTGAGGAATACAGTAAAACCTCACTTACTCGAACTCGTGGGGACCTGATCAATAGTTTGAGGAATACAGTAAAACCTCACTTACTCGAACTCGAGGGGACCTGATCAATAGTTTGAGGAATACAGTAAAACCTCACTTACTCGAACTTGTGGGGACCTGATCAATAGTACGAGGAATACAGTAAAACCCCACTTACTGGAACTTGTGGGGACCTGATCAATAGTTTGAGGAATACAGTAAAACCCCACTTACTCGAACTCGTGGGGACCTGATCAATAGTTTGAGGAATACAGTAAAACCCCACTTACTCGAACTCGTGGGGACCTGATCAATAGTTTGAGGAATACAGTAAAACCCCACTTACTCGAACTCGAGGGGACCTGATCAATAGTTTGAGGAATACAGTAAAACCCCACTTACTCGAACTCGTGGGGACCTGATCAATAGTACGAGGAATACAGTAAAACCCCACTTACTGGAACTTGTGGGGACCTGATCAATAGTTTAAGGAATACAGTAAAACCCCACTTACTGGAACTCGTGGGGACCTGATCAATAGTTTGAGGAATACAGTAAAACCCCACTTACTCGAACTCGTGGGGACCTGATCAATAGTTTGAGGAATACAGTAAAACCCCACTTACTCGGACTCGTGGGGCCTTGATCAATAGTTTGAGGAATACAGTAAAACCCCACTTACTCGAACTCGTGGGGCCTTGATCAATAGTTTGAGGAATACAGTAAAACCCCACTTACTCGAACTCGTGGGGACCTGATCAATAGTTTGAGGAATACAGTAAAACCCCACTTACTGGAACTTGTGGGGCCTTGATCAATAGTTTGAGGAATACAGTAAAACCCCACTTACTCGAACTCGTGGGGCCTTGATCAATAGTTTGAGGAATACAGTAAAACCCCACTTACTCGAACTCGTGGGGCCTTGATCAATAGTTTGAGGAATACAGTAAAACCCCACTTACTCAAACTCGTGAGGACCTGATCAATAGTTTGAGGAATACAGTAAAACCCCACTTACTCAAGTTCACAGGAACCTGATCAATAGTTTGAGGAATACAGTAAAACCCCACTTACTGGAACTTGTGGGGACCTGATCAATAGTTTGAGGAATACAGTAAAACCCCACTTACTCGAACTCGTGGGAACCTGATCAATAGTACGGGAAATACAGTAAAACCCAACTTACTGGAACTCGTGGGGACCTGATCAATAGTTTGAGGAAGACATGGTATTCAAGTAACCTGAGGTTAAGTTGAATATGTACGAACTTGGTGGTGACAAAACAAACTGTGCAACAAATGAGGGGAATTTGAGTAAAATGGATTTGATTAAGTAGGGTTTTACTGTAATATCGAAATTCCTTCCGTAAATTGACTTCTTTCTTACCAGTATAAAGTTCATGCAGTAACCACCCCTCTGTCTCGAAACAGGACGTGCACAGTCTTAGATTTGGTAAGGTTTCAATGTGGCTTATTAAATTAGGGGTGAGAAGTGAACCACGGGCAGTCATTCAGAAGCATATGTCCTTATTGATAGAAGCCTGGTAGGTAAATGTATTTAAGACATTCTTGAAGTCTTTTTTTGAGTGGTGTGGACAGGGTACTGTTACTATGCTAACAAAGCACAGACAGAAGACGTGGATTTAAATTCAAATTTGATTGAATTATTTTTTCAGTTTAATCACTCCCTTACTTTAGAATGTTGCTTGATAAAGTCGGGTATGAGGTGAATCGTAGCCAGCAGTTCTATGTAGTCATGGCAACGGTAGTAATGTATCCTTGACAACACTCTCTCCGGTGTGAAGTCTTCTAGAGCTCCCGAGTCTGTAAACAACAAGGTGCGATAAACTGTTACTTTCTAGATAGAATCTGATCGGTGTCAGTGACTTTCTGAACAATGACAATCACAGAATGAGTTCACTAAAATATATCTTTTTATAATAGTAATAATAATAATTCGAGGTTCTTATATACCGCTTTATCACGACCTGAAAGGGCGCCTCAAAGCGGTTCACAAATTATTATCCGTGGTTATAGGGCCTTAGCAACCAGCCAATATCGCTCTTAACTCCCTGGGGAGCATACAACCTGTGCTGCCATTTCGGCGCTCACAGCTAACATTCTACAATTTCTAGCACTACCCAAACACGTACTCATTTACAGCTAAGTAGACTGGAACAAGCGGAGTAAAGAATCTTGCTCAAGGATATAATACAAGTGCCGTGACTGGGAGTCAAATGCACAACCCTGCAATCACAAGCCTGGAGTCCTACCACTAGACCAACGTGCCTTCTTTTATCCTTATCTTAGAGCACAACCATGGCATGATCTTTCAAAACTCCAACTATTTAGATGAGTCCTCTAGATAGCATGACTGTATTATGGCAAAGCATATGCATACGTACAACAGGTGTAAAATTTTACACCTGTTCTATGCATACGCTTTGTTGGTCATTAATCTGATGAAGGTGACAGGGTACATATCGCACTAGTCATCGAAACGTCACATAAAAACATATTTTGGTTGTGTAAAATAATCTTTACATAAATTATACTTTCAAACTAGAAAAAATTTGTACAAACATTTTATCGATACTCTTGAAAACTTGAAAACCTCACAAATAGAATAGTAAGGTCCCACAATTCAATAGATTTCATTATTTAATCAATATTCCTTTAACTATTTTACGTATGTACCCCTGAAATTTCATAATGAAGTATCCCAATCTTTGTAATGGAAGAGTTCAAATGAGCCTTCAGGGGTGAATGAGTAAACCCTTTCACCACTATTTACCATAGTGGACTTGCCCAGATCATGCATGGTAGTGCTTATTGAAGATACATAGGGGTGAAATAGTGAAGAATTAACACCAGATGCTACCTTGGTCCCCGCCAGCGATTTCTTTACAGTGCTCCACCGTAGCCGTGACGATGTCTACAAGCCGCTCGACAATAAAACTGCCCTCTGTGTCGATATAGATGACCTCCGCCTCAAGGCCTCCCAGACATTCGGGGATCTGGGCATCCACGGCCAACTGCATGCTGGGGGATAAAATAATTTATTACATTTTTACCAGTGAAATATTGAAAATAATTCATTCTATAAAAGTGATATTTTTCACTAGTGAAAAATATAATTTTTTTCTGATTTGACCAATCAGAACGCTACTTACAAACGACATTTGGGAAAATCAAAAGCTGCCACTGTATATTTTACTATAAAAATGTAATAAACAGAATATCTAACAGTATCTTCAGTAATACCAAATGTATTTCACTCGTGTGGCTAATATTTTAATATTTTTCACTCATGCTGCGCACTCGTGAAAAATATCAAAATATTAGCCCCACTCGTGAAAATATATTTGGTATTACTGAAGACACTAATATATATCCTCCATATATATACATTCTGTGTGCCTTCGCCTATATATCGTCACTAAACCAAATTGTAGTCCAGTCAAACCTCGATTAATCGAACTTCGATGATTCAAATTTTCTTGACAAAGTTTGATTATTTTTCATTATACAGTACACTCCTCTTTATATCATGTTGTATTTGTCAGACAAAAACATGATATTAACAGGAATGTGACATTAAAAGAAACATGTTTTTCCACTAAATCAAGTGCATTTCCAATCTCCATAACTAAAAGTAAACAATTCAATGTACATATGAAGATGTATCAATATACAGATAAGATTATTTCAATTAAAAATCATTTTTGGGGTTTATTTTCTATGCAACATTTTGTACAAGTTGTATCTGATATCAATGGAAATGACATCATTTTCTGGATATTTTATGTGATTGGTTAAAAAAACATTATATTAAGAGGAATTCACCTCAAAAGACATGATATTAACCAAATAAAATTACATAGATTCTATAGAGAGAAAAATGGTACTTGGCAAAAATATGATATAAAGAGGAATGTGATATTAACAGGAGTGATAATAAGTGGAGTCCACTGTATAACACTATTGATTTACTTTTCATGAATCGAACTTCTATGAATCGAATTTTTTCGCTGTATCGAAGTTTTAATCTGACCCGTTGGTTATGAAAACATTGAAAAGTACAATAAATCAAAGTAAAAATTTTACCTGCTTTGAAAATTAAGTTGACAAACAAAATAATCTTACATGATTATCACGTTACAAAATTACAGTGTATATTTTAGTATACTTTTCTTTATAAATGTGAATATGCAATTTCTTAGCCTGTGTTACGGTACACTAGCTAGCACCACATTGGTTCCTCTTATGTACAGTACATGCAGTTATTTGACATGTACTTTATATATACATATACATTTCGATGTTCAAAATTCATGAGTCGAAGTCCTGATGTTTGAAGTTTTCACGGCGGTCTTGCAAAGTTCGAAACATCGAAATTTGACTGTATATCACACTGTATTTACATTCTGTGTTGCCTTTGCCTAGATATATCATTACTAAACCAAATTGTAGTATACATTGTATTGTACTTTATACTGCCTTGTGTGCAGCTAGCCAGCTGTCTGGAAGGACTGCGTAATATCAAAGCTTTGCACTCCACCTCAGATTACATGTATATTGGCTTTGAATCAATCACTTAAATGACACTGATCAGGATATTGTGAAGTCATTTCTGGCGCCATGTTGGACTATGTTACGTCAACACTTTGCACTCCGCCTCAGAAAACAATAATACTAAGTTTGTTTTTATTAAACTGTTGGAAATGTTTGTATTTTAAAGGGTGTGGCGGATATCAGTATGCGAGGGTGGCGAGCTTAACGAGGGAATTATATAGGAAAGAAATCCATTCTAGAGGTTTAGGTGGCGGTATGCGAGGGTGGCAGTAGATTAGGGTGGTGATAGGTCGAGGATACACTGTATTTGTACATACCATATCTGAGTTTTGCCTGTGCCTGGGGCACCACAGAATTCCGTGATTTTACAGAGGGGGACACCACCCCCTAACATGTTGTCTAGCTGCTCTGAGAATGTGACAATGTGGGGCAGGGATTGCTCCTTCTTCAGAACATCTAGTGCTGATCTGTCCACATGACCGGAGTTGTCTCCCTTCCCATCAGTTTCTAGCACTAGCTTTAAAATATCCAGAGATTCCTCCATACCAATGCCTGTTTCTGAAGAAAATAAAATGATACAAAACTGAAAGAAATACTTGTTAGCATTTTTTAGTTTTAATCTATATCAAAAGTTACATACATTATGTATATTGACCTTTAAATCAGAAAAACAAATCTGAAGGATTTGGGGTAAAATCCAATATTTCAGTAAATTTAGGTTAGCACAATTCTGAAGGGAAAATTAACAAAATTTTGAGGGGAAAAATTATCCATCAACGGATAAAAAGGTAAAAAGGCCTAGATTCATTCCTGCTAAATAATGTATTTTCATAAATGAAATGCAAGGGAATAATTTAGTTATCCTTTTGATATGTTGATACTTGAAAACATCATCTATCCAAAGAATTGCAAGTCTTGAACAATTATCATTAAAATTTAAACAAGTGGTCATTTCATTTTTAAATCATTCATCCCTGAAATTGTATAATGAACTAATCCAACCTATGAATTGGAAGAGCTCAAATGTGTCTTTAAGTTTAAGTTTAATTGTAAAAAGTATGTTATAATTACCTTTGCTTAGTTCAGATGGCTTCATGCCTTTTAAGTCCTCGACAATAACAAATCCTGCAGCAGACAGCTTTGTCTTGTGTACCGGGGCTATCGGGAAGCTGGTCAGTTCTCTCTGTGTCTGCATCCTGATCTAGTTAACTAACATACACTGCTGGTTGTTTCATATCTGTAATCAATGAATCTGCAAATATTTATATACGTGTATACGAAAATTATCAAAAATAACACAGACACAATAGCGGGAGAGCTTCAGACTCTAAAGTTATTTTCATATTAGTATATATATATATATGAAAGCATTAGCGAAACACAACAGTTGTCATGTAGAATTTATATTTTTCAACTATATTTACACTGTACAATAATATGTACGTATAATTACCTCTATTATAACACTTGTCAAGTTTAATTCAAAGTACAAGAATATAAAGTGAAGTACTTCAGTGAATTAAATTAGTTAAATGCAGATTCCTGACTTAAGGGTATGTTTTATATTTCTGTACCAGTTAGAGTTATCTCCCTTGATATGTTGGGTTTAATCTCGGGCTATAACGACACAACTTTGAATGTCGGCTCAATTTCGGTATAAGTGGGGTTCATTGTATGTATTTTATTCAGGATTGCAAATTAGGGGAGGTCACTCATACAACAGTTAATATTATTATATTTCATAATGAAAATTATACCATAAAAGGTCCAATATACGTAACTTCACAAAATTTTTCGGGATTCTGAATAATTATGAAAAACAATCCAGTTGATAACCATGCAAAAACAAACCTAAAATGAAGTTAACTTGAACGGTAACTAACAAGAAACTCTTGACAAAAGTCCAAAGAATTGAAAATAATTCAGGTGTGGCCCACTTCAACAACAAGTTGCAGTTAGAAGACAGTTCAAAATGGACGTGTGTTTACAAATATGAGTTAAAACTGCTGCTGTACAGGTAACTGCGTAATAATTCATTTTAAATTAATATTGCTGATATCAGTTAATCTTAACTAAATCTATGAATATAATAAGTTATTAGGCTTAATCTTCACTTCAAGTTTTGCCGGAAGTTAAGTATATTGGGCCTTTAAATAGGTGTTAACCTCTGAAACTCAAGTGATTGAGGGAGATCCCCATCATTTCACATTTCTAATGAGGGAGAAAGTGTGTGAAATTCGACTGAAACTGCATTGCTCAATTTGTCTTTCCCTTTATATGTGTAAAAGATGTGCATTGACTAGGTTGCCTTACAAGTGTGAGCTGTAGGGAATTTCCCTTTAGCCCAGTCAGTAGAGCAATTGGGCTGGATTGCCAAGGGTCGTGGGTTCGAACCCCAGTGACAGCACTATCTTTATCACTTTTCCTTGTCCTATAATAATATGTATCAAAATAACTTCACAAAGAATTCATTTGATCCAGACACACCTGCTATGGTTAGTACACACACTGCAGTAACTAGGATATCTTTTGACCACAGGATGTATAGATATTGAGTTTGTGCGAGTTTAACTTAAATGAGGGAGATTGGTAAATTTTGATCAAAATGAGGGAGGGTTAACGGGTATAAACCAGCTAGAAGTTCGGCAACAAGAAAGACAGCTAATTTTTTCTTCCATAGATTTTATACTGAATGGACACATATCACTGGTGATTATCTATATGTAATATTACACATTAATTATCATATAAACTTTGTTTCATTTATTTATTTTAAAAACAATTATGAAACAAATATCTCAACTTATACTTTGACTCTTGATGGCCCAGATAGACGCTCAGGAGGTCTAGTTGTGTGAGAAAATAATACATAAAAAAATACATTGTACCATCACTGAGGAATAATAATGGAAGGGAGGCAACTCAGTCATGCTTAGGATTGAGATTGAAGGGGAGGTAATTCAGTTATGCTTAAGACTTCAGATTGAGAAAAGTTCCTCAAAACCAGTATTGATATTTTGATATTTTTTTCTTTTTATTTACAATACATGTAGTTCATTTTGATCTGAAATATAACATGTTCTAGGACAAATTACATCTTTTCTAGAAGTTAGGGTAATTATCTTTATTTTGCTTTCATTTCTGGCAATACATAAAGTTTATTATTATTATCATAAACTAATTAATCCAGAATTATTGAAGATATAATCTTGAATTATTTCAGAACAAAAAATGGACACATTTCATGACTTTTAAAACTTGATATTAATAGGTATGTGACATTAAGAGAAACATGTCAATGGTGTTTTTCCACAAAATCTACCGTAGTGCATTTCTATCCTCCATAACTAAAAATCTAAAAGTAAGCTGTTTAATGTACATATGAAGATGTTTCAATTTATAGATATATTAGATAACATTATTTCATTAAAAAAATCTCCTTTTTGTTAATATTTATTTTCTTTGCAAGTTTTGTACAAGTTGTATCTAAAATCAAAGAAAATTACATCATTTTCTGGATGTTCTATGAGATAGGTTTAAAGACATGATATTAAGAGGAAATCGTCTCAAAATACATTGTACATGACATAACAAAATGAAATTTTATAGATTTTTATATTAGAGGGGAAAATTGTGTTTCGGGAAAATGTGATATAAAAAAAAAATTGTGATATTAACAGCAGTGCTATAAAGTGGAACCCACTGTACTACAGTAGGAAAAAGGGGACATTTTTTCATTGATGTAGGTCTGCAGGTCAAAGGTCAAAATGTAGGTCAGTGACCTACTTTTGAGTGACCTAGTTTTGAGACATGACACAACACTTCACTTAGGTGAACCTATACCTGAAGTATGAGATAGAGTCTGGACAAGATAGCGGAAGGATGCAATGCAACACTATCAGGCGGGGGAATCAAATCTGAACACCTATATACAAATGTAGGTGAGATCTTCAAGCTATGCACTTACCATTGACTGAGTCTTCGCATGAGTCTTCATGATCATAAGTTCAGAAACATCAGCAAACCGGATATGGTGTGAAAAAACTCATTTAGAAGATACGTGTTTACCTGTAATGTGTGTAAAAAGCATCCTTTTATCTGTATGTGTCATTTTAAACTCAAATATAGACACTAAACCATAGATAAGTGACAGAAGATAGGGGCATTCGTCAACACACTGACACACGTGTTGTTGCGAATTTCCCTCCAAAATGTCAAAACTGTAAACACGCCAAATATTGACGTCATCACTTTATGTGCACAAAGCTGTAAAGCCATCGATGGCGTGACAACACTGAAGGATGGAGCGAGGAAATGACTTAGCTTCCTTTCAGCGTTTCTTGGATAAATTCTGTCAAACTATTGCTGATGAAGGTGAAAGTGAAGACCTCCCAATACGTCTTTCTAATCATCGTTTGCTGACCGACGAGATTGAAGGCGAATGCCTCGAATGGGCTCTCCGTTACTTGGAACCACGGTAAGTTATATAGGGATTATAGAGCTAACGGTACCTTGTTGTTTATGTATACAGTGTATTGGGTCAGACCGGGATTAACCAGTGGCCTTCGATCATAATGTACACTATGATTACTGAAAGGTTTAATTTTCCTGCTCGCCAAATCGTTATAATATGGCACATAAATTACTAATAAACAGGACAGAGAGAAATGAACTTGCACACATACAGTTGAACTTTAATTTAATGTAAGCAGGTGCCCGTTTTCTACATGCTGTGTTATTACCCATGTACATAGGCCTATGTACTTTATTGCACGTAGTACAAGTATCTTATCATATTAGCAGGAACATATAACGTATAAGACGGTAGCAGGGCAAACAAATAAGTTAGTTTGAGGAATTACAGAGAATAATTAAAGAATTATGTATGGTATTTGAATGATTAATTATATATTCAATAGTATTAATGTTACTATTATATATTTATTATATTTAATATTTTGAAGGTTAAGTTAACAATGCTGTAGCTCAATATCCCATTTCACTTCAATATATTTCATAAATTTCTGAAATTATTAAAATATCAAAGACTATCTGTATTTTTCATTTTAACCAATTTTATCAACCAGGATGTTATAATTGTCAAACAAAAAAATTGAATTGAAAGTTTATTATTGCTACATTTAAAAATCTAGGTCTCAAACTATACCATCTATAGATATTGTTGACTGAACTTATACTGGAGCAGTCCATCAAAAATGTTAAGTACGTATACCATATCATGTATTTATATTAATTATATACCATGGTATGATTTTACCATGCATTTATGTGAATCAAACTAAAACTGAAAAACAGGCAAGGAATTGTTCATTTGGGAAGTTTATAATAATTTGACATATATACTTAAGCGAATTATTAAAAATTATAAAGAAACAAATGAGACTTATTTATTATATAGATGGCAGATCTGCTTTATGTTATATAGATATATCTATATATATATGTGACTGTCATTCATTGGATGCAGTGGTGTGAATCTATAATTCTGAAATTGTATATTAAAGTTAACCAGGAAGTAGATACTGCACCTCTGCAGTGACAATATGTGTCCGGATTTACAATCTGTGATCTGAAATTAACCCTATCACATGTAACTTCAATAGACTCTACCTTGCATTGATAGGGGTAATTCAATTATGGTCTACATTGCTGAAATTAAAGGGTTAAAGAATATCTTCCTTTTTGTAATACCTATTACAAGAGGTTCAGCACTGACCTAAATGTTGATGAAGCTGTATATGATAATATAACAGCACTAGGTTATTTGCAGAAGCCATGCAACTTGTAACATAACTTAACTTTGATCAAGCAACTATATGGTGCTTAGAACGCAAAATTATGCTATAATATGTTTTTACATTCAATTAACTATGCTAAAATCCATGATGTACTTTTACTGAAATAAGTTATCCACCAGCAAGGATCACTTTGGGGCGAGATTTAGAGATTTTTATCCATATTATTCTTGAAAATCTCATTTAAAAAAATCTCATAGAAATTTTGCTTATCTCATAAAATCCCTCAAATTCTCCCATAGGCTTTACATTAAACTCCCTGCACCAGTATAAGTTTTGGTCTATGATGTTTAAATCATAATTTTTAAGAATGATAGATATTTATATTAATCACATGATTTCTGTATATATATCCGGTCATGTTTGTGATTATGAATAATTAGTATATTTTTCTATATCTAAGCTTTTCAGTTTCACCCATACACTATTACAGATGATGCATACATGTCTACAAAATACTATCATTATGAACCATCAACATGATCATATTGTAATGGATCATGATCTGTGTAATGTATTATGGTAACACATGTATGTGTATTTGGTCTGTCAAACCAGGGTGTTTATGAGAAGTTAAGTACACAGAGAGGTATGACTTGATAGACACTCAGGCTCTCATTATTAATGACCATAGCTGATTCCTGACATCTGTTCCGTAGACTCATTCTACTGCATCATAGGGATATGTTTATAAGCTGACAAAGAACAGACCCCCACATGTGCAGCAGCCGGCTATCCTGTGGTTTACCTATTCAGATCTACACAAAAAAAACACAACAACATCTGGATTCTGGTGCAACCAATTTCATTTAGCTTTGGAACATATCAAAGTTTTGTTTACATAACTTGTATTAATTATTCCGAGCTATGACATCGCAATCACAAAACAAAAACAGAAAAAGTATGCATGTATTAGTGTCAAATTAGTACAAGTATGCATATTTTTAAAAAAGTTAAATCAAATTTATTTCAAATCTTTTTTGACATATGTTATTATCAATACATGAGCTGATTGAATGGAACTTAACTATGCACGGTATAGGAAACATGTATGCTACCGGATGCATGTTATTGCCTTTTAATTGAATTAAGCTCAGGGATTCATCATTCTTTCCCACGGACATCATGTTTGCCTATTATTTCAACAAGTTTTTTAAATGAAACTTTATTGCTTTGCACTGGAGTTGGTTATGGTAGGTTATTAGGGGTTTGTTTGAGATAATTTCAGATAAATGGGACATATAACATACAAAAGTGTATCATGGCTTTGATTACTGTACTAACTTGTTATACTGTACTAGGTGCATTTACAGTACACGAACAACAAAAGGACGCAATAACTTACACTGGAAACACTTGGAGTTTGTCTAAAAAGTATGAATTACAGTCATTATAAGGTTTATGACATAATGATGTACACAATAAGTCAAATTTTAACTCATTGACCCATGAAAACAGATATAAACTCTTTCCAATTCAGAGGTTGGATTTTGAGATAGATCATTATGAAATTTTAGAGGTGAACTAGTAAAAGCTAGCTGTGTCAAAATGTTTTTGTAAATTTATTGAAGTTGAGAAAATAGTATATTTCCAAAGATTCGAAATATAAATCTCACATAATGTACACAAAAATATTTGTTTGTTTCCTAAATCTAATTAACATTAAAAAAAATGATAAACAAATTTTATGCACTTTTATGCTATATGCTAGAGATTACAGCTGTTTCCAACTTCTTGATTGATTGTTTGGTTTCAGTAGTTGTATAACAACTACTGATTCATAAGAGAGGACTTCTATAAGCTATATGGCTGCTGTCCAATCCTTTTGTCAATATGTTTGACAATAAAATTTCATGAAATTGAAATTGAACTATTGATTAAATCTTAACAATTAAGTATTAATAAAATATTAATTTTGAATGGATGAGTTTTTTTTTTTTTCTACAACCCTGTGAACAAATTGCTATAGTAAACAAGGCCAAACAAAATACTTGTTGTTTCTACTTTTGGCTCTTGCAGAAAAGATATTCTAATAGTGTAAGGGAAGAAAGCAAAACTTTTTAATTTGATTTTCAATATATTTTCCAAGTAATCCTATAAAGAATATATTACAGATTTTCTTAGAAAAACTAAATAGACAATTATAAAAAGACAAATTTTTGAAAATCCAGAACAGTTTAATAATCAATCAAATTGCTAGATAGGCTTAAAAGTTTTGAACAGATATCAAATGTGGATCAGGATCTTGGCTGACTATAGACTGCTCTATGTGCAATTCCCCTTCAGATTTCCTACGTATTATTTCATGAAAGACCTGATCTTTACGACTTCAGCGATACAGTCAATGTCGTCTACAATGCTAATCATGGTTTTATGGTGTTAAGGTTGTGACAATCAGATTAGTTATCCTTGTCCAATGGTCAATTCCAATCTCCATAATGTCCAGTCTCCACAATGAATGTAAATGTGAGAAATCCAATTACCAGAATGTGTCTCGTGCCCAGTCTCCTAACTTGTCGATTTCAGGCCAAGGCAAAGTATAATGCTGTTTTTCTCAGATTTTTTCACATCTGCCTTTTCATTTTAAGTACGAAAATGTTATCAGATGGTTTGGTCATTTTTAACTCATTCACACCTGAACAAACATTTGAACTCTTCCGGTTCAAAGCTTAGAATAGTTCATTGTGAAATTTCAGGTTTGAATAAGTTAACTTCCTGGTGCAAATCCTGTTTGAAGATCTTATATCTCATGATTGCATTTTGTGGCAAATAATAAACTCGAACTTCATACTAAGATGAAAGTGAATCCATTTGTGCATGTATGTTTATACTTATAATAATGAATACATGTATTCATTTAAAAAAAATGGACCTGATTTCTAAAGTTGAAAGCTTTAACCCCTGATATATTTTACTAACTTAATTAAAACATCTTCGTTAATGAAGGGTCGTCCTTAACTTGCACTCATCTCTTTGACCACAAGTGAGACAACCGTTGGCTTGCAAGTGCAAAGATTTCTTACTAAATATGTTTTAATAGAATATTGTGAAAGTCTTTGTACATTTCTCATCTTCTAGATCTGGTGTCTCAGCCATATTCAAGTACAATACACAGGCTGACTTAATGAAAATCAATCGGCTGCAGATGCCATGCTTTCTGAAAATTCTGTGAAGTGCACTAAATTAAGTATAAAATGCATTCATGTTAATGGTTTTAAGATACATGTACCAGGAATAATTGAATCCACCTTTTAGGCTAATCAATAGTCTGTTATAGGGATAGTTCTTTTAGTGCTGGTTGCTAAGCAACTGGTAAAACTACACTTACAATTAAATATATCTATCATGGGTTTTATGGATTGCCTCACTTAGAATTCAAATACATGTTTTGGATTGTCTCGGGTTGAAATCAGATCTGAAGCTATATTTTGTTATGCATAATTCTTTTATAATACCAACTAAAGGATGTTAACCTTCAAACTTAATTTTGATTCGCAATTTTGGTTTGCAAATATAATTTTGATTATATGTATAAACTTGATCGAGGGTCACCCTTAGAATTTGAATACAATTAAGAAGTAAAATATTTATATTTTATGAATGATACAAGATTATAATCCCATATAACAGATTTTAGATTTTATCTGAGACACAATTAATTTGTTATAAAAATTGTTTTAAACCAAGACTTTTTTCGCAAAAATAAAATCTTTGACAGATCAATGTTTCGGGGCAAGTTTCTCTAAAGGCTTCGGGATATGCTAACCATTTAATTTTTATCAGGGTGCTGATTCTAGATTTTGACATGAAGAATTCTTATGATTATATTCAATATGAATTTATATGGGTGCCAAAATTTGTAATTATCAAAAACCAGTATGCAGGGGTAGTCCTCTCTGGAACAGCTGAGACTAGTACTGGTTATGATCAATTCAATACATATTCTGGTGTAGTATACTATAGTTATACCGCTGTATATAAATTTAGCTTAGCCATTTTTTTTGTCTCTTATATTTCTACTTCGTTACCTCCAAGAAATCCTTTCAAATCTTATGTACCAGCTTTGAAGAACTGAAAGCAATTGACAAGGTATTGATAATTACATTTTGTAGTAATATTATTATGCAGAAATGTACATGTAATTTGTGAACCGCATTGAGACGGCCTCTTAGGTCGTGATAAAGCGGTATATCAAAACCTCGAATTATTATTATTATTATGTATGTGTAATAGTATGTCCCCGGCTACTTGCCCTTCTAAGTGTATATATATAGGCCACATCATGATGCACGATATATACTGTATATATATATATATACATACCTGATATACATATTTCTTGGTGTACATGCAGTTTAGCATGTGTGTGCACATGACTGATTGCACTGGCAAGAATAATGTGTATACAGATATATATATAGAAATTAATGACCATCAAAACGTATCATTACTAGAAATCCTCTTTATTCTAGCCGTAATGTGAACATACATGAAGAGATTTTGCTGACTTGCAGGTGCTGATGAGTAGTGCTAAATACTGCACACAAAAAAACTCCCCGGTATCCTCAAGATGTATGAGGGGGTATATACATATATATATCAGGGAGGGATGGTTTGTGGCAGTGGTGTATTTTCTTCATCTTCAACCACTGACATTACTGAGGTGTCATTGTGTCGGCTGCTAGATAGATTACACCAGAGGAAATAGTTGTGGTCAAAAACGATTAGCTATTACCATATTAATGTCAAGGACTGAGATACTACAGTGTTGTGGTTGCCGTGTGGTATCTGTTCGGCTCGTTGATAAGGAAACCCAGGAGAGATATGTGTGATGTAGTAGGCTTTCCTCAAAGTAAATTCTCAAAACTTCAGTCCGGTGTAACTTTTTATAATCAAAGAAGGCCGTTAGAATTAGAACTACTAAAATAATTCTATTTCCGTTAATTATATGCCTCCCTTTGAAGAAGACGGTATATTAAAAGTTTGGCTTGCACCTGTTGGTTGAACAACCTTCTCCGATTAATATCTTAGGAATGCTTTTTGTTATATATATGGTATGTCATATGTGGGCTGGTCAATAGTTGTAGATGACCCCTATCAATTTTTAGGTCAAATTGTTATAATATAGGTCACAGCGCGAAATGCAATGAAATAAACATTTTCTGTGCAGCAAAGCTAGGGTATACACCAAGGTTATGCTAACGGTCCCTCACTGTGTCTAATTCCATGTAACAATGACTAACCAAAGCCTATTGTCATCAGATTAAAGGTCAAGCTCATATTTTACACCTTTAATTACCTCAAGGAAAAATGTAGTGGTGAAATAGAAGTATCAGATCTATGATAGAGGCAGCCACAGTGGCAGAGTGGTTAAGGTGTTCCAACATTCTACCAGTAGCCCTCTACCTCTGGGCTGCGAATCCGAAACCATTATGGGGCACTGACTGTAGGTTGGTGTTTTTTCTCTGGGTATTCCGGCTTTCTTCCACCTCCAAAACCTGGCAAGTTCTTAATTTTATTATGACGCTGGCTGTTAATAGGAGGTAAAGCAAAATAAACCAAACCAATCCATGATAAAGCTGGAAATATTTGCATCATTAACCCTTATCATGCTGCATTGTTTGATATTACAGGGGCACTCTGTGCTGAATTGTTGAATTTTTTTTTTTTTTTTTTTCATTTTTCAAATTGATCTTAACACATTCTTGAGTATGTTATCTAAGTGTTGAAAACCATTTTGAGTGAATTCATGATGATTTTATAACCTCATGCTATATGCAAAAATGACAACATAAACACCAAAGGAATTTCAATTTTGAATATTTATATATATATTGCAGACTTGGAATAAATTATAAATGTAAAGACTTTTTTCGCCAAGTTTTGTTAAAAAATCTGATAGTTTCACACATCGCATATTATACAATGCTGCATGGGCAAGTCTACAGAAAGTCCTCTTACCAAATTACTACTGTAACACTCAAGTCTTAACAGTTAGTTGTTGGTTTGTCAAGACAGTCCACTGGCGATTCATTCCAAATCTTTAAAATCATCAAAGGCGTTGCTTTTAATCCCATTGTCCCCAGGATCTATAACCGTATCAAGCTTATTGAACGACAGAACTGGTATAAATACCTTCAAGGTTGATCAAATCTTTGTGTGTCGAATGACAAAAATATTAATTTATTTTTCAAGGTAGATATTGTCGACGATTACAACCGAAAATCTACAACGGCACATGAACATACAATAGAAATGTAATTAACAAATTTTTATCAGCGGGTTAATTTTATACACAGCTCAGATAGAGGATCAACAACTACTTATGCCAGGACAATTAAATTTAAATGAACAAATTTTTTTTTTGTATATATACATTAATGTTTATAAAACAGATGTTTATTTGAATATATCGGCTTTGTGTATGTGTGTGCTATACAAAAACTGTTTGTAACATACAAAACTCAATAGTAATTAAAGTTTCAATGCATGTTTTGGCACAACTAAAACAATAACAAAAAAAGGTGATAGGTAAGTTTGGTCACGTCAGATTATTGTGTTATGCTAATTAATTATAGACTCCAAATAATAACTCTTGCAGCTGTGTTATAATAGAAACTTTACTATGTATATACAATATTAATATGACCAGGTATTATATTTCTCTTGTTAAATATATTTATATCTGCAGATTTGTGAGTTTGCCAATTAAATAGCTATAGGTAATATGATGAATTAAAAATTAAATATATATATTCACACTGCTATCTAGATCATTATGTCATTAAATGTGTTACGACAAGTTAAGTAAAGTTCCACAGTTTATACATGTACATCAGCGATAGATATTAGTAAGGAAGATCACATATGATATTGATCAATCATAGATCTACATATCACTCATACAAGCTATTGATAATCAAGTTAGAAATCATGTTTTGTAATGAAATGGTGGGAGTTTGGTGCATTATATAAGCAGCAATCAATTTACAATTTATTTTCATGGGTCCTTTTTGTACATATTGCCGAAAATGATGGGTCCAACTTTTTTTTATGAGTACTGGACTCAGGAATCGCACATGAATTGATCACTGTATAAGCAATTTTTTTTTATATATATATCTTTAAAAAAACAGTTTAATATTAAATTTGAAGCAATCATGAATTTAAAAACAAGGATCGAAAGGACCGAAAGAGTCCTTATTATAAGTTATTGTGAATTTGTGTCAATTACTTTAAAGAATTAAAGATCAATTGAATTTAACATCCAGTTACATAAAATGAAAATTTCGAAATCAGTATTTATAATATTTCTGTATTACTTGCATAAATTTGCAAATTTAGTCTTGAATAAGAAAAAATTAATATTGTTTTCACTAAATTATAAGGTAGATATCTAGAATAAAATCAGTTCAAATTGTAATGCTGTCTGTCTAAATTATTCCTCTTTGGGGGGGAAATACATTAATATAGATATATATTTACTGTATGTTATATGTATAACATGTATAGTGATCAAATCTTGATTTTGAAGCACAATTTATAAGTGCTTAGCCTTTATATCAGTAATGTTCTAAATATTTTGACCCATGTTGTTAAAAAAATAAAAACCCCAGACCAAAATTGAGATATAGTATATTGCTATCCGTGGGTTTGTAAGTCAGCTGATTTGATATTTTATCTATAAGGAATCAACCCAGTGCCCCCTGTGGTTCCTTCGTCCTAGTCTATCATCCTCCATACTGGAGTTCATAGAGCAGTGGGCCTCAGCCACCGTACCCTAGAGCTTGGTACATCTGTCAGCATGGCTAATGTAATCTTAAAGATTCTCCATTCAAAAACATGTTGTAAAAATGTTACGCAAACATCAGTTGCGAACATAGTTCTATACACCATTAGCTTATTATACATGTTAAAAAAATAGAATTTTCTTAAATCAGCATTTAAAAAAAAAAAATAGATAAAAAATTAAGTCTTTTTGTGAAATGTTTGTTGATCTAAACTCTGATGAAGAAATGTTTTATTTAATTTTGAGATAACTAAACTCCGTAAAATTTATATATTTTTTTTTTTACTGGTGTCTCGTTAAGCTGGTGAAACTTTAGAGACCCGGCCGTGTGTGAGCTCTGAATGGGATTTCTGTGTAGTGTGGGCCCGTGGGAAGATGTTCGAGTTATCATATAGGTGTAGTCGGAATAACCTATACCCAAGTATATCACAAAGGTACATCTACCTGCAGATCTACTGTAGGTAAAAAGCTTATATTCAGTTTATGTGTGTTAAAACACATTACTTGTATATATTACGTTTTGTACATCAAGTGAAATTTTTCCTTTTATTCTTATTTTATTTGAGTACATACTATGAATTTGATGATACCACAAGCTATAATTTTTAAATCTCTCAGTCGGGAGTTTGTGAAGATACAAAGTCTTCGCTTGGCATTGGAGTTTATTGAGATTGACGAGAGACGGAAATCGGAGATCTCGTGTGCCGATAAGAGATTTTATACACCGAATGAAAACATGAAAATTGTTTGTTTATTATTAAATAAATTGTGGAGTACAAATTCAAACAAGATATTAAACATAATGAAATGTTCGCTTAAGTATTCTTTGCCAGTGTAAAAGATGTGTATTGATTAAGTATATAAGTAGCCTTACAAGCATGAGCTGTAGGGAATTTCCCTTTAGCTCAGTCAGTAGAGCTTCAGGCTTGAGAGTCAAGGGTCGTGGGTCCGAGCCCCAGCGACAGCAGTATCTATATCTCTATTCCTCGTCATATTTCAAAGGAAGAAGCCTTTAATTGGCGGGGAGTCAAAAAACCAGGATTGGAGATTTCGAAAAGAGGGAAAAGTGTAAAAAATGTGCACTAATAAGGTTGCCTTACAATCTTGAGCTGTAGGGAATTTCCCTTTAGCTCAGTCGGTAGAGCTTCGGGCTGGAGAGCCATATATTCTTAGGGTCGTTGGTTCAAGCCCCAGCGACGGCGCTATCTTTATCACTATTCCTCATCCTATTACACTGTGTTACTGGAAAAACTTAATATAGTGGCCAAATCATTTCTTCCGTCACATCATTCAGAGTCAGGATCCTTGCAAAACCATTTTTGAAAAGAATAAAACGCTAGCATGCCAAGATGTATCTGTCTTTTTCTTACCCCTGAAATTTCACAATGAACTTCTCCAAACTTTTAATGTTTCAGAAAAGTTTAGATTAAAGAATCCCTTTATTATTCAATTTATCGCCCTAATAAACCCCTTATAATGCCTCATTTTCTTGACAGATGTAGGCAGTATAACAAGGTCCTATTAAAACAATGATATGTTTGAGGTCAAATTCTTTATCTCCTTTCAAAAGAGTTCTACACTTAGAAATCCATGATACATGTTTAATGAGTAGCGACCGACAAGTTGTATGATTGATGATGACACAATGTACACAAGAATACAAACATTGATAACGCTGATATTTATGAATGATATGAATACATGTATACTGCTAATCAAATATTGACAATCGTTCAACTCATTCACACCTGAACACTCATTTGAACTCTTCCAAATCGAAGTGTGGAATAGTTCATTATGAAATTTCAGGGCTGAATACTAGCTTGCGACAGAAAACTCTTTCGCAAATAATGTGTTTGTGTAAGGTAGATTGTTTGATCCCGGAAACTGAATCTGATAACAGTAAACTTTTTATTGTTATCTTTTGCAAAACTTGTTCATGAAAATTATTTGTTAAAATGGTGTCTTAATGTCAATAACAGATATATATATGTGTAGGCTTCAAAAAGGTAAAATCAGTATTTATAATTGACAAAGTCAGGGATTTTTTAAAAAAAAATTTGTTTGAAAATTTTCAATGAAATTTTTCTGAGAGAGAATTCAAAGTTCAGAATGAATGATATCAACGAATGAAACCTTCTAGAGGGGAAATGAAAATTAAATCAAAAAAATTTAGCAGGGGCTGCGCTGAATAAGACTATCTGTGTTCTATGAGATATGACTTGAGGTCAGACCCACTGTGAGAGCGTGCTGTATCAGCTATACCTAAGGTGTGGATCAACAAGTGCCACCGTACACACTGATAACTGTGCTTAGGATCAGACCCCAAACACATCCAATGTCTTAAATATCGACTTCCCATATTCCTGAGGTATTACACATTTAAATATTGAAATAAATCATATATAAAAATGTGTTGCTGCTATCGCTTGTCTGCAATAAGGCTAGAAATAGTGATAATTAGGACGTAATGATTAAAGCTTTGGTGTGGAACTTTGACAGAGAAATTAAGGGCAAAAGACATTAGGAGGATTTGAAAGGTTGTTGGATATTAATAAGGCTAGAAAGTAGAAACATTGGCGTAAGTCTTAATGATAAGATTTGGTGTGGAACCTTGACAGAGAAATTAAAGGCAAAAGACATTTGGAGGATTTGAAAGGTTGTTGGATATTAATAAGGCTAGAAAGTAGAAACACTGGCGAAGGTCTTAATGATAAGCTTTGGTGTGGAACCTTGCCGTCGCAGTGTTTTTGCTTCCTTGATTTTTACAGCAACCTAGCTGTGCCTTATTAAATTGGGAAAATTTTAGTAGGATTTTCAGATGAAATGTGAAAATATTCTTGAATTTTGCTTCATTTTGAGAAAATAACACAAATTTGGCTCAGGGGAAATTAACTGGCTTATTCGGGCAAACAAAATTACTGTTTAGAAAGGCAAAAGAGGTTTGGCGGATTTGAAAGGTTGTTGGCCATATATCGTTTGATCAAATCTTGTTAATATCTTGCTATTAGTGGGTAAGACAGGCAGACATCCCATAATACTTCAGGGACAACCCTTACCGACGAATCAATACACACATCAGTTTTACCTCTCACCCTTTTCTCACCCTTTCAATTAACGGTTTTCAGCCTCTATAGCTTGTCTTACCCGGTATATCCCAGAGGGACTTCTATGTATATATACATGTACATAAAACACATTTGACCAAAGTCTTGTATCAATTTTGTATGCAATTATAGATCAAAGACGGTTCTTATATAATCCTTAAATAAATTTCCCAAAAATGTATGTATGTATCACTGCAAAAAAACTATTACAAAATTGTGAAAATGTTTTGCTACAGGCTTATGATCTGTGTTAGCTCTAGGTAAGGCCATGTAGTTATCATATGACAGGGTACAATTGTATATACATTTTTTTGGTAGGTAAATAATACCATAATTAATACAATATTTAAAAAGCACATGTGAAGGTGAAATCAACACCGAAGCGAATATGGATTTTTAGTGTAACTGGTGTAAATGGATAGAGCTGATATGGGACCAGTCCACAAGAAATCTAGTTATAAAACCCTTATTGCCACCAATAAACTGGAGTCACTAGTGATACCAAGTTGTAAAATTTTTATCATATACTTTACACTGACAGTTAGTATTTACATGGCTGACTAAAGCTGACCAGATAATTGGCATGTGTTGGAACAGATATGATGCGATGGAGATACGACGGAGATACGGCAGTATTATACTGATAATTATATACATATCTAGTTAAATCAGAATATAAAGCTTCCTTCTTCCTTGTCAATTTCGATAATTAAGCTTTAAAATCTTCCTGGATGACGATCACCATAGAGGGTTTCTGTCACAAGTTTGATGGTTTGGGTCGAAGCAATAATTCACGGGTTTCTTCGATCCCAATCGGCCATAGTGCCAACGTTACCTTCAAGCCTTACTTGGTATGTAGTGTAATTGACTTTAAATGGCAAACTTCAGAAAATTCATCTCCGCAAATAGCTATTGAAGTGCTGAGTTTGTGATTTTAAATTTCAGTTTCACAGGATTTTGAGATCACAAAATTGACACTTTCCCATGAATCGTTTCCTGCCTGTGCTTCAGATAGCCTACTTTAGACATTAATCTGTGTGTGTACACCAGGGACTGCCCGTAATTTTATTTTGTGTGATGGTTAATTTTCGGGTTGCCAGGGATACAGGGACTGTGATCAAATAATCCATATTACCCGGTATTTGTTTACTGTTTATTACAAATAAGTTACACAACACGGTGGATGTCTGGTTTCTTTTTTACCGCCAAAATGAAAATTTAATTGAGGTGTCTTTAATGTATGCCAAGGCAAAACAAAAAGTTTTTGTTCAAATTTCAAATTTATATTTTCGAAATACCACTTTTGATTATTATTTTTAAAATGGCGTGATAAGCTGCAGCTCTGATACTTAAGGCAATATTTTTTATGATACTTCAGAGGGTATATAACTGATGTAATGGTAGGTACCCTGGGCTTATTACCGAGCATTGGCTTATTGTCGGAGAAATACAGTGTTAGTTTTAGAATGATTGATTGATTATAGGTCAACAGTTATTTAGCAAAGTGATTTAAATCAACTCAAACACCCCTAAAATTTCATAATGGACTATTCCGACCTTTGAATTTGAAGAGTTTAAATGTACGTGTCTTCAGGGTAGAGTTAAATAAAGGACATTATAAGCTCCAGAGGTATTATAAGAATGGACTGCATTAATATTGTCTGCTGTATCTTAATAATTCCTTATACAAATTTGTAAACACTGTGTTGCGCGTGGCTCGATGGTTCTTTTTACTGTAGATGAATGAATTTGAATTATAAATGAAGTTTTATTTAAAACGAGCCTTGGGCATTACATGAATATTAAAATGTGCTAAAATTCGGAGACATTGTCTTTAATGGACAATCGTTTTGGCTGTGTACGTACGTAGTTTCTGCAAACATGAGGTAATTAACATTGGAGTTCCAGTATCACAATGTCATTATATGTGGGACTTTAAAGTGGAAAGCGATGTTTGTGGACTGACTGGTGTGAATTGTTGATCTATACTGATTCGACCGGAGACAGGCGTATTATGCTGCAAATTTGATTTTGATGGTGATGGTGCCGCGGGTATGCAGTGGTCTGTGTTAAACTGCACTGTGTATACCATATATGTCATATAATTAACATTAGGAGACCTACCCTCAGTAAGTGTTCCTGACACTTTCTTCTGTTCTCAATTGTAAGTCAGCAGTAATAGCTATTTAACTGATCTCAGGTTAAACAAGCTAAATCTTAGAATTAATATCCCCCGCTTTTCCCCCTTTCGTCAGGGGGTAATCATGTTGTAGGTAAAAAATCTTCTGTAATTTTCATGCTGTTGACACAAGATATAATATATTGCTTGGAAATTGAACAAAAACTAAAGCCTGATACACAGAAATCAGATAATATTTGTTGCCATGATTGCATGGAAACACTAATCAAGGGGCCATAACGCTGTTAAATAAAGACATTTTACAAGGTTATTGAAGTTTTAAAAAAAAAAAGGATTATATTTGTTGCCTTTATTGACCACAAACAAAAGAATATGACTATTTAATCAAAGGGCCATAACTCCACCAAATAACGTCCGAAAGAAGTGGAGCTCAAACTTTGCCGAGTACTTTAGACGTTATTCCTTGTAGCCAAGTTTCAACTAAATCAGATAATATGTGTTGCATGGAAACGAAGTGAGACAGACGAACATACCCAAATTAATATCCCCCTTTTCAGTGAAAGCAGGGGATGAAAATACCTGACTAGTCTTTAGCGGATAACTGTCCTTGGGCAGTCCGGAAGACTCGTAATTCGGACGGTTCGGACTGGGAATGAAGGTGTCTGGATTATTACGAGTCCACTCTACTGTGAGAATCTCATGGACCCTGAAGGTGATGCAATCGCAAACTGAGCCTTTGATTGTACTAACATGTCCAAGGGGTGTAGAGCAAAATCTATTCCAACCTTTCAATTGGAAAAGTTCAAAGTGTCTTTAGGAGTGAATGAATTAATGAATACAACATGAACAATATCATTGCTCCTGGTGGAATCATTAGTGCAATACAATATACAAATATATATACACATGAAAGGCTGTCCCTTTGTAGCAGGCAGAATCATTAAAAGTAATGTTTAGTCATAGCAGTTCCAGGCAAGTCCGTGATACTAAACCTTGAGTCTCCTGGTGTATGATTATGTGAGGAAAAAAGGTTTGGCATTGATATTCCTCATTCTATTGATAATACGTACTAAGTCCCAGAGTCCAGTGGCAGGGGACCTTTTTAGGGTACATGAATGTCATTTGGTACGAATTCCGTGCTACATCAATTATAGATTACTGGTATCAGAAGATTCATATGTATAGTATAATAGTCTTGTGTGATTCTTCTGTACTTGATTCACCGTTCAGTGGTTGGGTTGTATGCTTAATTATTCACTTTTCAACATGCCACATGAATATTGAAATTCCAATCCTTAATGGTTCAGTTGTTGAATCGATTCATTCAAAAACCAGATATGATTCCTTCAATTATAGTCAAATTTGTATCAAATGACCAAACCTTTAAAGAAAATTCTTTTGATAGTGTGACCTTATAATCTACCCTTCATTTAGCTAACTGTCACTGACCATCATCCGTAGGGTTGTATTCAGTAGTTAAAGTCAATATCATCATATTTGATGTACCGTATTTGTCGTAATTTGCACCCAGGGCACCAAAAAAATTGGTTTAAAAGGGGGCGCTTAATAAGATAACAAAACTAGGATCTGTATGAAAAATGTTGTTTTTATTAAGTCAATGAATACAATGTATTGTGACAAGATGGGTTTAGTACTCATGATGTGCGACACTGCAGCCATCAATTTTCGAAAATGAGCCCGACATATGTCACCGATATTAGTGGGTCCTTTTCTTGAAAATATGCACACCTGAAGGTTGACCTTATCAAAACATGGAATAATTTAATTGTGTCACAATTAGTAGGGGCGCTTATGTTAATTTCAATTCCCTATAAGGAAATGGAAAGGAGCGCTTAAAGGGGAAGCTAGGGACAAACATGGTAGTAAGGGTAGATTGTTTAATAGCAAATTACATGTGGAGTTATTCAGACACATCTTTCGTTGAAGTGCTGTTTTCCTTGTGACAGTAAAGATCTGTTGCCAACTTTATAGTGCTATCTCACTGAAATACCTTACCGAAGGCACCCAGTACAACATTGCGCCCAGTCACAAAGATTTTATAGTGCTATCTCACTGAAATGCCTCATTTAAGGCACCCAGCACAACATTCGGCCCGGTCACAAAGACTTTATAGTGCTGTCTCACTGAAATGCCTCACTGAAGGCACCCAGCACAACATTCCGCCCGGTCACAAAGACTTTATAGTGCTATCTCACTGAAATGCCTTACCTATCGTGCTATCTCACTGAAATGCCTTACCTATAGTGGTATCTCAATGAAATGCCTCTCTGAAGGCACCCAGCACAACTTTCCACCCGGTCACAAAGACTTTATAGTGCTACCGGTATATCTCACTGAAATGTCTTACCAAAGGCACCCAGCACAACATTCTGCCCTGTCACAAAGACTTTAATTGAGAAATCCCAGTTGTAAATGAAGAAGATTTTGTGTTTAAATACTCGCACTAGAAAGAATCTTAAAAACTTCGATGAATATCTCATAATCACAAGTTGTGTTTCAGTGTGACGTATGATTTTAGTTAAATATACGTAGATAGTTTTAAATAAAAACAGTTCGAGTCTAGCCTAACAAGCATATCCTGTATCTCCGACATAATATTCCTGGTGACCTGGACGAGGTCAAATGACAGTTGTACATGTATGTATACATTTTCAAATGTAAAAATGTTTTTAAACTTAAGTGCAGGCTGTTTTCAAAGTGAGATTTGCTTTTAAAAACAGGAGAAATGCGTTTTTCAAAGTAGCAATGTTTTTAAAGCTGAAGAGCTAGTTGCCTTTCAAAGGAGGAATGTCATTAAAAGTGTCTAGTGATTTTTACAAGGTGAAATTTAAATAGCTAAGATATTTATAAGAGAGGCATTTTCAAAGTAAGACGTTTTTGGGTGAGTATATGTATATGCTAGTGTTTATTGTAAACACACTGTCGCCTTGTATGTGATTTGGAATTAGGGCTGTCTACTTCTAGAAGTTGTCTAGGGCCTCATTTTTCAATTGGACAAGATCAAACTTAAAAAGATTTAAGACAGGTTGATATGTGTAGTGACAAGATATGTTCACTAGGTCAAACATGTTCACCGAGTTTTCAGTCGGGAAATGTTATCGACTGCAGTTGAATTTTGTGTAATAAAAATCTTAAGTCGAGTTTTCACACTTTTTGACTTGCTTTAATTATTATAAATTGTATACAAAACTATTTTTTTCAAAAGCAGGGTGTATTTCATATTAACTCAATTTTATAACAAAAAACTCAAATATGGTGTTTATGAGAAAGATGCATGATTAATAGTTACAGAGTTTGAGAGTTTGCTCAGAGCATGTGTAAAAGTGAAGAAATTTAGGATTTTAATTTGAGGAAACATTTCCTCAAACTTGGACTGAATAAAAAAAGAATGTGTAAATTTGTTTTAATGGGACTGCAGATCGAAGTAATATAAAATCATTCAATCATCAGGTTTTCATTAAGGGATTGTGTGTATTAATGAGTTCTGTGTCTCAAATTGAAAAGCATTTATGCAGTGAGCAAGATATGGCATATCAAAACAAATAATTAAGTTTGCATGCACATACATTGTATGAATGGAGGTGAAAATTTGAAAAAACTCAGGTTTAAGTAGTCAGTATATACCATATTTTACCGCGAATAAGCCCCCCTCCCGGCAATAAGCCCCCTCCCCATTTTGGCAAGTATACTTGGACCAGGGAGGGTGCCTGCAATTAAGCCCCCTCCCTAAAGTTTGACTCTTTCCCACAAAAAGCCATGTTCCTTTTGGTTAAAGGTGTCTGTAAACACTGTACTATAAAATCAAAGATGGTGATAATGAAAAATATAGAGCTAAGTATGATTAGAGAAAGTGAGGAAGGATTGAGTCGCCAGTGAAGATGAGAAGGAACATGGAAGGGAGATTTTTAAATCTAAGAAAGATAAAGATTGTAGGAGAGAGAGAGAGAGAGAGCGAGCTTAGCTAAGGAAGGACAGAGAAAAAATGGTCTGGTACGTGGTGTGTTGTGGTTTTACAAGCAGGAACACCGGTCTGGAGAACGTAGGGTTTCCTGTTGTTCTACAATCTCCTACCAAAGGTCATCTGTACAAGGCGAAGGTCATCTGTACAAGGCGTGTCAATTTAGGATGCCAAGGAGAATTGGCTAGGTCTGGTATCCAACACATACAAACTCGTTCAATTACACACTTCATTACCGTTTACTTACACAGCCATTTCTTGTATACCCATTGAGCAAAGACTGTTCAACCCATTCACACCTGAAGACTTATTTGAACTCTTCCAATTCAAAGGTTGGAATAGTCCATTTTGAAATTTCAGGGGTGTATGTCAGTTAACCCCCTTTACCCCCTTATGTTACTGCAGTAAACTCTCCCATGAGTCCAATTTTTAAAATGGTTCAAGGTGGTGAACAAGTTGATATGTTACCAAGTACATTCTGATGGTAAATCTTAAACTAGGTATTGCAAAAAAAAAAAAATATATGAATAAAAATAAAAATTTCCCCCCTCTTCCTTTTGATTGCAATTGCAACCAAATGTTACGTTGATCAAAACCATGCAGACACTTGCAAAAATGTGCTTTCAAAAGTGCAATAATTTATAAACTTCTTTCGTCAGACAAGTCCGACAAATCTGCCATGGACACATTATAATCTGTTGGCAGTGAATGCAAGACTGTTTCTTTACCCTATACGTATACCTGCATGTAGTTATTGTGGGATTGAAGTTTTTGAAGCCCAATTAAACTGTTAGTAAAAAGTGACAGATTTCACAACATGCCAAGATTTGAAAGAATTTCAAAGCTTTCCATCATTCCAGTGTTTGATACACCTTGTAATTAAGCATTACGTGGGGTATTGTAAGTATTTAAAAGTCTCAGGTATGCAAAACAATCACTTTGTTCATTTATATATGTACAAGTAGGATTTCATGTGAAAGGTTAACCATATTAATTTGTATTTGGAAATAGTAAAAAATATACTAATTTATGAAAAAGTAAGCATTGCAATTTTTCGTATTTCAAAGGTTAAGCTGACTAATCGTGTAGAAATGAGTAGGATACATTCCCTGTGGTGTTAAAACAGATGCTGTTTGTGTAAACAATTAATTTACATGTGAATTGACTTCCTGGTTAGATTACATGCACATTTCTTTGTGCGAGGCCGAGTCTGTATAAATTTTATATGTGAATGTGGTAGTCCAAAGTTTATACAACAACGTGATATGCAGTATTGCATAATAATATGTATGTGTACTTCATTTTTTATGTACATTTGCTTTGATTGCCTTTGAAGATGTAGATTTGTTCTGCTGTATTGCATAATGATATGTGTACATCTGCTGTTAATGTATACATGTCATTTACCAAAGCAGCCAGGCCCAGGGTTCGATTCCCACCAATGGGACCTGAAAAATATAGGGTAATCAGAGCTGCCCAACCACGTTGGTTTTCTTTGGGTACTCTATTCTATGATGATAAAACTACATGTTTGTTTTTAAAAAAAAACATAATTGCTGTAAAATGAATAATTAAAGTTTATGTAATTTTGATAAAAATATGTGAGGAAGGTTTAACAAATTTACATTGTAATTTGCTATACTAGTACAGTACTGTTATTTCAGCATTATTTTTGCGTGAAGAGTTCAGATGTGTCTTCAGGGGTGATTGAGTTCATAGGTGCGTTGTCGATTCAGCAAATGTTGGGAAATACGTACATTGGAAAGCGAATCACTGGTCTACAAAATGTACATCAGGGACAAAATTGAGTGTCTGTACATTTGGTTTTTAATCTGTTTGAATAATAAATATTGCGTCCAGCACTTTGTACTTAATGTAATAGCTCTTTATACTCCCATAATTGGTTTGGTAAAATTACACGGAAGAGATCTTGAGTCTCGGGTTGCTGTACGTCTTATGTATGAGTTCCAATTTACTATCAGCTAAAGCCGTAAATAGAACTTGAATTACATACAAAATTCACTGAAATAGGGGTTGAGTTCAGAATGTCACACAACTGTTTCTTCTTCATAGAGATAAAATTTCTCTTTAGCCTAGGTCAGATGTTTAAGTTTGTTTTTAGCTTAATTGAACTAGTGATATATTCGTTTCCTTATTCTTTTAATAGGATATAAGAACCCTATTTGTTTCCTTGTGAACTTTAAGAACCTTTTTTAAATGAAAGATAATTAAGGAAATTTAACTCTAAAATGATCAAGACTAAATGTTCCTCAATTTTCAAAAGTTTTAACTATAATAATTTTCATGTTACCTGGTAAATTTTTTAAAGGTTATTTGATTTTAAAGATATGTGAATTTTTGTCTGTATCATCTGGGAAAAAATTATTTTGAATCCAAAGACATTAAAATTGTTATTTTTTTGTATTCTAACTATTTAGGAAATATTGCTGGATGAAAAGTTTTACTTGTATGCGTGATAATTAAGCTGGGAGAGGTTTACACTAGATCCTGAGGTGTATTTGAAGTACTATAGAGGTGTGAGACAGGGAGATAAAGTATTGTATACCGTGTCTTATCCGGTGTCCTTGTTATTATTGCCTAATGGGGGGTTTGTTTGTACCACTCCAGCGTTAACTTTACATTGTATTCACAGTGTTACAGTATCAAAGGAGCGTGTTTGTGCATATTTGTAAACATTTAGTGTCTGTCACATTGTTTATTAATGAAATACATTGTCAAAGGTTAGTTTTTAAATCTATATTTTACTTTAGATTTATGTGGTTAAACAACATTAGCACTGAAATATTACATACATCTTGAATTAACATTTATTATACTTGTCTAAATTTTTTTCTTTTATAAAAAAGTTGTTGTTTTTCATAAAATGTACTTAATATGTTTCTTGAATCCATTTGGAGTTGATATATTTAGACCTCTCCCTTCTTGGGCTTAGTAATCTCTGACTACGAATATATTAGCGTATACGCAATGAAAAAAGGCTCGGCAGATTGATATTTGTTCAAATATGGCGTCGTTCACGCTTCAGAACAAGAACTACTCACTGACGGTCATTGTTTGGTTCCTTCAAGATTTTGAAACATGGAACATATACGGAATAGTCCTTTCATCTGTTTATACAATGAATGGTTTATGGCAAAATTTTGATTCAAATGATACGCATTCAAAATTCTTTTACGGTAATGCAAACATGGCTGCACCCTGAAGTTGTGAGTCGTCCGACCGCAGTACAACCAGATCACTGTGTCAATGTGTGAACATAACAACCGTTATAAATAAAGAAACACATTCAAAGTGCTTGTAATATTACTTAATACCAAATTTACAAATGACATAATGAAGAAAAAAAATGTTGTTCACTGTATTTTCTGAACCTACCAATATATCGATGAAGATCCAGTGGGACTATATTATCTTAGCAACCACGGCCATCGTAGTAACCATAATAGCAACCGGTTTCAAATGTTTTTCCTTCGAATAATACTGCGAAATTAACAATGGTGTAAATATAAGGATTGTACCTCGTTTTGACTGCGTATACGGTAGTATGCCTGTAGTTGGAAACGAACATATTCACTAAGGAGCGCCAACGTGCACCATACAATATGTTCGTTGCCAACTGTGGGCATACTACCGTATACGCAGTCAAAACGAGGTACACTCCTTATATAAACTTCATTTGTTTTGCAACAATTATGAAACAAGTTATTCAACTTGTATTTATGACTCTTGTTGGCCCGGTTGTTTGTTTATTCTTAAGGAAATTCTCCAAGCGACATGTATAACCGTGAATGTTGTAAGGTATCTAAATGGAAGCCAAGACTCTTTATGAAAAATAAAAAGATTGTTGCAATCTTTTAAGAAACAAGTTGGATGAACGTAATACTAGTTTTAGATGGTGAATAACATGATTATTAAGGAGACAATTATTATTAAGGAGACACAGGACAAAAATTTATTTGGTGAAGGGTGAAGTTACCACGTACTACACTTGATATAAACTGGGTATGACCGATTAGTATGGTTGACTGTATGTTTGAATTTACGGTATTCATTTGTTTTTCAGAAAATGTCCGCCGACTCTAGCTGCCGCCCTAGGCCGAGCTGTTGTTGAAGAGATTCTCAAGTCCGACCTGACAGATTACGAGGAGGAAGTGCCGAGTTCTGGGCAGGGCGGCGAAAATAATGGGGAGACAACTCAGATTATTAAGAAGGATCCACCCACAGGTATGTCAAACTGATAAAGGCGAAAATATCAATACCAAAGCTTGAACAACTCATTCCCCTTGTCTTTCCTTCTACATACTTTATCCCTTCTACTCTCTTTAATTTCCTATCTTTTCTCGTCCATTGAAGGTCGTAAGGCCCTGCGAGGACGTAAAACTCTCAAAAAAGATAAAAATAAATAAATACCAAAGCTGGAAGTTGCTGGTATAGTTGATTTATGAATAAAGCTGGTGCTTTTGGTAACATATTCTCAAACATTATAAGCTACAAAAGTCTACAGATCATTGTTACTCAATCACAAGATATTCAGGGAATGGTGAAATTTAGATTAAGCTACCTCGTATTGGATTTTACTGATGAAAATTTTCGAATATTTTATTTGGCATATTGAATTTCCTTTATTTACAAGTCTTTTAATAAGAGGAATCATGTTTGGCAAGACATTTTTTTGGCAACATCAATTTTTAGGATGAATGGAGAAAAGTAAGGTTCAATTTGCTTTCAATTTGTTCCAAACGATTTTACTAAAATTCCGAGTCTAGATATTGCAGTCTAGCTGTTGTGTTTCATTGCAGTACTTGAAGCCCAGATATTGTGTACACATACAATCGAAGTACTACACGACATCTGTAAAAAATGGCGCGAAAATCTGCCTCGTTTGTCTCCACCTCCAAAAGTGTCCAAATCCTACCTCCACGGAATCAAGAATACTCGACGAAAGATGGAAGATCGTCATGTGATATTGCCAGACCTCAACTCATTGTTTAATTTGAAGGTACAGTGATATTGCCAGACCTCAACTCATTGTTTAATTTGAAGGTACAGTGATATTGCCAGACCTCAACTCATTGTTCAATTTGAAGGTACAGTGATATTGTAAGACCTCAACTCATTGTTTAATTTGAAGGTACAGTGATGTGAAATAAGTATTCGGACACCTGGGCCCATATTCATGAAACCGTTCTCATGCTCAAACATGGATTCTGTGCTCAAGCCAGCTTTCTTGAAACTCACCTGAATTATGTTGAAGAGTCAAAATGTCGGTGTAGATGTTGAAAACAGCTTTTGACTTCATGCCTCTTCAATATTTTACCAAAACTTCGGCAAAATCAGATTGTTTAAGTAATTTATAGCCAGAACAAGAAACAAGGTTTGAGCACAAAATCATTGCTTGAGCATGAGAACGGTTTCATGAATACGGGCCCTGATATTTTGGCTATATATTTCATGCTTTTTGGACAAATTTTCAATGAATTTTTATGACACCATTTTTTCTTGAAATTCCATACGCTATTAAACAGTTGTTGTTAGCTCGTTCATTTAATATTTTTCAAATGCTTTTTCAGCGATTAATTTTCCTGAAATAAACAAGAATATATGCACTGCTAACAAAGTGTGATGTTGTTTTGTTCTGCATTCTTTCCTAATAATACCATTGCTGGAATTTTAAAACTGTAATGTGCAATATCTCTTGAAATCTTCAACGGAAAAATTATGCAAATATTATAGGAGGAATGAACAAATAAGTATCTTCTTGTGTGTGAAATTACGATATGTTCAATTGAAAAACAAAGTTCTGAAAAATCTTTCAAAGTTTGTCAAAATGCATGAAATATAAAATTGAAGTATGAAAAGATTAAACCTCAGAACCTTTATGTATCAAACAAGTTTTAGCACAGTATTCTAGCTAAACATGCAGGTTTTTATTTGAAATAAACAAATAATCAACACAAAAATATCTCCAATTTTGAACATCGGAAATACTTAGCCTAAAATTATCCTTTCACTATAATCGAACCAAATTGTAACTTTCGAAATTTATTTTGGAAAAAGGCATGCACAACTTAATAATCAACTCATTCACCCCTAAAATTTCATATTGAACTATCCCAACCTTTGAATTGGAAGAGTTCAAATATGTTTCTAGGGGTGAATGAGGTAAATTTTTACTTGAAAAAACATGCGGAAGAATGTCTTAATTGCAATAAAGTATTTAAAACTTTTCTGTCACAGGACCAGCCTCCCCAGTCCTATTACGCAGTTTTTGACGGCCACGCAGGGGTGGAGGCGGCCACATATGCTGCCACTCACTTACATTGCCACCTTGTCCGCTGTGAGGAGTTCCAGAAAAATCCTGCGGGGGCCCTCAAGTGTGCTTACAAGGGCACAGACGAAAAGTACCTACTTAAGGCCGAGAGGGAGGTAAGGCAACATTTGGTTAGTTTAATCACCCCTGGAGGCTTATTTGAACTCTTCCAGTTAAAAGGTTGGAATAGTTCAATATGAAATTTCAGGGGTAAGTGAGTTGAGGTATATGGAAGGTAAGAGAATTTAACAATTACACGAGAGTTATATACTGAGTTTGTTTTGTACACAAACAGGAATTGAAAACTTACTTTGCGAGCTTTCAAAAACGTCTGTTTCCTTTGTCAAGCAAAGAGTACAATAGCCGAGTGTCAGTGTTCTGACCGCTGCAATCAGCTCACTACCCAAAATAGGGCGAGTTAGAGAAGTCAGCTGTCAAAAACGTAGCGCAACATTTCGTCCAAATGTACTCTAATACTACAGGTATTTTGGGTAGTGAGCTGATTTCAGCAGTTTAGAACACCGACACTCAGCTATTGTACTCTTTGCTTGACAAAGGAAACAGGCGTTTTCGAAAGCTCGCAAATGAAGTTTTCAATTCCTGTTTGTGTACAAAACAAACTCAGTATATATCATTCATACCAAACTGATGAATCTTAGTCCTAAAATTACACGAGAGATTATTTCTTGGTAGATTTAGAACAGGTGGTGATTTGGGGGAATTTCTGTTAATTTATTTTCTCTGAAATAATAACCTGAAAGGATGAAGAGAATCGACCTTGATAGATTTCAAAACCAATATTTTCATGTATTAGGATACTAAAACAAAAATGTCTTTTCAGTTATTGATGTTTCATTATAATACTGTAGATGTACATATTTCAGCGGTTATCTTATTTTAGCGCTTTTCGTGCAGCAAACTTCCCGCTAAATATGATTGTGCTAAGTTAGATTTCTGTAAAATGCTTTCTATGGCAAGTATTTATGCAAACGCATATTTTTCATTGCGCTAATCCGTTTTAATTCTGTTTTGCGCTTTAAGTCCGACAAAATAAGTACAGTAAATGATAAATTCGGAGTGCGCACGTACTGCTTTATAACGACCCAAGACATTATAGGTATTCTCAAAGTGGTTATAAATACAAGCTTTTAAGGGATTTAATTTTATGAATTTCAGAAACTGAAGAGTGGATCTACGGGTGTGTCAATTTTGATCAGGGACAACAAGTTACATTTGGCCTGGCTAGGGGACTCGCAAGCCATGCTCGTGAGGAATGGGGAGGCCGTTGTGTTGATGGACCCACATAAACCTGAGAGAGAGGTAACGGTCACTAGCAAGGTTTAATTGGATATCAACATTTTACTACATCGCGGGACGTTGTATCTTCACCCCGGTAACGAAACAATAGCTAGGTTTGTACAGTAAAATAGGGAGTCCAAAACAGAGGTTCTTCCTATGGTTCAATGATTTTATTGGGGCGCTCCAATAAAAAACATCAAACCATGGGAAGAACCTCCGTGGTGGACTCCCTATTTTACTGTACATTACCTGGATTTTGCTGGGAGACCTCATGTATACTCCTGTATCCACGGCAGGTTGGCCGGGATGTCTACAGTACGTTTTACTACCTCCCGAGATGTTGTGTCTCCACCCTCCAATATTGATATACTCGCCAGGCTTTTTAGGGTAACTACCGTAATTTCTCGCATATAGTGCGCACTCGCGTATAGTGCGCAGGTACTTTTTGGGGTCCAAAAATAAAAAAAAATATCTTGGGAAAAAAATTTAAAAATTAAAAAAAAAAAATTTATGAAAAAAAAAACGTCAAGTCGGAATGATAGCACCAACCAGGTAAGTCGCCATTAAAGGGTATATAAACAAACACCTTTGAATAGGAAACTTTGAAAACATAACACAATGCCTCGTTAATTAGACTTGACATTGATTGACACCTCGCGCGAATTACGGTGAAGATCTGTTGACACCAGCGAATTCGAAGGCACAGGCCCAATACAGATAATTGAAATAAACGATGTTTTCACGGCAATATCATTCATAAATTATTCAATTAAATCTTACATAAGACTTAATCTTCCAGGTTTTCTATAAAATAAACAATTGTGGAGTCTCTGTGCGTCTAGACATCGATAGATTGACTCGGCAGTGTACTGGGTTGACGGGTGTACTAAAAGCAGTCACTCAATCAGGTCCGACGAGGACCGCATATAGCCAAATTTGTTTGATATAAAAAACACAAACCCTTTGTGATTTCAGCATTATTTCTTTAAAAAGAAAATATGGATATTTATTGGACTGTTTTGAGTCCCTAAATGTTTATTTTCCAAACTCGAACTGTTATTGTTACCAGTTCAACTCGCTTGTTTGCGACTCTGTTTGTTACTGTCGGGTATTAACATTACGCGACCTTCACTCTTTGCAATACACAAACCGGCGAACTTCCAAGTCGTTCTTGACACATTTCTACCGTCAGGATTGAATTATACAGTATGATTTTACACAAGAACAGCATTTTTAACATCAGAGTGCTAACAACGATCTAATTCTTCGGTATATTTCACTATATGCCTTGTGATAATGTAGCGTCGATCCAATCTCGACCTGAAAGTTCAGGCTACTTTCCTCAAGTTTATTTATCCTATCGTATTTTATGGCTTTTATAATTGCAACTTTTCGTGGTTGTAAAAAGATAATGCAAATCAGGAATTATTTAACAAAATATCAACTGTTAACTACCGCGAGAATATTTCAGGTTATTCTGAAAATCTCCGAAAAATTAACGATACATGATCGCGACCAAGTCAAGTTTTTTGCATGTTCTTGCGTATAGTGCGCACCCCCTTCTTGACACTTTCGATTTTCCTTAAAAAAGTGCGCACTATACGCGAGAAATTACGGTATTGTAATGTCGGGTGTTAAACTGGGACTAGCATAGATATATTCCCACAGATTGAGTTAAAAGACGCGTTTGGGAATTAAAATCGTTTATTAATTATATAAAAAAAAATTACTATTATTATTATTAAAAAAGTTTTTGCAGTTAACTTATATTAATCACTGTTGTTGGCGCAGAGGGTCTTATTGAGAGAGGAAACTGATGATTAAAACAATCAAAGGGTTGGCCTTGAAAAGCCGTTAAATTGATGAAAAGGCCCTAAAAATCTCCAGATATTTCTGAAGGATAAAAATGTGCCTTGAATGAGACCAAAGGGTAATTAGATCACAATTGTTAATCAATTTTGGGGGTTTGAGGTGTTGTTCTCATGCGAATGAATTCGGGAAATACAAGGAAATGAAATGTTTATTATGAGTTAAACAAACCAACCAACCTGTGTTAGATGTGATATTCTAAGTTTGTTTTGTACACAAACAGGAATTGAAAACTTAGTTTGCGAAATTTCGAAAAAAGCAAAGAGGACACTTTGTTTGACATTGTGAATTGTGGTAAAATACAGTACTGTACATTAGAACACAGGTAGGGGCCAATTGTTTTGTGGATTCTAACCAAATTACAAATTGCAGGACGAGCGCCGAAGGATAGAGGCGGCCGGTGGCTGTGTGTTGTTTATGGGGACGTGGCGTGTCAATGGCAATCTGGCTGTATCTCGAGCTATAGGTAATACTGCCCTGTGTATATACACAGGAGCCATTAACACTCTCCACGGTTCTCTGGTCCTCACACGTATTCACCGAGGCATCGTGGGGGTCTTCACATCCACAATTTTGAAAGAAAAAAAAATTTAATGTCAGTTTCCAGTCTTCATATAGATAAAGATGATAAATATGCTTCAAAATATTTTTTTTTATTGATAAATAAAACAGACACCAAACTAGACAAACACTGCATAATCTGTATACATACTTATTTTGGCGTACACAGATTTTAGCGCATGAACAAATTTGAACAGATTTGTGAAATGAGGAATTGGCGCATTTACAATACTTAACATAAAAAGCAATATCCAGCAACTGAATTTAACGCAAATAATTATTCAGTGGAATGCATTTGGTGCGAAAATCTTTGAAATAAGATTAAAATAAGATAACCGATAAAATATGTTCGTTAAAAGTATAAAGATATGCATCGAATAATCAATCACACATACAAGTATTCATGATATATTATGAAACTAGGACAACCCCCTCCCCCCCCCCCCCCCAACCCACCCACGATGTGTTGATCAATACAGAGGCTAGAAATCACGGTGGATTGTGTGTATTAATAATTACCCCAAATATATTGTACGTACCTTGTAATTCCAGGATGAGAGTCGGAGGATAGAGGAAGCAGGTGGCTACGTACACTGTGTGCGAGGGATATGGCGAGTTAACCTCGTGCTTTCTGTTTCCAGGGCGATCGGTAAACTTGGCTGCAGAAATGTTGAATATAATGCTTAACAGACAAACTACTGCCTTTGTACTGGCTTTTGATTTGTGACAAAATTTGGAGTGTATTTGCTTTCAAACAGATAATATACTTTGGTAGATTTAAAACCAATATTATATTCATGATGTATTATGATACTAAGACAAAAATGTTCTCTTTTTTTTTTTTCAATTTTGAGATGGTATAATTATTTTAGCACCATTGGAAATCTCTCTAGTTATTAAAAAATAATGCAAGCTAAATTTCAAAGATGTGAATTTTCTTGATTTTCAAGAAAAAAAATTCATTTGAGAATCAAAATTTTATGTAAAGATGAAACAGTTCTAAAAATACACTTCTAATTTGTCTGTTTGCTATATTAATACATATACGCTTTAATTTCAGAGATTGCTTTTGTTTTGTACACGTTTGAAATGCCGTATAGCTCTTTCAATGAAAATTGAAGTTCACATCACAGCGTTTTTGTATGTGCAGACCAATCGCATGTCACCATTTATTATGTAGACTTACAAGGGGAGATAATTGTGTAGTGTCTCGGGGGTGCATTGATGATCACATTTGATGTGTGTAGTTTAACAGAAATTTAATATGCTGAGTTACTTTTGAAATGTTGTGATGTTTCTTTATGATAGAGATAATATTTATCGCCCGCTTTCACCGAAACGGGGGATATGAATTTGGGTTTGTCCATCTGACTGTCACACTTCGTTTCCATGCAATAATGGCAACAGATATTAACCAATTTTCTTGAAACTTGGCTACAAGATTAAAAGCATCAAGGCCTCGGCAAAGCTTGTATGCCACTTTTGACTGCTGTTATTTGGCAGAGTTATGGCCCCTTGATTAATGTTTCCTTGCAATCACGGCAACAAATATTATCCAATTTCTGTGTATCAGGCTTTAGTTTTTGTTCAATTTCCAAGCAATACATCTTGTGTCAACAGCATGGAAATTGCAAACAATTTTTACCCACAATATGATTGCCCGCCCCCTTATGAAAGGGGAAAAAGCGGGATATAGTAATTCTGGGAATTAGCTTGTTTCTACAGTTATTAAATTGTAGTTGGCTTGTTTAGCCTATTAAAGTATTTTGGATACTCTTTTTCCTCTGTTATTTTTATGGAATCTCTTTTGAAACACTTCAGTTAAACCTGCAATTTATTAAATTGACATTACATGTTTATGGTATCGCAAAGGCAATACAACCACCTGCCTTAAAAAAACCATCTGTAATTGCCTGACTGGTTCACAAATGAAATGCACCATAAAAAAGTTTGTTTATAATAAAATAGGACTTAAAATAACTTCTAGTATATGTACATTATCATCAAGACTGTTAAATTATTTCCATTGCATACAGTGTTCCTGCTGTATAATGCTACACTTTTACACCTCCAACCCAAAGGAGTTTTACTGTACAACTCCTGTCCAAAGTGTTTGACATGAATAAAATAGGATTTTTGGCTCTCTGAAGAAGAAATGTGCCTGGATAAGGTTCATATTTATAGCTCATCACTGCACAAAATATAATGCCTGTCATATAAATTGCTGATCAAATAAGCTTTTGTGCTTCCTTAAATCAAAGTAAGCATTTCACGAAAATAGAAATACACAACTTAACAGTAACGTTTTAGGATTAATAAAAGTTTCGACAGACTTATAATAACAATTGCCCTGACTGATAGATGATCGTGATTCATGTTCATAAGCAATCATGACCAGGTTCTGCTTTATTGTAGGATATATGATTTGATTTTGCTCATCTTTTAAGAGAAGATGTTTTTTGAAGAGAGATAGATATAATTACACATCTACAATATGTATGATAAATTATGTTACTGATTTTGATTATTTGAACTTCTAACTGTATTTAATCTATTGATAGATTTCTTGTTGTATTGGTATTCAAATGAACTGTTATGGTTAGTAGGGGTATTTGTGTCCTTGAAAGTTAATTTCAACCAGTTGAACCTCCAGCCTATTAAATTGAGGTTTTACCTTTTTAGAAAGAATTCAATAAACATTTTTGATATAATTAAAAACATAACCACAAATCCATGAATAATTTTAAAAGAAAAACTTTGATTTTATTTACAGGTGATGCGGCCCATAAGAAATTTATTATCAGTGATGCTGACACGACCAGTGTTTCCCTGGATGGTACTGAGGATTACATTGTGTTAGCTTGTGATGGTCTCTGGGACATATTAACACCAAACGGAGTTCCTAAACTAGTGTACGATTTTCTCCAGGATTCCAAGGGAGATAAATCTTGTGTTGCCCAAAAACTGGTGAATTGGGCAAAAGAAAACGGATCTACGGATAATATTACTGTTATTGTTGTTTTTCTCAGGGATGAAATTGCAGAGCCACACATGACACAAATGTTCAAATTTGGCAAATCAGAATCTCAGGGAAATGATGATTTTGAACAAGAAGATAGTGCCAAGGGAGGTAACTCCCAAGATCAAAATAAAAACAACACTAACCATAATGACCTGTCAGGTGGGACTTCAAATGGGAATACTGAGGGCGTCGAATCGACACAACGTGGTAATGTTGACTCTGCGGATCATGTAGATCATGACGAGTTTAGTATACAAAAGGTCCTCACGGAGACGACAGACTCTGTCAACAATCATTTCCCATTACCTAAAGACCATATCCTACGTAAAGATCCAGTGTTCATAGTAGACCATCCAAATCCGAAAACTATCGCAACACCAAAACCAAATGATATACGATCAGCGAGTATGCCAGAGAGAATACTGGACAAAAACTCATTTTCCTTTCAGCACATTCCGAACGTAGACCATGCCTCAGTTCAGCTTCAGCATCTTCCACACTGGGAGGTTCGCGAGCCTCTTTCTCATCGGGAGCCGTTGTCTAAGGAGGGCGTGGAGCACCGCCAGTATCACCATCCCCCTCTCACCCATCGTGAACCTCTCGTACACCACCAGGGCCTTGAGCCTCTCAGGGACCTTAGACTAAGAGTCAAGAAAAAGGCCAAAAAACCCAAGAAGGAGCACTCAAATAAAGATTCAACTTTAAACGCATTAAAGAAAGTGAGCAAACGTCACAATAACTCAGATCCAGTTATTTGGGCATTCACAGGCAAGAGCCGAGCCCCTTTACCCAACTACAAACTTAATTTGACAAAGTCAACGCAATTTTCTTCTCCAAAGCGAGTTGCCTTGGCGACTGTTTATCCAAACTCTTTATCGCAAGATTCGCTGTCACTGCCATCCGATCACCTCGTAAATCCTGTGTCCGACTTCCTCCTGGACAAAATGCTACGGTCTAAGCCACACACACTGGATACAATCCGAAACAGGGAGAATATCCCCAACCCAGTGTTTGATCTTCCCCTGTCTACGTTCACAAACTCAGCTTCCCAAACCAGCACTACCTCCATGGCACAGCATCCCATGTCTATGCTTGTGGGCAAGACCAATAATGTTACTGGCGAGGATGCTATCAAGGCGAGGAACTTTCACTCATCCTGGCGACCGCGCAAGACTTCAAAGCATCACAACAGTGCCTTTTGTGACGTTCCGCCAACCCCGTTGAGTAATGTAAAAATTCTTCCCAGTCTCGACGACTGAACACATTGCCTTAGTGCTGTACGCCTTACCTACAAATTCATTTTTGAAAAAACGGGTCATTTTAGTTTTTGGTACATTTTTGTTGTACATGTTATCTCGGTAACCATGGTAACACATGTAGGAATTAATATCATTGAATACACATTGATGTCAGTGCCATGTTTACAATAGCCAATCAGATTGCTAGGATACTAGAATGGGTGTGGCTACGTGTTGGCCAATGATATGACATTCAATGACCTTTAGGAACTGACCATATTGTTTAATATGATTGCTTCCTGGTAACAATGTTTTTGATATTAAAATAAACTTTCATTACTTGTACACAATGATGCGGCCTGTTTGGTTAAATAATCCTTCAATATTGAAAAAAATATTCAAATCAGGGTTCATTTCAATTCCTTGTTTAAATTCGTATGTATGAATATGAATTAGATTTTAACCCAAATTTGTTTTTCGACCAAATAGAATTTTTTTTATCGTCACAATTGTTTTCTCCCACATTTTTTGTAATCACAAAATGTAGATAGTGAGATGTAATGCACATTGTAACTTACCCAACATTTTTTATGTCACAAATTTTTTTAACTCATTCATCCCTGAAAGCACATTTGAACTCACCAATTCAAAGGTTGGAATAGTTTACTGTGAAACTTTTGAGGTGAATGAGTTAATTTATAATAAATCTTCTTACTCATACTTCAAATATCAAATTAACATTGTATTCCTCTTGACTGATACATTATATAAATATGTAAGTTATAACTGCAATAATTACAACATCTATCTTTTTTATTAAACAGATTTTACACTTCCTGCGATAATCATTGTATACCTGTCTATAGTGTTTTAATTATGTGCCACATTACATCTTGATCATATTGATTTTTATCGTGTGATTTGTTCCCTTGTAAACCAAAAACACTGCAATGCTGTATAGCTTTATGACAATTCTCTTGTTTTTCTATTTTTGATATACTTTTCATAGAGGAAGTGTATGGCATACAATTATATACTGGTTTTGTTAGCTGGAAGCATTGTCCAAATATTCAAATATGTGTACACCTCTACAAATATCATCCTCAATATCCAGTGGTTACACTCACCTACGCTCTCTACACCCCTGTAATATGTCATGGCAAAACTGAAGGTTCCCTGTGCGCCACCTTGTTGATGAGGCAAGGAGTCTGGTTTGGCCACATCAAAGAAAACCTGTGGTCTCAAAAGGTAAATATTCTCAGGCTTTGAAGTCTGTTATGGCTCCTTTGTAATCTGCAGGTTTATTTATCTGAGGGTGCCTTCAGTTTGGCCGTCACATATTCCAAGGGGTTTAGATGGCATATGTAAGCGTAACCACTGGATATTGAGAATGTACAAATACAGGAGCAGGGACTATAATATAAGATTACACCTTGTTTCTCTCTGGGATGAGAAAATTAGATAAATTATTATCACACCTTCAGAATCGAAGCCTTGGTACTGTTATTGATATATAGTATAATCAGGGAAAATTAGGATTCACCTAGTATTCACTCATGAAATTTAAATAAATATGCCTGCTATTGAGAAGCATTTTTACATAAGTTTGATAAGGTCTAAGGATGAAGATAAATACACCTTTTTAGGAAAAGTCTGTTCGTTGATTATAGGAGGGAATTTTTAGAAATAACACCTTTTATAAAGTTATACATCTTTAACACGGTAGAAGCCATGAAGTTCGGATCATGGTTAATACAATGTGATATTTACTATACTTCAGGGGCCTTGGTGGTCGCCAAGTGGTTAAAGTGTCTGACATTCTGCTACCACTAGCTCTCCACATCTGGGTCACAGTGGCCAAGTGGTTAAGGTGTCTGACATTTTGCTACTACTAGCCCTCAACCTCTGGGTCACACTGACCAAGTGGTTAAGGTGTCTGACATTCTGCTACTACAAACCCTCCACCCACTGGGCCTTAGGATCGAGGCCCACAAGGGCCAGGTGCAAGGTACTAGCCATATAGGTCGGTGTATTTTCTCCAGGTACTCCTGCTTTCCTCCACCACCAAAACCTGCCACATCCTTAAATGACTGTAGTTGTTAACAGGGTTTCACCGTTGAAGGTAAAAATATAACAAACATTTCCCTGCACATTATGTCAATGAGTGATTTTTTTTCTGTAAGATGATTGGTTTAAACAGGTCTAGCTATATAATGTATTTTGGATAGCTGTGGTTGTAGTGATTTAACACTATCACAGTATCCTATATACCGTACTTTGGGATATTTTGGATATGGTTATATTTTGGTTTATTTGGCGCCCGGAGTGAGTAAGCCAAAATTAAACACACCAAAATTTCATGAAAAAATCGTGGGAACAATATCCGGATTTAAGCAACCGTTTTTCCGTTTATTTACTACATACCTATTACTAACTTCCGCTAAGTGTCCTCGTGTTGGAATATTGTTTCTCGATAAAAACGCGTCAATAAAGGTATGTTTTTATGTAAATGTGTTACTGGGACTCTTTTTTTCGTAAGGATCATCATCTGTAATCGGAAATTGATATGTATTGATAGCCGATTGTAATGTAATGAACAAACATCACCTACATATATATAAATATATTAATTTTATAAATGCCAAAATTTAACACACATGATGGTAAACGCTGAAATTTGGAGCAAAATATCCCAAAGTATGGTATAACATGATAAGAACAGTAGTGTTCTGTATGTGTAACGTTACAATGATATTTATGTAAGTAAAATTATTAGTTTATTGTACTGTATCAATTTATTATTGAAATGTTTGTTATACATATATTGCCATATATCACTAACAGTTTGTGTTTTATTTTCCCAAAGACATTAGCTAGCTTGGAAAATAGATTGTAAAAAATACGACACATTTTCGAAAAGTTAATGTCTTGGAGAACTTGGAAGTTTGAGGTAAAAACAGAGTAAATTTTATAGGTAAACTGCATTTAAATTGTACAACAACGAAAAATTTACTTATTACAGTAATAATAAAATGTTTTTGAAATATAATAAAGTTTTTTAGAGCTTTTCAGCTTCTCCATTTGAAAATTGACTAAAACTGAAAAACTGAATGTTAAACAGATACAAGTCTGCTCCTGTACCTAGTTGTGATATGTGGCATTATATTACGGTGTATTATGTACACCTGACGACGGAAGGCAGCATACATGTATATATCCCTATTGTTACACCCATGATATTGATATTATAACGTGTTGTATATTTGTGATAAAGTTACAATTAGCATGTACCTGTGTATAGTATAAACCATGTTATACTGCCTACAGTTGCCTGGGTAAATATGTACTAGATGTGTTTTAAGGGAGAAAAAAAGTAAAATGCTAATATTTGTAGAGATGATGTGGGGATTAGCAAACAAAATGAGGGACTTGTACATCAATTTTTTTTTATTGTACTTGTGTGTATACATGTTTATCTAAAGTGTTCAAAGTCTGAATGATTATACATTTTTTTAACGGTACTGGAAAAATTAGAATAGACCAAAAATGATTTTATCACATTTTGAGAGTGTAGTGACAGTAGAGCAGTGTTTCATGACTAAACCTGTTTGCCAAACAATGGATTCTTGGTGTTTGCCAAACAATGGATTCTTGGTGTTTGCCAAACAATGGATTCTTGGTGATTGCCAAACATTGGAATCTTGCTGTTTGCCAAACAATGGATTCTACCTGTTTGCCAAACAATGGATTCTTGCTGTTTGCCAAACAATGGATTCTTGATGTTTGCCAAACAATGGATTCTTGATTTTTGCCAAACAATTGATTCATGGTGCTTGTCAAACAATGGATTCTTGGTGTTTGTCAATCAATGGATTCTTGGTGTTTGCAAAAAAAATGGATTCTTGATGTTTGCAAAAAAATGGATTCTTGGTAAAATCACTGTTATTGAAACTTATGTATACATACAGTAGTGAAACTAGGGAATGAACCAAGTGCCTGCTTGTTTTCCTTTACTTCAAATCACCAGACCGAATTATGTGCTATATAATGACATGCTTGATACTGAAGAGGTTAAACTCGCTGGCATTCTCTGCTTCCCTTAAAATATTGTAAATGTACACATTTTCGCAGTGCTTGAAAAAGTTTTAGTGATTTTCGCTCAAAAAGCATTCTGCTTAATTTTGATTGTGTTAATCACAGTTTCTGTATATTGCTTTTAAAAGCAAGAATTTTGATCAAGTACCCGGCAGTTTATCATTGCACATATTTGTTGAATTTTGTAATGTGCTAACATTTGAAAGTGCTAAAACAAGAGCTTTTTACTTAACAGTACCTGGTATGTCATGAAGAAATCGAAAGTTCAAATTGCACTACGACTAACCTTAATTTGGGAACGAGACTCAAAGACTTATTTCAAACCTTGATGTACATTGAAATTAGTTGAATGTTGCTCATATGTGATCTTAAAAGAAAAGGTATTGGCGTGGCAATTGGTCAAGTTTTTTTTTTACCTGAAACTAATTATATACTGTAAAAGTGGAATTGCTTGTGACGTGGATATTTTCGCATATTTTGCTTTCATTAAATCTCTGTGAAGCTATCCTCACGCGAATGTATTTAACACTACTGAAACTCTACAGTGTCGTATGGTATTTTTATGCAAAAATCATGCAAAGACTTCCAGTTCGGGAACAGTTTGGAGGCTGATTTAAAAGCGAGAAATTCCACATGCGAAAAGTTTGATTTTTACAGTTGTAGGTAGGTTGCAGAGATTTTAGGTGTGGGTAACCTCATGAAATATTAAGGATGATATTTAAATTGTGTGTATTGAAGTTTACACTATTTGTTGTTTAGGTATTTATCATAAGGCTTCACTCCAAGTTAAACATATGAAACACAACTGCAGTGTTAAGTTATGTACCTAATATTATTGATCTTGAAAAGGTTTCTTTTCGTTCTGGTATTATTGGTATCTAGTTTTAACACACCTCTATTATCACAATGTCTTTTTTATTTTGTTTAATTATTAGTCTATATATATGTATTGGTATAAGTTTTAAAAATTGATGAGCTTTTTGCATTTTTAGTCCAATTTTCAGTATTGAGAAACAGTCTACAAATAGCCACAGCTTTAAGAAAATGAAAATCACCAAATTAACGGCACGCTATCAAATTGTTCACAGGTCACAACGCTTGAAGATTTACAAAAACAATGTTTTTATCTCCTTCACCCCTGAAATTTCAATGAACTATTCCAACCTTTCAATTGGAAGAGTCTAAATTAGACTTTTGGGATGAATGAGGTAAAAATATTTTAATATTAAAGTCGCAATATTCACCTGTTATTATGGGCTTATTAATGTTTTTGCTAAATGCATTCAGTCTGTTATGATTGAAAATTGCAGCTAATGTGATGCAACGTAAAATGCTTATGTGCCTTTCATGAGTACAACATATTGCACAACATTTCTGTAAACTTGACCTTTGACCTAGGCCTTGTAAAGCGTTGATTGGTTAAGGTTTTAATTTTGAATCTGACAAGTACTGCAGCCGAGGTCATGCAAATTATCGTACTTATACACCTCTTAGATCACAGCATAATGCATGCCTTATTGTAACCTTTGACTTTTGATAAAAATTTACATTTAGGTCTTTAAAGAAAACAGATGTTCACTGCCATATTTTGGACCTTGATCCGTGTGACCTCATTTAAGAACTTGCGTTTGGGTTGTCGATGAAATACTACAGCTTGGATTGCATAATTTTACAAGCTTATGTGCCTCGATAATTACAGCATGGCCCTACTCCATCAATGTTATGTACAGGTTTAATTATCACAGCAAGAAAGTTTTGAAAGGCGCCAGATTGGCCGGTGTAATCAGGTGTACTGAGACCTCTTATATGTACCCGGTATACGTTGACCCTTGACCTCTCTGGACAATAACTATGTTTATAGGTCAGTAATAGGTTAGGCACTGCAGCTGGGATCCTGTATGATCATCGACAGAAAACAGCAACTGACCTTTGACATTGAACTCAGTGACGTAAACTGTTATTACTTCTCGCACAACTTTGCATGCTTATTACCCTCTGCGCATAGAGTATGCTGCCCAACATTTTTGTAACTCTAACGTAAAGTAACATTGACCTATGACCTCTTGTATGTCTTTGCATTTAAGTTGTTTATGGTCTCAGTTCTAAAGCTCAGTTGGGTAATGTAACTTAGCACACTAATTGTTGCATTTAATATTTCCCAAACAGTGACCTCTGTGATCTGACCTTAATTCTGACACCTTCACCCCTGAAATTTCACCATGCACTGTTCCAACGATTAAGTTGGGAGAGTTCAAATGTGTCTGCAGGGGTGCCTTAATATCTTGAACTCATGTAACTTGAAGACCCCATTTTAACTTCACACAAAGTATTCAAACTCACCTAACTTGAATACTCAGATAACGCAAAGATTTTTCAGGGTCCAGCCAACTTTGAGAGGACAAAGTTGTTAAATGTTAAGATACTAATCTAACTGGGTCAAGGTCCAATACAGTGGTATTAACTTATTTGAGGCCATGAACTCTGATAGCGATGCCATAAAGTTATAAGCATTACATATCTCAGCATTAATAGTATAGACCTAGCTTACTAAGTACACTTTTTATAGGAGTAAACAATTTATGTTGCTGTAACAGTAATTTTTAAAACACTATATGATTTATATAGATATGTAAGTATTCAGTTTGTATACTACTGCAGTGGACCTGCGATAATCCGGACACCTTCGTTCTCAGTCCGAACCGTCCGGATTACGAGTTTTACGGACTGCCGAAATTGTAAAATGTATCGTGCAGGAGTTTTTACCCTTGACATGTACACTGCGAGACATTTAAATGACATTACATGAATAAATTTGGGTCTTTTTGCAAAAATAGATATTTATATAGCAGGTAATTATGTTTTCTAATATAGCGATATTCTGTACAGCTGTCGAACACAGGTGACTTGCCCCAACATTTTACATTCTGCGTGGATAAAAAAATCGTCCGGATTATTGCGGCATATTCCTAATGGAAAGTACGTTCCGTTGCCAAAATTGAGTTCCGGAAACGGAATCCGAATTTCCGGACTGATGAGTACAAATAACGTGACGGAAATCCGTTCCCGTGCATTTCTGTTCAAATTGTGAGTTTTCCGGACTATCCGCTTCCGGATTATCGCAGGTCCACTGTATATGATTTATATATAGATATGTAAGTATATCTAGTTGTATATTATTTACAGTACAGACTTATATTAGTGCTCGTTATGTATTGAGGAGGTAAACATATACTGTACCAGTCACTGTGAACCAGATATCCTTCATTAGGGATCAATTATTTGTAGAGACATTTTAGTCCAGATTGTGAAGACTATCCAATCTTTTTGTAAACAACTTAGTTGCTTTCCTTCTCGGTAAGTATATAATACATCATATCCATCGTGACATCATATATTATGTTGCTATAGGAAACCCATTGAAATATGCGGGAAACTGTAGGCTGAAACAACAAATTTCCTCAGCAAATTAATTAATAAATATATCACGATGTTATTGATGTTAGTATGTACCAAAAATGAAAAGCAACTTTTTGTTTACTAAAAAAAAAATTAAAAAGACCATTGAAACAAATACAACATATAACCTTATTTTTTTCAAGATTTGACTGTAAAGCCTTGGGTTAAAAAACAATCAAAGCAAATTATATGTTATAATGAAAATATGAATTTTAAATATGAATGCTCGCAAGTTTAATTTATAAATTATACAGTGGCTTATAGCATCATGTCGCATTACATTTAAGTTATAAATAAATTTCATGTAATGAATTAATTTAATTAACTTGGTATTTCAAATCCCTGATTAGAGGTTTGAGAGGTTGACACCTATGTGTGAACTGATAACTAGTTTGTTACTGTTCGTTAACTAAGGCATATCATTTGTATAATTGACTTTGTTGTATGGTGTTTATCCCTGGTTTCTAGTTTCGTTTTGGAACCCGTGTTTCTTTTTTGTTTTTAAGGCCTTTGTTTCTATTTTTGTTTTCCCCTGTTATTGTTGCTGTTGTCCATTTCGTGTTCAGTCATGTGTATATTGTATTGTTATCTAGTTTAGTCAACCGTGTCAATATATATTGTCAACCAGACCATGCATAAATTTACACATAATTCACAAAAAATAATTTTAAAATGTCTTTTCATCAAGCCAAGAGAGAAATTACTAAAATGTAAGACACTTTGAATGATAGATGTTCAAATATCATATGTAATTATATTCCATATTCCTTAAAGAATGATGTAGATCTTTAAAATTTTAATTTTTAAAATGATTGAAAAATAAATGTAATGCTATACACATCTAATAATACTTTCTTTGCTTGATGAACTGACATAATTATGCATTTATATTAATTTTGTATTTTAAATACTCTTTGCACAACCATATCGTATAGAAATATATATATATCGGTAGATTTTGATACCACACACAGTATAACTTACCTCATTCTTATATATATATATATAACGTGTTACCAAATCATGCATATTTTGTTATAATTATGGTTAATCATTACCTATGATGCTCCTCGAGGCGTTTTCTGGCATGTTTTTGAGAGAGAGATGCATGGACAGAAAGACATACTGAGGGAGAGAAAAAAAGGCTTTCCAAAAGTCTTCTTTTTTTTTTTGCCATGAAAATCTTGTTAAAATTTGCATTCAAATTTGAAATAATGACATATTGTAAAATTTTCAATCGCTTCTGGATATCAAATAATCTTCATTTCTTCAGAGTTTTTCATAATCAATAAAAATGAAATTTCATCTTAGCAGAAGAAAATTATGAACTCATTAGAGTTTTGAAATTTTCAAATTTTTCACATTCAATCTCTTTCAGAGTAATAAGAAAATTACCAAAACAAAAATATTACAAAAAGGGTAGTATAGTTTGTTCATTATACACACAGATCCCAGATACCCAGATGCCAATATTTACAAATATATATAGTATACCAAAAGTAGTAAATGCATTGACTATACAACTGTGTTGTATTTTAAATTGAAATATACATTGGACGATTTGAAATGGAAAAAAAGTTTTGATTTGTTGAAATGCATTAATCAGTAATAATCAACTTAGGTTTTGACAATTATGGTAATACCTATGTGCACTTCACTTTACTTTAAGATAGGTGGTCATGTGATAAAGTCATGTGATTAAATCATGTGATTGAGTCATGTGATTAAGTCATGTGATTGAGTCATGTGATGTTCATCAGGTCTTCCAGAGAAATGAATTTTCCTTGCATCAAGAAATGTTTAAATGTTTGAGTCGTTTATAAAATTATACATGTAATGACACTAATAAACATGATTAAATATTTATACTGGAGATCAGCTTCCTTGTTATCTTTATGATACATTAAGAACATGAAAATGTATATTTTATGTTGTACTGTATTTGCCGTAAAAAGCACCCTTGTAAACCTCTCTGTGTGGATGTTTATGAGAAAAAACCCACAAGTATCAGTAATATGTGTACACAATATTGTCCGAAATTGATGACAATAATTGATGGCACATCATGTTTACTACCCGTTCTGCACCATGGCATAAGCTCACTTGGCCCTTCGGATGAGCTAACAAACTTGGTAGCCCTTCATCCCAGCATATGTTACAGACCAAATATGTAAACCCCTTGGGTCAGATGACCTAAAAATTATATAAATTGTCAGATGACCGTTAAGGCCCATAGGCCTCTTGTATAATTTAGCAGGCAACATAGTTCCTCTAATAACGCCAAAAAGTACGAAGATATTCTGATCAATTCAAACTTCTTATTAAAGGTCATGAATAGTGTTACTGAAAGGAACATTCATCAGAGAATATTTGGAATATGCATACCTCACAGTATATATATACAAGCTACAAAGTGACAAAATACAGATGTCATGGGGTCAAAGGTTCATCTTTAACTTAGCTGATCATATGTTGGCAACAAGTCGCTGGAATGCTGGGGTTATAACCAATGCTGACTTTTTAGACTACTACCTCGGGGTGACTATATATAGTTTTGCTTCGTGTCCATCCATACCTTGAGCTCTACAATTTCATCATAATGTCCGGGCTCAATCTCCACGCACTTGGCACTTATCATATACTTCATACTTAGAATATGGGTTGGTTCATCTTGGTGAGGTGATGCGTTTTGTCTGTTATGTATCAAAAGTAAGTTACTCTGACCTTTATTTTGACATTTGACCTACATCAAAGTAAAGATTGTCTGAGCTCCAAGCACTGTCTCCTAAACTTCTAGTCACTGAAACTTCATACTTAGGGTACAAATTCACCTCGGTGAAACGATGCGTTAAAAAGTAGGTTACTCTGACCTATATTTTTACCTAAATCAAAGTAAAGAATGTCTGAGCTCTGACTCCTTCACTACTAGTCACTGGAACTTCATACTTACAGACAAGTTCACCTTGATGAGAGGATGCATCGTGTATCAAAAGTAGGTTACTCTAACCTACATTTTGACCTTTGACCTTCATCAAAGTAAAGATTGTCTGAGCTTTGAGCTTTGTCTCCTAAACTTCTTGTCACTGGAACTTCATACTTAGGGTACAAGTTCACCTTGATGAGACGATGCATCGTGCATCAAAAGTATGTTACTCTCACCTACATTTTGACCTTTGACCTACATCAAAGTAAAGATTATCGGAGCTTTGAGCGCTGTCTCCTAAACTTCTAGTCAATTGAACTTCATACTTAGGGTACAAGTTCACCTCGATGAGACGATGCATCGTGTATCAAAAGTAGGTTACTCTAACCTTCATTTTGACCTTTGACCCACATCAAAGTAAAGATTGTCTGAGCTTTCAGCTCGGTCTCGGTCTCACGAGTTCACCTTGGTGAGGCCATGTTTTGTGTATCAAAAGTAGGGAATTCCTCGTTAAGATCAGGCCATATTTTCTGTTCACTGTTACCAACTGACTTCAAATTACCAATCTGTAAGACTCATAAAGTCAATTCTGTAAACCAACTTAATTTTGTGGCGACTCATTTTTGCGTTTTCATATCAAATGACTGTTTCGTGGCAATTTCCTTTCACGATAAATACCGTTGTAAATTGTGGTGACTTATTTTTGCGTTTTCATATCAAATGACTGTTTTGTGGGAATTTCCTTTCACGATAAATACCGTTGTAAATTGTGGTGACTTATTTTTGCGTTTTCATATCAAATGACTATTTTGTGGGAATTTCATTTCGCGATAAATATGGTCGTATATCCTAAGTACAGTACAGTACTCCTACAGGTCGCAAACCTCTGATTATTTCGCAGCCATTCATTTTTGTTAAATTTTAATTACCCACACAATACGCAAAAAATTATCGCACGCGAAAATAACTTTAAATACAAGTAAGTAAGTTTACAGTACTACTGGGTTGTATAAGAAAAGATATGATGTCTTGAATATAACAATCTCCCATTTTCTACAATACCATGTTACCAACTGACTTCAGAGAATTATATACCCCCATCAAAGACATTCATAATGCTGGGCTGTAGGACATAATTTGATACCAAAGAAATTCAACAAACTCGCCACTTATGATAGTTTTCTGTTTTTATTTGACTAAATTGAAAACAAAATTCACTTCACATACAATGATACATCTGTGAACATGGAAATTTGTGAGAAAGTGAGAATGAGTCTTACATCTGTACAGTTTAAATTTTAATCCCTGTTAATCCAGCCATTTCTAATCCGACTGCCTCACTATCCTTCCTGTAGATTTGGTTTGGTCGAATATTCTTTACAAAATAATGTCTCAGTTTTCCACTAGTCCTAGGACACAACCAAATTCACAGGAAAATATGACAGCTAGATTAACACACAATATTACAAAACTTTTTTTCCTTCAGCACTTTATATAGTATCATAAAACATAAATTTTGTCACAAATATCCATGTTCACATTGGAATTATCACAATACAAACATTCTTGTCTTTCTAGCTTGTGGTCTCCGCAGGCTAGACAGACTAAAATTGATAAGAAAGCACCTAGGTTTGTAATACTCTCCTAATATTTTATAATAACCATATATATATATACACATCTATCAATGCAGTGGACATGTACTAACTCAATATTCTTATTCTGGGGCAGTTATGATGAGTCATCATTTTATGTGTATCACATGATGTGGTTATTACTGTAATCAGATTCTGAGCACTGTATAACACAAAACTTGTTATTCTAGGCAGTTATAATGAGTCATCATTTTATGTGTATCACAACATTATGTGATGATTATCCTTCATCAAGTTCTGAGCACTGTATAACACAAAACTTGTTATTCTGGGCAGTTATGATGAGTCATCATATGATGTGTATCAAATTCTGAGCACTTAAACACAAAATTTTCCCATGAGTACAGACTAACCTCATTATTCATAACTGGTATAACTCAAAAAATTTCGCATATTTCGTCAGCCCCATCAAAAATTCAAACACATAACTCGAAAACCCAGATAATTAAAAGCCTCCCCCACTGTCAAACCAATTTCGATATAACGAGGTCTGACAGTTTGTACTTTAGTAGCAACTCGGACAGATTCAGCAGACTCCTGTACAAAACTTAAACATACTCTGAAAGTTTGCATCCGCTTACAAATCTGTGCAAGAACATACAGTAAAAACCTTCATATAATGTCACCCTTTTATACAGTAAAACCTTCATATAATGCCACTTGTTTCTTCTGCCACGAAATAAATACTACCAAAGCAATTAGCAATCCATTTGTTTCCCTAAAATTGATAACCCCTTTATAATGACAAGTGGTGGCAGTATAAGGAGTTTAACACTATGTATGGTTAATTATTATACAGTAAGTCACTTATTCTGCAAGTGAACAGCACAGAACATGAAATAAAATTCTTAAATATCACATTTTCAGCACTGATGCTATAGATTTTGAACATGAACATTTTTACACAGGATTAACTTTACAGATTTTCACTTAAATATTTCATAAATATCACAATTACACACGCACACACACACATATAATATTATTTTCATTTGAGGAAAATAGTCAATGTACAAAATTCATTTAGTTATACATTATGTACATGTATTAAGTAGTATGACTAGTTGCCTCCATTTTAAAACTTTTGTTGAAAGTTGACCTCTGTGAAAAGTAGGTCAAGGTCTTTAATTACCGGGGGTATATCTTTTATTTTTCTCCCTTTTCCCCAAAAGTACTCGATTTCATCTTGAGATGAGATATTAAATGCAATCCAAGTCTTAGCTGACAGATCAACAAAATATCAAGTGTCAGAAAACTTGCTTTGTGATATCATTAACTCATCAAACCCTGAAGTTTTATAATGAACTATTCCAACCATTGATTTGGAAGATCCCATTTGCTTCTTCAGGGTTGAAAGAGTTGAAATGTTTTGTTAGGTAAGTCTTGAGTAAAAATTAATCCGACCTAATTAAACATACTGAGATTCTTTCCAGAATTTGTGTTCTGTTTCTGAAATAATTATATATTAAAGGTAGACGACACTTTTTGTTAATCCTATCTAACTAATTTGTCTCTCTTTCAAAGAAAGCAAATTCTCTTAGAAAAAGGCGGTATTCACGTTTAAGCCCCCTCCCTAATTTCGGGCAATTTATTTCTTCCCGGGTTTGGGGGCTTATTTACTGTAAAAATTAATCCTATCTAACTGAATATACTGAGATTCTGTCCTGACCGTGTGTTCTGTTTCTGAAATAATTATATATTTAAGGTTGACGACACTTTGAGTTTCAATATCCTTCTTGCTCTTGCATGTGGTTGACATCATAAATTGTACAAGTATTTACAACAAGGGCCCCGTCCGATTTGTAAATTCTCTTGTCATGCTGGAAAAAAACAACAAGTTTCCTATACTTTGCAAGTTTTTCAGTAATGATACAGGGATCCGTAATTAAATATAGCAAATATATGGCATCTGTTCAAACATTCACTTGTCAATCAACAAAATATTCTATTCATATATAAATCACAGACCTTGGAATCCATTGGCAGTCTAATTGATTTAAAACTGACAATGTTTAACAAATACGTCCTTATATTGATGCACACATCTCTCAAACAAATATACACAGGTCGGATATACACACAGTCAACACACATACCGGATTTTTCACCGCAAATAAGCCCCCTCTCGTGAATTAGCCCCCTTTCGTATATAAGCCTCCTCCCCATATTGGCAAATGTTCTTGGAACTGGGCGGGTGTCTGCAACTTAGCCGCCTCAATAATTTGTCTCTCTTTCAAAGAAAGCAATTTCTCTTGGAAAAAGGCGGTATTCACGATTAAGCCCCCTCCCTAATTTCGGGCGTTTATTTCTCTCTGAGTTTGGGGGCTTGTTTGCTGTAAAATATGGTATCTACTATCCACAATGACTTTCAGCCACATGTTAACTGTCTGCTAAGTCTGGTCTGACCCTAATAATTTTTTACTAGGTATCACCAAGCATAGCAAAGATATTATCTGAAAAAAACAAATGAAATTTAAATGAATCATCACATGACACATTTTGAACTTAAAGTGTGAACACAAAATTGTTTCTATGGTACTGGTCAGTGATATCAATGATGGCAAACTGGCAAATATCTATTCATGAAGAAATGAACACTACACCAACGTAACCTCCCGCCTGGTACATCACAACGTCGTCATCATTTTCCAAGTTTGTCTATGATCTCCGTTCATCAATAATAAAGTCTAGTTTTACTGTCATGTAACAGTCTCTTAAGGTTGATTTTTTAGAGAATTCCTCAGAATTTTGACGCACTTGTTGTAGACAAAGTTGATCGTTCCTCCACAGAGTCCCCAATACCGTTATACCACAGATGTGTCGTCACCACTGTCTGGTCTGGAAAAGATAAAACTCAGGTACAGTGCACTCCTCTTTATATCATGTTGCATTTGTCAGACAAAAACATGACATTAACAGAAACGTGACATTAAGAGAAACATGTTTTTCCACTAAATCTTGTGCATTTCCAATCTCCATAACTAAAAATTAGCTATTCAATGTACATATGAAGAGGAACTAATCTATAGGTAACATTACCTCATTAAAAAACATCAAAAATCCCATTTTTGGGGATTATTTTTTTATTTTCTATGCAATATTTTGTATCTGAAATCAAGGGAAATGACATTATTTTCTGGATATTTATGTAATTGGTTTAAAAAAAACACATGATATTAAGAAGAACTCTAAATAAAAGTATATAGATTATATAGAGGGGAAAATGATGCTTTGGAAAAATATGATATAAAGAGGAATGTGATATTAACATGGATGATATTAAGTGGAATTCGAATCCACTGTACGTGTTTCCAATCTGACATGATTGAGTAATATGCTATATTGGGGTTATCACATACCCAACCTTACAGGGGAGATGGGAGGCATCTGTATTAATATATTACTGGTGGTAGGTATAAAACCAGATATGCCTACTATTTCCCAGAGTTATTTCATAATGTGGGGAAGGAAGGAGGCACCTGTATTAGGGTAATATATCATTTGTGGTAGGGTTAAGTCAGAGATGAAAAATTGTGGAAAAAAAAGAGGAAAACACATATTTCAAGGGGTTTTAATGGGAACTTTTAACAAATTAAGATTACAGCAAAATTATCAAAAAGGAGGAATTCTTCCTTTTGGAGGAGGATTTTCATCCCTGTAAAGTACATTATTAGAAATAGTTTGGTCATTTCAAAACCACTTGTACAAAATGGTGGGAGGCAATTTTTTAAAGCCCTGCATTTTTAATTGTTATATTTATGTCTGTTTCTGTTTTGAGGGTGCTGCTGTAAGAATGGAATTGTTTGCAGTGTGAAAAATTTCGCTTGCATTAAATCTACGCAAACTTATATCCACACGCTAACATATTTAACACAACTCTAGTTTTAAAGGTACATAGTACAAAATAGCACGACATGGAATCTCTTAATGGTCGACCCTCATGAAAGAGCCACTTGGAGATCTGTAGTAAGATCTGCCATGTGTACAGCTAGCCAGCTATCTGGAAGGGGGCCCAAGGACGTGGACTTATGCCCCTGAACCTGCACATTGAATAAAAAGAACCGATCTGACTGACTGACTAAGGGGAAATTTTCACACCACAAACATATTGGCAGCTGACGAAGCGAAAAATTGCATACACGAAAATATTGGCTTTTACGTTATGCCTTAGGGTCTTATAAGAACATGGGCCGATGAAGACACCATAGTGAAGATAAGTAATTAGGAAAGGAGAAGATGACTGCTGAGTAAAGTGATACAGGGGCCTAGTGGCAGAGTGGATCACATACACTCGCCTTTAACCAAGGCAGCCAGAATTTGATACCCAGATCTGATGTAAAAAGGTTTCCTCCAACAATAAGACTCCTCGCTCGCTCACCAACATCCGAATCCAACAAGAGTTCTTAATATAATTTGATAACAATTGTTGAAAAGCAAATAAAGTTGATATAGAAACAGTTTCAAGTGATGGACACAAGTTCTGGTATTTAACGGAGAATGTGTTTAACTTACCTTGGCTCATTAACATTGCTCTGGTTGTTGCTGAATTCAACTTGTGGTCCCGAGGTGCCAGTACCCTGGGGTTTCTGTCCACTGGTAGCCGTGGTGACGGCAGCTGTCCCTGCAGCAGCTGCAGCCTCACTGCCGTCCATTTCCTTCTTACTCTCCTCCGTGGTTGCTTGGCAACAGGCAGCGGTCGTAGCTACAGCCTCCTTGCGGTCTTTTCTCTCTGGGCGAGGAGGTGGGGGTACGGGGACTTTGGACAGAAAGCCGAAGGACCAGGGTAAACCTGAATTATACATCATGCACATTTTAAACACACACACCTAATATATGGTGAAATTCACCTTAATATAAATACAAACATCAACAGGACATTTCCAATTTCAATGTTTCGCTCCAAGTGCGTTCATTTATTGTGGAATATTTCTGAAAACCAACATTGTTTCAACCATAATTACCTAGATCTTTGGAGCCACCAGATGCTCCTTTCACAGTGGTCTCCCTTTTCCTTGTGTTTTCGTCTTGTTCTGTTTTGTGACTAAAATAAACATATACAAATTGTTCCATCAGTCTGTTTCCTAAATGGTTAACATTTTGTTTCATTTTCATTTGTTGGAAGATTTCTTTGTTTCTAAAATCTGTTATTTCCACATGCGTTTAATTTTCGCATATTTCCCTCGTGATTTGAATTTGCAAAAAATTCAATCAGAGGTATGCTAACTGTAGGAATACTGTACTGTATTGTACATAGAATTTATGACCGTATTTATCGCGAAATGAAATTGCTGCGAAATAGTAATTTCATATGACATGAAATTAAGTTGCAATGAAAAAAGTTGGTTTACATTCTATTAGACAAACATTCTATAGACAAACTTTCTATAGACAAACGTTTCATATGGAGGCACATTTAAATAGAAAGTGACATCTTAACCATTTACCTAGACTGGAGTTTGTTTGTGTACAATGTGTTCTGAAAGTTGGGGGAGGACAAATCGTCTCCGTCCATTGAGTTGTCCGACAGCGGAAACTGTTCTATGGAATCGTCAGCTGGATGGGTCACAGGGTCGTCAGGCTCTGTAACAACATCAGAATCATTATCATCAGGGATAATCCAGCAACATCTATCCCATCTCAGAACTCCAGGTTTTGTTTCGAGTACCAAAACAGAATTTTCTTACTAATTTACACAATATATAATCCAACCTTGTTATTTCAAACTTGTTGCAGAGGCCCAAAAGTAGGGGGTGGACTTATTACCAGACATCCCCCCAGTGCATAGGGGGAGGTCAGAAGTGGGGGTGGGCTTATTACCGAGCATGGGCTTATTGCCGGAGAAATATGGTACCTGTCCTCAAGGTCTTCTTTATATCAACCATGGGCCTCTCTGACCCGTCACATAACTTGTATAACTTGAAGATCCCGTTAAATTTGCAGGAATTTGTCGGGTCCCCTTTTATTTCATACTGATGATATTGTCTCACTAATACAATTACTTGGATACCTCAAAGTTTCATCTCAGTCCCAGTGACTTTGAAATAACAAAGTATGACTGTAACAGATATTCTTGGCAACAAAGCAAACCAAGGAGAGAAGTGATTTATTTTGGAGATACCAGGCTCAGGGACTTTTTTTACAGGAATATTCCTTATTCAAATTGGTAAAATTAACAATTCAATCTGAAGCTTTTGTTAAGATTTGCTGTATATTTCCTAATGATACCGACCTGTTATAGAAATACATGTTCGATTTTAATGACTTAAGTTTCCAAGAAACTGTTGTTTGGTAAAAGTTTGTATCAAGAAATGTTCTTTTAACCATGAAACATCCACACCAATATATCAATGTATACTTCACTTTACCGTTTTTATTCGGCTTTATGACCATCGCCTTGGCCTCCGTCTCGTTGGTAACAGCTGAGTCCGCAACAGCTAGTGTTGATGAGGCAAGCTCCGAGAAACGGGCCCGAATGTTCTCCAACATGACGTCTGTGGTGGGCGGAGTCTTCTTTTCCTTTCGGCTGGTCTTTGGTTTATCTTTGGTTAAGGCTAGTGCGGCCTGGACGGTCTCTAACCAATCACCATCCAGACAGCTGTCCCCGCCTCCTGCTGGTACATCAATACATATCAGCTCATTCACCCCAGACATTTCATAATGAATACAGTAAAACCCCGCTTACTGGAACTCATGGGGACCTGATCATTAGTTTGAGAAATACAGTAAAACCCCGCTTACTTGAACTTGTGGGACCTGATCATTAGTTTGAGGAATACAGTAAAACCCCGCTTACTTGAACTTGTGGGACCTGATCAATAGTTTGAGAAATACATGGTATTTGAGTTATCTGAGAATGGTTGAATATGTACGAACTCGGTCGGGACTAAACGAAATATTCGAAAAAGGAGGGGTATTCAAGTAAACCGAGTTCGAGTAAGTGGGGTTTAAATGTATTCCCACTACTAAATTAGTCTAGATTAAATATGTCTTCAGGAAAAATGAGTTAAAATAGGACAGATTTATATAACCTGAAGTATGGCAATCTAGTATTGGGAAAACTGATTCACACTGATCCAATGAAATTTCAAATACAATTTTATAACAGAATTTCTTAATATTCTTTTTAACCAAGATTAGTACACCAGTATGGTAGCAGGGTCTTATTATTAATCATAATATTGCAACTTTTATCACCAGCCTCATCACCTTTCTACTTGGAACTTTTATAACCAGCCTCATCACCTTTCTACTTTATTAAGTGATAGGACTTGTACAGGTAATTTGCTGATCACCTACCTGCCAGACTTGGAGTCCAGTCCCTGTCCCGAGTACGATCCTGTAAAAACTGCATCAGTAACGTCTCCTCATCCTCGGCCCTGTAATAAAACATTCATTAGCATTCAGGTCTCACACTCGGCCCCGTAACAAAACATTCAGGTCTCACACTCGGCCCCGTAACAAAACATTCAGGTCTCACACTCGGCCCCGTAACAAAACATTCAGGTCTCACACTCGGCCCCGTAACAAAACATTCAGGTCTCACACTCGGCCCCGTAACAAAACATTCATTAACATTCAGGTCTAACATTCATTGTATGATAAAGCTAATATGCATGACGAAGAAATATTTACTCTGTGCTCTTACATTTTTTTATTTTTTTTTTCACATTAGATTTCTTAATAATTTGTTCACATTTTTTAAATTTTTGTCACATTATCATTTTTAAATAATTTGTTAACATCTTGTTAATCTATTCGTCGTAATGCATCTAATAAAACCTTTAAAGCATTTAGTATTATATCTGTCTGTGATATTTAACAAATTTCTTTTGATGTGTTGTAATTCTATATGCCGTAAACACTGTAATTTTACTGTCGACGCTTGGTTTAACATTAAGTTAGTTTCAAAATTTGATAAATATTCAGTCAAGCAGTATCAATGGTGGATAAAACCATCCTCGATATCCAGGAGTTACATTCACCTATGCTCTTCTCCATCCTTGGAATATGTCATGGCAAAACTGAAGGCTCACTCAGGTAGAAGCTATATTCCCCACTGAGCATACTGCAACTTAAGACAATGAATCAAGATGCCTCAATATAAGAAGGATCTTCTTACCAAATTAGGCCAAGCCAGTGAACCAGGTAGAAACCCCTGATAAATCGCTAGGCTGATGCATACCTGTCTTCTGAAGATTACAAAGGAGCCACTATTGACTTCAAAGCCTGTCAGTTTAACTGCTATGTTATCTTGCAATTCTTTTGATGTACATCAAAGGGTTGGACTAGTCGTCCCATCAACAAAGGTGGCGCACACAGAGCCTCCAGTTTTGCCATGACATATTCTAGGGGTGTAGAGAGCGTAGGTGAGTGTAACCCCTGGATATCATGGATGGGATGAAACAGGCCCACAGGACCTGTTAGTTCGGTACCAACCTGTTTTCTGAACCAGTGATGTTTGACGAAGCCTTGGCTGTTGCGGACGCACTGTTTCCACGCCGGTCAAGGTCATTCTCCTCCCACGTAATACTGTTTTCTACATCGTTGTCTAATGACCTACAACAGTAGACAGAATTCATCATTACATAGAATGTATAGGGAGTGCTATGGTGATGAAAAAACAGGGTTTTTTAAAATCAAGACATCATTATCTTATAATAACACAAATTTGTCTCATGTAATACTTAGGGCTATTCCATAATTAAACATGTCGGTGAGGCACCTGTTTTTATGTATCATGGGTGGTGGGGTTAAACAGATCTGCATACTATTCCTTATATTAAATCTCTTTTATATTTGATGGGTGGCGTGGTCTCTGAAAATGTGCCTCCCGCCCCTCCCATGTATATGGTTAATTCTGGAACAGCCCTTAACCTTTAATGACTTTTTTTCTATGATAAGATTTCTTACTATTTCAATATGATAGAACATAAGTAAGAGCTATTCAAGTAAAGAATCTATCCTTCCCTAGGACACTAGGTTTTGAAAAGTGGTACCCACCATAGATTTTTATTAATAATTCACACTAAAGTTATACACATTATAGGTCGAAAACCCAACAATGGAAAGAAGTAATTTATTTTGGAGTCCTGGGCCCGTATTCATGAAACCGTTCTCATGCTCAAGCATGGATTTCGTGCTCAAGCCTTATTTCTTGTTCTGGCTATAAATTATTTAAAAAATCTAATTTTGTCACAGTTCTGGAAAAATGTTGAAGAGACATGAAGACGAAAGCCGTTTTCAACATCTACAGGGACTTTCTGAATCTTTTTACATGATTAAGGAGAATTTCAAGAAAGCTGGTTTGAGCACAGAATCCATGCTTGAGCATGAGAACGGTTTCATGAATACGGGCCCTGGAGTCAGGGAGATTATTTACTGAAAAAATCCATGGAAAACATACAGTATATTTCAAAGGGAAAGAAATTCATATAAATGCGTATAGGAAAATATTGATGACTATATATACAATAGAGTATAGGAAAATATTGATGACAAATAAAACTTGCCAACCCTCCCTAATTTAGGAGGAAGTCTCCCGATTTTTACCTCAAAATTTTACATTTTCAACAAGTGAATTTGCTTCACTTTTCCTATTTTTTAAGATCTGGTAATTTTTAGCTGAAAGACCAGCTCAAAAGAAGCCATTTACAAAATTTGATGTTATTTATCCTTTTTGTGTACATACCCGGTATTTACATACTTTTTATGCATTTAATTCTGAGCACACATAATCTCCCCTATGGAATTTTTTTTTCTTAAGTTGGTAAGTATGATAAAAGAAATTGAGTGTGTATACTTACATTGTTTCTTCGTCAATGTCATTTTCATCGTTGTTCTCTGTGATAGTGAGTACAGGTTGAGATCCGGGATCTCCAATGTCTTCTAGGTCCTCTATAGAGTACTGGCTTAGCTCCTGTTAAACAACATTTATTTCTTAATGTCAAACACAGGGACATCTTTATCAATCCAAGATCAATCCAAGTATGAAGTGTTTCCGAAGGCAACACATTTTGAACATCATAAAAAGGTAATGAACAGATATACCTTTGTTTTGGGGGAATACCAGTCTTAATTGTGTCTTCTTTTTTTTTAAGTGAAACATTAGTTTTCAAAATTTGTTTGCTGAAAATCCTGTATAAATATTTCACATCTGAAATAAGGTAGGTAATGAAGAAACATGTTAGCAGCACTCTTGCCTTGGTGCTTTCTAACTTCAGATAGTGCTAAAATGAAATTAACAATGCACCAATTGAATTTCTTCATGGCATATTACCTGAATACCCTAAAACAAGTCTAGTTACACTATCATAAGACAGCACAGAAATAAATCCACGACTTTACCTCATTAGAGTCTGTGGTGTCCGAGTCTGAGTCAGTTTCCAAGTTTTCATCGTCCGATCTCTCGATCTCAATCTCTGATCCGGTGCCTGGGTGGATTGGTTTGGGGTGCAGGATGGGGTGCTGTATGGAAGGGTTATCTCCCCCGTGGGGATCGATCAGGGGCAGAGGAGAATCTGAAAACAAGTCAAGCAATATAGAAATGAATACAGACAAACGCTTTTAGTAGTTTGGCCATTTAAAGCCTTTTTCCTCTACTAAAATGAGCACATGTTCCTTTTTTTCAGCACTAGGTGAATGATGTAAAAATGCCCTTATTTCTACTCATTCTCTATTCGGACCCTGTTTTACAAATTAATATTAATAGTACTTCATTAATGTTTTGTCAATTCCTAACATATGTAATCTGACTAGATTTTTCTACAGTTTTAGAAACTAAACAACAAGAAGTTTTGAACTCCCCCTAGAACTGTGTCCGGCAGTAGTATTACCACCACAGCCACAATCTTTGTTTTCTATCTTACCCCATTCACCACTTATATTTCATAATGAACTATTCCAACCTTTTAATTGGAAAGTTCAAATTTGGCTTCATGGGTGAATGAGTCAAAAGAACCTGCTTCAGCCAAATGTTCATGCACTCTGGCTTTAAGGCAAATAGGGTAGGTACAAATCGGGTCTGTGTAACATATAAACCCCAGTTAAACCTACCTGCCGATTTGGTCGCTCGTTCTCGTTTACTGGACAATGTTAAACCTACCTGCCGATTTGGTCGCTCGTCTACTGGACAATGTTAAACCTACCTGCCGATTTGGTCGCTCGTTTACTGGACAATGTTAAACCTACCTGCCGATTTGGTCGCTCGTTTACTGGACAATGTTAAACCTACCTGCCGAATTGGTCGCTCGTTTACTGGACCGTGTTAAGCCTACCTGCCGATTTGGTCGCTTGTTTACTGGACCGTGTTAAACCTACCTGCTAATTTGGTCGCTCATTTACTGGACCGTGTTAAACCTACCTGCCGATGTGGTCACTCGTTTACTTGACCGCGTTAAACCTACCTGCCGATGTGGTCGCTCTTTTGCTGGATCCTGTTAAACCTACCTGCCGATGTGGACACTCGTTTGCTGGACCCTGTTAAACCTACCTGCCTATGTGGGCACTCGTTAACTGGACCGTGTTAAACCTACCTGCCGATGTGGTCGCTCGTTTGCTGGACCCTTTTCCTCTGGACATTTCCATCAGGAGCACACGCTGACAAAAACAAATTTACAAATAATAACATATACTTTTACGAGTGTTTAAAAATTATCATATCAAGTTTTAAATAAAGTCAATTATTACTTTACCTCAAAATATCAAAAGTTACGTTTCACAGAGACACGATCTCTCAAAAAGAAATGTAAATAGAAAAGGAGAATTTCAATGTCTATAAAGTTAAGAAAATACCGATACAGTGTACTCCTCTTTATATCATGTTGCATATGTCAGACAAAAACATGATATTAACAGGAATGTGACATTAAGAGAAACATGTTTTTCCGCTAAATCTAGTGCATTTCCAGTCTCCATAACTAAAAGTAAGCTATTCAATGTACATATGAAGATGTTTCAATATAAAGATATAATTATTTCAATTGAAAATCATTTTCGGGGATATTTTTTTACTTTCTATGCAACATTTTGTACAAGTTGTACCTGAAATCAATGGAAATGACATCATTTTCTGGATATTTTATGTGATTGGTTAAAAAAAACATGATATTAAAAGGAATTCACCTCAAAATACATGATATTAACAAAATAAAATTACAAAGATTATATAGAGAGAAAAATAGTGCTTGGGAAAAACATGATATAAGGAGGAATGTGATATTAACAGGAGTGATATTAAGTGGAGTCCACTATACTAGGAGGATAGTTAGGGGGGGGGGGGTTACTGATTATTACTGACGAAAAATTATTATTATAAGGAAATACGGTGCTGACCTCCTTTAAATGGTTTAGCTGTCCCATGTTCTGAGCTTGTGCAGCTTCTAGCTGATTGATATACCTGAAACAAACACATCACACTTTTATTATTTCTGTACATATTACCGTATATGCTGTCGAAATCAGCCCTTCTCTAATCCGGCTTTACCGTTTGGTCCGGGCATTTTCCCTCTTATAGTACTTGCAACTTTCATAATCCAGACCCAGTCTTTTCTGACAATTTGCCTTGTTCAATTGATCTTTGTACAAAAAAGACCTTTTCGTACTGGCCATCATATTTTTTCTCATGTGATAATCTGAACACACACTTCAAAGTCCTTCAATTACTAACTTTTCAATATCATGGACCACAAACAGTTGGCGTTTTCCTTGAAATATGTATAATTTATTGTAAACAATTAAATTGTCCATAATTCTGTATCTTTCCTTTATATTTATTTTCATTTTTTCAAACTCTATACATTTCAACAATTTTGCAGTATCCAACCTCTACAAACAGGACACCTGGATATACCAGCCACATATTTTGGTCCTGGTGACTTCTGGTTTAGACAGGTTCTTTCAGGGGCCACAGTTCCACAAATCTAACAGCTGGAACCAGGGGGGCTGACCTCTGGAAAATCTGGCACGTGTGGTTTGAGGGGTCTAGACGAACTTGGCCAAAACTAAATTGCTGACTATTGCTAGTTTGTGTTATTTATTTCTTAAACAATGTCATTCCAAATGAAGACGTAAAAATATGTTACATAATTAAGTGGACGTGTGAATTAACAGCATTTTATTATCAACATGTCATTGATTTCTGCTCCGAAACTGGATTTTTAGCTCTGCCTATGGTTCGGTCAAAGTGCGTTCGTTTATCGTGGTTTATTTCTGTGCCTCCTGTGCAGGTTCAACCTGTAGCGTGAATGTATCCCTGATTTCTTGTTATCCTCAGAAAGAAGATCTCCAACTTATTTGTCTCCAGAATTTGAACTTAATTCATTTTAACCCCTCATAACACGTTTGAACTCTTCCGATTCAAAGGTTGGAATGGTCCATAAAAGAATGTTTTTTCTCCATTGTTAAAGTTTCCTTGAAAATATTCTAGTCACATTTTCTCAATTTTATCTACCCAACCACTGTTTTAAGGCAAGAGATTTTAATCATAACTTGCATTTTTTTTTTTTTTTGCGGCAAGGGGGGGAAGGGGGAGAGGGGGGATTTTTTGTAATATTCAAGTTTTACCATTGCTGGTCCCTGCACTTCTGGTAAAAGGTCGGAGGTCGTACTTGGAACCGGAGGATTAGTGTGTCCGACTCTGTATCCAGGTATCCCTCACTGGCAAGTAGGTCTAGACGGAAAAAGCGATTGTATCCCCAACACTCTCCTACCTCGAAGTCGGACGCAAACTCGCGGACGATATTTTTACTGCTGTCCCTCGAGACTTGATGAACCATCTCCACACGGTACTCGTACCTAGGGAACAATCATCACGTAATGTTAGTGAGTTCCTCTTAGTCACGAAATCTCCTTTAAAGTTATTTAAGTATCATTAAGACTTAAATTTTGCAATAATTTATGGCAAAATGACATCATTAACGTGTTTCAGAAATATGTAAAGATATTATTAGCTAAGTATCATGTTGTCAACATAGCTAAACCATGTAGGTTGCTCAGGTTCAATAAAGAGATATCTCCAATATTAAATCTAGCTTCATATATAAATCTCATTTAGTTTTGTTTTCTGTAGTATTTCCAGTTATCCTCGCCAAAAATGATAATAATAAAGCTATTCCAGTAAAAGATATTCCGAACACACTATAATAAATAACTTCTGTCCATGGTTTGTTCCTGGCCTAACTATTTCATTACTTCAATGTAAATTACTGATAAAATTCTGTGGGTGGTACCAGTACTCTGAACAAAACCTTGAGTCCTGAGGTGGACTAGATTCTTCACTGGGGTAGCCCTTACATTACTCCATTCCATACTCCATTAAATTTTGAGTTCTACGAAAATTTTGTTATCAATTTTACAAAACCTGTGGTACTTACTTGGATGTTTCTGACAGGCCAGCCGACAACTCGAGGAAGACTGACAGGTAATTCCCCCGTACAACACCATTACCATCCTGTAAATAAAATCACAGTATAAAACAGAGAAAGTTCAACATCAAACTTTCAACCTACAAATTATCATATAAACAGATCTGTTTATCAGATTGAAACTGTGGTAGAATGTCTTATAAAAACTTGCTACTATGTAATCTTGTCTGTTGAAAAATAAAGAAGTTTTCAAGATTTTCCTTTCTGCTACAGGTGATATTTAAACATTCTAGAACCACATAAAAAATGATAAAGTACCAAAAATATTGAATAGCAGAGCTATCTTGAACTTTAAAAGGTCACATCTTACTCTAGTCTTCAGGTGTGCTCAAAGGCTATATAAATACTACAGAAGGTACACTTACACAGTTCTCAGGTTTTTACTTACAGGGTAGACTTTGAGTCTCCAGTTTTATACTTACAGGGTAGACTTTGGGCCTCCAGTTTTATACTTACAGGGTAGACTTTGAGCCTACAGTTTTATACTTACAGGGTAGACTTTGGGCCTCCAGTTTTATACTTACAGGGTAGACTTTGGGCCTCCAGTTTTATACTTACAGGGTAGACTTTGGGCCTCCAGTTTTATACTTACAGGGTAGACTTTGAGCCTACAGCTTTATACTTACAAGGTAGACTTTGAGTCTCCAACTGTATACTTACAGGGTAGACTTTGAGTCTCCAACTGTATACTTACAGGGTAGACTTTGTGTCTTCAGCTTTTTACTTACAAGGCAGACTTTGAGTCTCCAACTGTATACTTACAGGGTAGACTTTGAGCCTTCAGTACTCACAGGGTAGACTTTGAGCCTCCAGTTTTATACTTACAAGGTAGACTTTGAGCCTCCAGTTTGTACTTACAGAGCAGACCTTGAGACTCCACTTTTATACTTACAGGGTAGACTTTGAGTCTCCAACTGTATACTTACAGAGAAGACCTGGAGTCTCCACTTTTATACTTACAGGGTAGACTTTGAGTCTTCAATTTTATACTTAGAGGGTAGACTTTGAGCCTCCAGTTTTATACTTACAGGCTAGACTTTGAGTCTCCAGTTTGTACTTACAGGGCAGACTTTGAGCCTCCAGTTTTATACTTACAGGGTAGACTTTGAGCCTCCAGTTTTATACTTACAGGGTAGACTTTGAGCCTCCAGTTTTATACTTACAGGGCAGACTTTGAGTCTCCAACTGTATACTTACAAGGTAGACTTTAAGCCTTGCATTTTATACTTACAGGACAGACTTTGAGCCTCTAGCTTTATACTGACAGGGTAGAATTATAGTCTAGGGTTTTATACTTACAAGGCGGACTTTGAGCCTCCAGCTTTTTACTTATAGGGTATACTTTGAGTCTTCAGCTTTTTACTTACAACGTAGTCTTTGAGCCTCCTGTTTTTTACTTACAGGGTAGACCTTGAGCCTCCAGCTAAGTCCCGACACATGAAGTGGCTGACTGTATACAGGGTCGGCCCTCTGTTGAAGTCCGCTAAATTTCTTCATCACAAATGAACTTGTGTCATACTGTGGTACAATTTCACTGCAAAGCAAAGAAAATATCAGTCACATAATATACCTACACATGTACAATTTGTGATTTAAAGGAATAAAAGTTAATGTTACACCAAAAATTCAAATTATCTGCTTATTCATTATGACCTTAGTTTTGTGACACTGATATTCACTCATACTCAAGAAATGGTTTTTGATGCAAATCCTTTCATTTTAATATAAGGAATACCTAACATTACAGTGTTAATCTCTTTATGCCCAGCAACTGTATAGTTTTGTGCCTCCAGTTTTTATACTTACAGGGTAAACTTTGAGCCTCCAGTTTTATACTTAAAGGGTAGACTTTGAGCCTCCAGTTTTATACTTAAAGGGTAGACTTTGAGTCTCCAGCTTTTTATACTTACAGGGTAGACTTTGAGTCTCCAGTTTTATACTTAAAGGGTAGACTTTATGGTTGGAAGTCTGCAAATTAGCCAAAATTTCAGACAATCATAGATACATTCTAAGTTTGTTTTGTACACAAACAGGAATTGAAAACTTAATTTGCTAGCTTTCGATAACATCTGTTTACTTTGTCAAGCTCGCAAATTAAGTTTTCAATTCCTGTTTGTGTACAAAACAAACTTAGTATATATCATTCATACCAAACTGATGAATCTTATTCTAATCATAGATATGTTTCGGCAGATGACTGGGAGCCCCATAGCAGTTCCAAGCCCCAAAGCATTGCTAAGCCCCATAACGTTGCCGAGCCCCATAGCACTGCTCACCTGGTAAAGTCTGCTGGTACCGCCGCCGTGACAAAAGATGCCATGGGTTTTCTGTTGACGTGTTTGAAGAGTTGTACAAGCTCGCTGCTCTGTGCGATGAGTTCACTTTTCCCGCGGCTGCCCATCTGATGGTTTATCTTCTGTATGAGGGACTCAAGCAGCTCTGTTTCCTGGGTCAGCTGACCTCTCTGACCTTTAGACATACAGATAACGTACAACATCACACACCCGTAAGGTTAACCAAATGAAGCTGACAGAAAAAATCACAGATATAAAACAGATATTTAAAAGCAAGATTTCCACCCTGGACTCTCGGTTTAGTTTCAGGGTACCCACCAATAGAATTTTATCAATAATTCACATTTTTAAGTAATAGATATTATAGCCTAGACACCAATCAATGAACAGAAGTTATTTATTATGTCAGGAAGGCTTTTTACTGGGATATAGTACCTAGTATATATATTCATTTTGAAAATGCAATTGCAGTCTGCATCCAGTAATAAATCTATGTGAGAGTCCCGAGGCCTGTACTCATTATAATTTATGTGGGACTATCAGATTTTTAGGAAATACTTCTATTTAACGTTGTAGGACTCACCCTTTTTAGCAATATAGTTGATTGAAAGTGAATCATGAAAATAAATAAATTGTAGATTGACCACTGTGCATCCCTACAATATGTCAGGAGAAAATCAAAGGTTTATTTAGCACCGTCTTAAGGATGAGCTTGATCTCTTGATGCTCATGTAACTCTTTGCCTGCTAAGTAATGGAGTTATCTCCCCAGACCCAGGCACTGGGAAATTTTATTTTTTTTAAATCAACTTTTATTTCAAATTTATGATGTATTTTCATTTCTTCAACATGCATATCAATGCATTATCGATGTCATCTCAGACGATTTTGTCAGATAAAAATACTCTCAAAAGTCTATAATATTTAAATTTATATCATACCATTGGTTATAAGGATGAAAATGAACCCCGCTGACATTCCCTGCCGAAAATCACTATAGAAATCAGTAAACTTTTAATTGTAAAACAGGGCGAATCATGCTGTAGAAAGCATGGAATTCAACTTTGATATTGCCAGAAACAAGGCTGAGGAATTGTGGGTAGTGATGTAATGCATATGTTTAGAATATCAACCGGGCAGGAGCTCCCGCAGGCAATGACCGCCCACCGCAGGCAAAGAGTTAAAGAAACATGTGACAGCATGAGGCTTAATTTGACTGCATTCAATTTGTTCGATTACAATTGTTTTTGTTTTACGTCCTATTAAAAGCTATGGTCATTTAAGGACATGCTTGGTTTTAGTGTTGGAAGAAAGTTGCCCCTCGCTCCCTAGTACACTGCATTGGTGTGAATATGCTGTATAGTGTTGTTCTATACGGCCTATACTTACCCATTAGAGTGAGAAGTTTAGATTTCAGTTGAGATTCCAGTCTGGCGATCATCAGCTCCACAGCATTCCTAATCTCCCGCACCCTCTCATCTTTGGCCGTTTTTACACTCTCTATATTTCTCTCCTAAACAAAAAATTATTTTCACCAATATCGTTTTAACAGAACCCTCTCTTGGTTATTCAGAAGCAAATGTTTAAAGATTATGACCGTTTTGGCCCCAGTGACCTTGAATGAAAGTCAAGGTCATTTCTTTGAACAAACTTGGTAGCCCTTTATCCCAGCATGCCACAGGCCCAATATCAGGTCTCGGGGCCTTTTGGTTATTCAGAAGAAGTTGTTTAAAGATTATGACCGTTTTGGCCCCTGTGACCTTGAATGAAGGTCAAGGTCATTTCTTTGAACAAACTTGGTAGCCCTTTATCCCAGCATTCCACAGGCCCAATATTAGGTCTCTGGGCCTTTTGGTTATTCAGAAGAAGTCGTTTAAAAATTATGACCTTTTTGTCCCCTGTGACCTTGAATGAAGGTCAAGGTCATTTCTTTGAACAAACTTGGTACCCCTTTATCCCAGCATAACACAGGCCCAATATCAGGTCTCTGGGCCTTTTGGTTTATGAGAAGAAGATGTTTAAATGGAAAAGTTTACGGACGGCGCACGACGCACGGCGCACGACGGACGAAGCATGATGACTATAGGTCATCCTGACCCTTCGGGTCAGATGACCTAAAAATACTTTAAACAGATGTTCAGGTCTAGCAAGAAATTATTCCACAAAAAACAACAAAAACAGAATAGCATTTGTCATTTCATTCTCTTTTAACTTTTTTTTATACATTTCACACACTAAAAGATTAAGTACGAATCTCAAGATGGACTTGATTTTCCCTAAATGATGTGTTGTATCCTGGAGAGACTTGCCACATCCTGGACAACGCTAATGAGTTGTACAGGACTACATGACTTTGTTTTAACTGTATCTAAGAGAGACTTACCACATCCTGGACAAGGCTGATGATTTCTACATGACACTGTTTTAACTGTATCTAAGAGAGACTTACCACATCCTGGACAAGGCTGATGATTTCTACATGACACTGTTTTAACTGTATCTAAGAGAGACTTACTACATCCTGGACAAGGCTGATGATTTCTACATGACACTGTTTTAACTGTATCTAAGAGAGACTTACCACATCCTGGACAAGGCTGATGATTTCTACATGGCTTTGTTTTAACTGTATCTAAGAGACTTACCACATCCTGGACAAGGCTGATGAGTTCGACATGACGTCGTTTCAACTGATTCAGCTCCTCTGTGACCTTCTTAACATGTTCCTCGTAAACACCATCTAGCGGCTTAAACGTGTGGCCAGAATGCTACAAAATACAACGCAATAATTAGTGTTATTAAATATCCTACTTAGAGCTTACAAAATATTTTTTTCTATTCTTAAAATCTTAATACAGACTAGATCTGCACGCAATTAGTAGTATAGGGGGTCTCACTTGTAATAATTAAATATTCATAAAAATACATAATGTGAAGTTAAAAAAAAAACACAGTCAGGGAGTAAGTTTTATGCAAAACTTTATTGTTAACTGTAGGTGTGTTTATTGTTTCAGTGAAAGATAAATAGGATTATGAATAAACTGCCATTTTTTTAATCATATTCATTATTTACTTCATTTATTTACTAATTAAAATACTAATTGTTGGAAAAATCCATCTCAAATCTGAAAACCCAAACTTCATTCCAAACCAAAAATTTGAACTACTATTTATGAATACTGAAGTTTCTCGTAGTCCCCCCGCCTGAGATAACAATGTTCAACTGTACATCTACACTATTATGTCCTTTTCTGGAAAAGCCATTAGGAAACTAGCTAAATATAATCATTTTTTCCTGTTCTAAAAATTGAAAATAACAGCCCAAGTAGAGGAGTCGACTTACTGTGCCACCCCAAAGAGCACACTGGTGACATATACACTGCTTACAGGCCCAGCAGTACACACTCAGCTTCTCCTGGTGTTCCTCACATCTGTACACAGAAAAATACACCAATATATTACCGTCACAAAACCTGGTCCATTTCTGGCTACTGTCTTATGAATATTCCTCAACTTAAGGAAACTATGGATCCATAAATATTCCTAAACTTTTGAAAATTTTTTAGCTAAAAAATCTCAATAGGAAAGCATTACAGAAGTTAAGGTCCTATGTAGACTTCTACCTGTCCTTGTCTGGGATTATCACTACTCATTTGGGTTTCTTTAACATCCCTGTTTTCACTGCACTTCCTATACAGGTATATAAATTTAAAGTGAACTCCCAGGTCCATTCCCAATGTAAAATATGTCATCTTAACTTTTTTCTCAATTTTCTCCAAACCATTTCCCCAATTGGCATTGGGAAAAATATGACACCAATATATTACCGTCACAAATCCTGGTTGGTTTCTGGCCACAAATCCAGGAGTATTCCTTAACTTCAGGAAATTCTAAATACATGTAATAGCTTAAAAATCGCCACAGGTATGCATCACAGAAGCTAAGGGGAAAATCTTAAAGGAATTTACCTAACTTTTGAAATGCTTTTCTTTACAGATTTCTTGGATCATCTCTCCTTCTTGAAATATGATTCTTTAAGATCACTGTTTTCACTATATCATGAATGTGTTTTTTCCATATATACAAGTCATACAAGTCATGTATATAAAGGGAACTACAAGAGTCCATTTCCAATGTTCAACATGTCACTTTTTTCTCAATTTCCTCCAAACCATTTCAGATTTGGGGGGAAATGTGTTCGAACGTTTTGAAAATAATGTTCAAAAGAACTATTCCATCATTTGAATTTGGAAAGATTCAAATGTGTCTTTAGGGGTGACTGAATGTGATAAATGTTTAATGGAACATACATGTCTTTATCTCCTTCCTCCTTTTTAACAGCGGGGGCACACTCCTTGAGAGTATCCAACTTCTGTGTGACCTCCTCAGCCCAGCGACAGTTGACGAGCTCATGAGTGTGGAGAGAAGCTCTACAAGTAAGTAACATCAGTATATCATAATCGTTTATAGTATTCATTAATGATTATATAGAGACAGGGATAATTCAGACTCTTAAAACCTAAGGGAGAATTTAAGTGATTTTATGGGATTAGAAAAAATATCTATGAGATTTTTCTATATAAAGTAATACAATTTTGACTTTTCAATGAGATTTTCAGGGAAAATATGGGTAAAAATCTCCAAATCTCGCCCAAATGTGATCCCTGTACAGATGATTCAAAACCGACCCCAGTGTCTTTAAATTCCCTTTTGTGTTATCAAGGCTTATCTAAGATTTTATCATTCATTATACATAATACTGATTACACTTTTTGATTTCCGACAACTTAAATTCCTTGATACCTCATTGAAGAATAATCAGATCATCATCATAAAATATTAATCATTTTAGAACACTTGTTAAAAGCTGTTTTTCTTTTTATGATATCTATGCCTAGTTTCTCTCACATCTCGCCATGATGGATAGATCACTAGAGTTTGCCCATGTAACTGAGCTAAGAAAACTCTTTATTACATAGCATATCGCATCCGCGTGACGTCACAATAGTTAACAATGATGTGACATCAGAAATTTGGAAAACTCTGATGCAACAGAGTGAAAAAGACAACATAATAAAATTAAAATCTTTAACAATAATTTTATCTATACACATTTGAATATTGATTTTTCTGGCCAACACATTATTTGCAAATATTGGGTATGATTAATCTCACTGATTGATTCATTTTCATAATAAAAGCTCAAGGAAACATTTCCAAAATGGTAATCTGTCAAAACATATTTCATAGTTTTTAGCTTATAATATTCAGGAAGTTGGATTGAGAGAAAAATACTCTTTCGTGACCAAAGCCTAAAGGAGAAAGATAGAGGCACTCCATGGTCTCCACCCTCAAGGATGTTCAAAATTGAAAAGGTAGAATTTTCATATCTTGCACACATGGTCATGAAATTAAAGAGCCTTGTATTCTCAAAGAAATCTACTTAAAAGGAACCTTGAGAAACACTTTTATCAGTAAGTTTTCAGCTTTCAAGGCTTAAACTCTTAACTTTGAAACTGTTTCTGTCCTTCTACATCAATTGGAATTCTCATCAAATTCATGGGAAAATATAAGGAATACTAAATCATGATGCTAGTCGGAACTTAGAATATATACCTGCAATGAGGACACTGTGACCGCTGCTCAGTCAACCATCTCTGTAATAACAAAATTTAAAAGTTTTAATTGATAATCATTGTAGCATTCCTTATTTGTCTCTTCATTTCCAGAAATTGTAGACACGAGTGGATTATAGGTGATCTCTACCGTTATCAGGTTTTACAACTTCCATAGTCAGACAGGATCCAAATTGAACCTCTTTGGTTCGCACAAGATCAAGTACATTATTCTTTTCATAAAATTAACTCATTCACCCCTGAAATTACATTATGAACTAGTCCGATGTTTGAATAGGAAGAGTTCAAATGTGCCTCCAGGGGTGAATGAATTGATCCTAATATCTTGACATACAAAACCTTTCAGAATTCGAAGATTCAATTACAAATTCTTTACACATACATTATACTTGCACAGAAAAACAATTATGGTTATTGGAAATACTTTGAATTCTTTTCAAACAAACTGTATATTCAGACATTTAGTTATAGCTACCCGAATACAGTGTTTGTACTTACCCCGATACAGTGTTTGTACTTACCCCGATACAGTGTTTGTACTTACCCCGATACTGTGTTTGTACTTACCCGGATACAGTGTTTGTACTTACCCGGATACAGTGTTTGTACTTACCCCGATACAGTGTTTGTACTTGCCCCGATACTGTGTTTGTACTTACCCGGATACAGTGTTTGTACTTACCCGGATACAGTGTTTGTACTTACCCGGATACAGTGTTTGTACTTACCCGGATACAGTGTTTGTACTTACCCCGATACAGTGTTTGTACCTACCCGGATACAGTGTTTGTACTTACCCGTATACAGATGAAACAACACAGCTTGGAACAGTGAGGACACAGGCGAGCATCTCGCAGCTTTTCCATACAAATGAAACATCGGAAAACCTCTGCAAGACCCTGTACAAAAAGAAAACATCTAGCTATAGAGAAGTAGCGCTTTGATTAATTTGCATGAGAAGGTGTCAGTTGTACACGATAATGGTAAAGAAAGAATGTACAGGACTCTACCTGTAACACAGAAAACAAGAATATATAGCTCAATTCAGAGAGAGTTTGAGGCTGTAGACAGTCTTTGTGTCAGTCCTGAGAATGTATTGCAGTTAATCTGTAGATGTTCCGATTCAAGCCCCGTAGGACAACTAGGTTTATCAGAAAGGGGAAAGCCACAAATATGCGTATAATATGCCAATCATCCTATTAAAAGTATTATACACCAATTGGAGTATGGATTATTGCAGCAATATTTTGCTGAAAGATGATAAATGGAATTATTAAAAATATTTGCTACTTAGAAACCTGATGCAACAATCACTGTCGAAGAAACTCTACCATATCGTAACATAGTGTTACATCTGTTTTCGGTACTTTCCCACACACAAATTATTTTTTGAATTTCTATGTATAACAGAGGTCATTATTATTTCAATGCCTGTAGTCGAACCTGGAACATTTGGCTATTAGTCTTACGCTCAACCGATCGTGCTAAAGAGAATATCTCACTAGCCGAGGGGTGTAGTGCAGCTAGTTTTTACCAGGGTTATATATATGCAGTTTTCATGCCTTAAATAATTTATGCGACTTATAAAGAAGTTGTTGGCCATTTTTAGTAACAAATTCAAACCCCAAATTTGTGGTTTTCCCTGACCTGTTTATGGGGGTCACTGTTATAATTATTGTATATATATCAGGCTTTCCTGTGTACGACATATATCTGCTGATCGAGTGCAAGCATGCTGGAGCATCTGCAAAGGCCTATAATGTGAGAGTTAGGGTCGTTTGTATAATAGTATTGCATTTTTCAAGTTTGAGTTTTTAATTCGGATACCAAGTAGGGAGAAGACTCATTAAAAAAAATAAAATGGAACATTAGACACTTGATCAATCTCGTCTCTATCCAAATGTCCAAATTTAGATCGGCTGCATATACTGGTACTGTGTTGTAATAGTGTCTAACAACTAGGTATGTTTATGTGACTGAAATATAATAGGCCTACCAACAGTATATGACTACAGTAGATCTAGGGCTGCAGATATAAGTTTTTGACAGTTCAAGATGTCCGACTCACAAATTGTCCACAAAATAAAAAGCATGATTTGGGATCGAATTCAAAGCCATCTATAGCTACATCGTATATGCTTGGAAAAAGAACAAAATAATGATTTAGCTCATATAATCAATGGAATGAAGTTTGCAGACAAAACGATTTTCCTTGCATAGGAAATAAATCGAATCATGGCCGCTGAATCATTGGAAAAAGTCTCACTTCGACCGTGTGTTCTTCAAGCCTTCCATCTTTTCTACCACCGCCCGATGCCATTTTTCAGACGAAATGAAGACCCGTGGTTGATAATTGAACCTCGATTAGCGAGGAATGTTGTCAGATATCAACCGATTTTCCTTTCACTCATGACAACTGGTTTGTTTTGAGCTCCTGTCACCATTTTGGTTTTTGTCGCGCCAGTCCGTGCAGTTTTCTGTCAGTGAAAATACTTTTTCGAGCATTATGATAAAATTTTCTGTCAGGTATGAAAAAATAAATATTTAAAAATTTTCAGTGTAGCTTAAATCAAATATTTATATTTATTTCAAATTGTTTACATTAAATATTTGGTCCAATTAGCGACCACCTGTGTAGTGTTCTCATCCGATCAATACAAATTTAGAAATATGTTGTTAAGATGCGGAAAGAAATTAGCATTATTAAGGATGTACACCTCTTGGAAGTGAACATTTTCCGGTATTAAACTCTTTTTCTTATATACATTTTTGGATAAAGGAGTTTATGGCAGGGCAGAAAATACAAAAGATAATGGCATATCAGTGTGCTCTTTTTATTTTGTGCTATGATCGCGATCGGTCAAAGATACCAGGGACATATAGAATCTATACGTCCCTGAAGATACCAACAGACGTAATAAGCAATTTTTGTAGTTATAAATACATTTTTATACAATATGTTCCAAGCAGCTTATCCGAAATGTATGAATGTTTGCAAAAAACGACAGAAATAGTATTTCTTTTAAGTGATGGAAGCAAAATTTCTCTTTGTCCTTCTGCTTCTACAGTAATTTAGAAATTTGGGATTCCAAACTTTTGGCCCCTAGCATCACTGAAGAGTCCTCGGAGAACGAAACAGCTGTATGGTGCAGTTTAATTCATTTTTCGACATACTGTAGGCCTATCTATTGCTAGATTTAAAAGGTGCACCACATATGTGTGTTACGTCATCTCTAACTAAATATTTTTACTCGGGAATAAAAGCAATTTGAGTTAACCCTAGCTATATATATCTCTTTAGTTTTTAATGAGAAAAACCTCATTTTTTCACCATTTTTTTGCAGATTTAACGCTTAATCAAAAACAGTTCTGCTACTTAACGTATTTAATTAAGTAGTTAGCGGATGAAATTAAAATGAATGGGGGGGGGGATAGTGTGCTTCTTCATGTTTTGTCCCTTTACTAGGCCTATTTGTGGTGTTATTTTTCACAATTTCGGTTTCAAAAAGAAACAGAACTGTTCCAGTTACACTAAATAGATATGAAAAAATACTAAAAACTAAGTTGTATATAATTATCCACTTTGTAGCATAATATTTCTATAAAATTGAACATTATAAAGTTGTACAGCAAATATATGAACTTGCTCTAATTAAAAATGACGAAACATTGATGATTTAAGAGATCGATCTACAGCATCAAAAAGGTGAAATTTTGACCTTTAGCGATGTGCATTTTAAAAATGGCCGTCGAATTGGTAATTTTTGTGTCGCCTAAAAAGGCGACATAGAGGGATCACTATGCCGGCGGCGTCTGAACCAACAGTTTCCGTGCGATGACTTGAGTTTCCTAGGGAAAGTCAAGCTCAAACTTCATACAGTGCTTTTCAGGGTCAAAGGTCAAGGTCACTGTTGCTATAAATAGAAAATCGGTTTCCGTGCGATAACTTCAGTTTCCTGGGGCCAATCAAACTCATCTTCATACAGTGCTTCCTAAACAAAAGTGCTCGCTTGGGATTGCTATCCAGGGTCGAAGGTCAAAGGTCAAGATCACTGTTGTTATAAATAGAAAATCGGTTTCCATGCGATACTTGAGTTTCCTTAGGCCAAATTCAAACTTCATACAGTGCTTCCTCAACAAGAGTGCTTGCTTGGAATTGCTTTTCAGGGTCAAAGGTCAAAGGTAAAGGTCACAGTTGCTATAAATAGAAATTATGTTTCCGTGCGATAACTTGAGTTTCCTTGGGCCAATCAAACTCAAACTTAATAGAGTACTTCGATCCTTACCAAAAGTGCTCGCTTGGGATTGCTTTTCAGGGTCGAAGGTCAAAGGTCAAGGGCACAGTTGCTATAAATAGAAAATCGGTTTCCGTGCGATAACTTCAGTTTCATTGGGCCAATCAAACTGAAACACTTCACAGAGTACTTCCTTACCAAAAGTGTTCGCTTGGGATTGCTTTACAGGGTTTGAAGGTCAAAGGTCAAGGTCACTGTTACTATAAATAGAAAATCACTTTTAGCTCCTAAAAACTTATCTCCTAACTTGCTGCGCAGGCGACACAACCACTTCCGTGGAATTCTTGTTTTTAAAATTCACGTAAAAAAAGTTCTACAAGCAACCTAATCGGGAACCGAAACTTATATTTTTGACACAATTTTCAGATGCATATATGCTATTAAGATTTACCATACTTTCCTCAGCATAACATAAAATCTTTAAATGCGGATATAAACGAGACTTCATTTTCAATTCAATTCATTTTATTCACTTTAAACCTTAACAGCCTATCAGTACACGAATGTAATAAACAATACATATAATTACATTGGCAGGCACTGCACTACAACTGTCACAGTGGTTATTGGACAACTTTCATAGAGAATGGACAAAATCATGTTACATAAAGTTTATCATTAAATCAAGGTTTTTCTTAATTGAGAAGCATTATATATATATTTCCTTAACATGGTAAATTCCTTCAAATTTTTTAACTTAAAAGTTTAATCAGTTTGAAAACCGACGGTTTTACCCAGTAGTACATTTTTATACTACTCACTCTTAAATCGTGAAAAGTTGGACAAACTAGCAAAAAATGGTATTCATCCTCTATATCGCCAGATTTGCATACACTGCAAGTACGTTCATTTCTATTAATATTTCGATATTGACCTGTTTCAATATGAAGCGTATGTGCTGATAAACGTATCTTAGTCAAAGCAATTCTATTACGCTTTGGGATATATTTACATAAATAATGTTGCAATGTTATAATATCATCAACTAAATGTCTATACAAGTGACATTTCGAGGAGTTCTCTAATAATTTAAACATCTCTTGTCGTGCAATATCAAAAATTCTCTGCTTAATAACTGGCAGGGCTGCAAATATATTTAAATGTCTTTGATTTAACCACATTTCACCTAATCTATATCAAAAAGTTTATTTTTCACAAACTTGTTACCCAATTAAAGACACCATTCTTTTTCGGCATATTCATGAGTTCCTCGTAAGCAGCTTTTAGGTCACAGTTTTTAGTATTTAATAGCTAGATCCAATATTTAATTACATTATGTTGCTGGGTATAATTATATAATTGGAAATCTTACCAATTCAAAATATACCATATTATTACATGTGGATTTCTTGACATGTAAAATCTTTTTACAAAATTCCAAATGAACCTTCTCAATATCTATACCTTTACACGAGCCCCATACTTCAGAGGCATAACACAGTATACTTGTAACATATACATGTGTCAAACAGTTTGACTAAAGTACAACATTTTAAATTCATATTTCTACATTTCGTATATAATGCGAAGACAGCCTTTCGACCTTGCCTTGATAGTTGCTTTTGTACAACATTGAATTTATTATTTGATTGAAATAAAATTCCAAGATAAGTAAACTGTTCCAGAACTTCTGATTTCTTTCCATCAAAAAACAGACCTCGTCATTTTGTAACCGGTCTCTATTTCTAAAGAGGACAGTTTTTGTTTTGTCAGTATTTACAGTCAGTTTCCATGAATTTGCATAAACAAATAATCTGTTCAACATATTCTGTAGGTCCTCTGCTGATTCAGCAAGAAGCACCAAATCATCCGCATACATTTAATAGAAAGAGACTAAGTTCTCCAAATTCATATGGCTTAATACCGATAATAATAAAATCGTTTTCAAAGTCGTTTACGTACATTGAAAAAATTATTGGGGATACAATTTCCCCCTGGGCGAGGCCCAGATTATTAGCTAAAAAATTGGAGCATTTTCAATTAGTTGAAATACATGTCTTGACTTTTTTGTACATCGCTTTCAAGATTGATAACAGCTTCCCTCGAATTCCTAGTTTGGATAATTTGTACCACAATTTACATCGATCAATAGAGTCAAACGCTCTCCTGTAATCAACAAAACAACAATATAACCGTTTACCACTATTCAAGGATTTTTTTTTATTATAGCATGTAACGCAAAAATTGCATCTACCGTACTAGACCCAGGTCGAAAACCAAATTGAGCATCAGTGATAATATCATTCGACTCTGACCACTCTATTAGTCTTTTGTTCAGTATAGATATAAATAGTTTCGCCATACAACTCGAGAGACTGATACGTATACCTCGGTAGTTGTTAGGGTCGCTTTTGTCACCTTTCTTATAAACAGGAACCATCACTGCAGTGGACCAATCTTCAGGAAAACATCCAGAATTAAATACATTATTGAAAATAGTATGTAGAGCTTGAACGTGATTGATACATCAGAATAGTACACCCTTAAGGATCCATATATCCTTGAAAAAAATGTATTATTTTTGTCCTGATAAATTAATTACATATGATTTTTATTTCATTGTTTTCCTGTGACATTGTGAACGGCTTTGCATTTCTGTAAACGATAGCAGGTATACATTTCATAAGATCATTCCTTGAATATGCCGATATTGTGAAACATAGCATAAGAAACGTATCCCACACAAAGTGGTAAAAATGGGATGGAAACTGCGAAATAAAAAAAAAACAAAAGAAACCGTCACTATAAACAGGTAAAAAAAGTCAGGTAATCAGCCATAAAAGATAAGTTTAAAACTTTGAAACATCAAAAACTTCTCAGACAGGCATATTGGAAATATATACATATAGAAGATATTGTCACTCCCTCTACAGATTCCAGATTATAAACCTATGAAAAAAATGGACATCGTCTTTGGTGGTTCACCCTCCATCAATAATGATGTTTATGGGTAAGACTTATATTAAACACCAAAAGGCAGACTACAATGGAGTAGGTGCTCGGAAACATAATTGCAACCTTTATACAGAATCAACTGACAATATATTCAACAACCAAATTCAATCTGTCTTTTCGAGTGCTGACAGAATTAGTCCAGCCACACTTTCGCCCCGATACCCCTGAGATGCCCAGTATCCAGATAACAACAGATGAAATATATAAACTCCTGCTTAACCTGGACACTATATCAAAGCTGCTGGTCCAGATCACAGGGACCTGATAATTTGTTACAGCTAGTTCTGGACCTAAAATAGAGTGTCTAGAGAACTTTTACACATGTTTGGGGTTAAGATCAATTTTCGATAAAAATGCCCCCTTTATGACCATTGAAGGGGGCATTTTTATCGAAAATTGATCTTAACCCCCCAAATGTGTAAAATTACTCTAAACACTCTATTTTAGGTCCAAAACTAGCTGTAACAAATTATCAGGTCCCTGTGGTCCAGACATGATCAAACCCAAGATACTTATAAAAGGAGATGGCTGCATAAATTTCTCCCGCACGTCCACCGAAGGTCGTAAGGCCATGTGAGTCTATTCGGAGATTTCGACCAATCAGAAAGGTCGTTTTATAGAGGCACTCGGCTAATTCATTTTCCAATATGGCGTCTTCCAGTATAGAAGAGAGATTTAGCATCACCAGCTTTAAAGAGATCCAGAAAAAAGCCATAGACGCGTTATTGAAGAAAAAAGATGTGTATCTTTCTGTTAAGACGATATGACTTGTTGTCCCTTATTTTGTTTAAACACAACCCACAAGTATTCTTGGCAGGCGATGCCGTCGCCATATTGGTTTGTTTTGCTACATACGGGATATCCCGACCGGATGTTAGGCCACGGATAAAAAAAAGCGATATGATTGGCTATTATTTTTAGCACGAAAACGACAGTTTCTTACCGTTTTAGCCCACGGGACACAAACGCCAGAGCAGTGTACCGTGTGTTTCCGACAATGATTGTCTACCGGCCATGTTCCAACTGACTGGAGATCTAGAACAGCCTACATCGCCCCAGTATATAAAAAAAGCCAAACATACAACCCTTAAAACAATCGCCCCATCTCCCTTAACTGTATTTGTTTTAACTATTAGAACATGTACTAGTTAGTAACATCATAAACCTTGCTAACAGTAACAACATTTTTCTATCCTCTACAACATGGATTTAGACAAAACATGTCTTGTGAGAGTCAACTTATTGAATTTGTTGATGACATCTCCAGTAATTGAGAAGAAGGTAAACAAACTGGTATTTTAATTATGAATTATAGTAAGGCATTTGATAAGGTGATACATATGCTTTTCTTATCCGTAAACTTAGGGACTATGGAATTATCGGCAAAGCTAACACCTGGATATCAAATTTCCTTAAAGGCCTAATATACGTAACTTTCGGCAAAACTTGATGCGAAAATCAAGCCTAATAATTTATTATTTTTATAGATTTAGTTAAGATTAACTGATTTCAGCAATATTCAAGATGACTTCTTACGCGGTTATCGGTACGGCAGCAGTTGAAACTCGGTATTTGTAAACACGCGACCATTTTGACTGTCTTCTACCTGCGGTTTGTTATTGAAGTGGGCCCCACCTGAATGATTTTCAATTCTTTGGATTTTTCTATCAGGAGTTTCTCGCTAGTTACCTCTCGGGTTTACTTCGTTTTAGGCTTATTTTTGCATGGTTATCAACTGGATTTTTTTTCAGAATTTTTCAGATTAACGAATATTTTCCTGAAGTTACGTATATTGGGCCCTTAATAGTTACGAGTTTAACGCCGAAACACACACTGATTTACATCGGTGTTCCGTCCGGCGTGGATTTCCTTAATAGCTGAACCCATACAGTTATAGTAGATGGGGAAATGTCTTATCCTGCCCCAGTAAGATCCGGGGGTTCCCCAAGGCGCGGTCCTCGGGCCGAGTCTTTTCTTACTCGTGACATACTGGGGTATTATATCTTCCACCAGACTCTTTAATTTACAGACGACACAATCACGTTTCTTGCTATAACACCACAGAGAGAAGCCCACTCAATGAAAGAGGTCTTGATAAACTTGCCCTTTGGGAGACAAAATGGAAAATGGCTTTCCACACAGAAAAACGTCAAATCCTCTGTGTCACAAGAAACAGACACCTCATACATTTCCCATACATGCTCCATGCTTAAAGGCCCAATATACGTAACTTTCGGCAAAACTTGAAGCGAAAATCAAGCCTAATACCTTTTTATATTTATAGATTTTGTTAAAATTAACTGATATCAGCAATATTCAAGATGAATTCTTCCGCGGTTACCGGTACAGCAGCCGGTGAAACTCGGTATTTGTAAACACCCGTCCATTTTGAACAGTCTTCTCACGTCGGTTTGTTTTTAAAGTGGGCCCCACCTGAGTTATTTTCAATTCTTTGGATTTTTCTGTCAAGAGTTTCGTGTTAGTTATCGCCCAGGTTTACTTCGTTTCAAGCCTATTTTTGCATGGTTATCAACTGGATTTTTTTTCAGAATTTTTCAGAACTGTGAAAAATTTCCTAAAGTTACGTATATTGGGCCTTTAACATTTTGTTATGACATTATGAAGGAAAGTTGGTCGGAAGAAAGGGAAATGTCAACTGACCAAACATGAAGGTCACATGGTCAAAGGTCAAGTTCATAGGTCAAAATAAATAAAGTTGATATTTTTTTAAACTGAAAGTTTTCATTATATAATATAATTACTGTCAGGACACGTTAATAGAAGAATAATATAGAAATGTCACCGACTCACTAATTGATATAAAAGTACAGTGTTGCTTTACTGTACATTTAAAGGTCCAATATACGTAACTTTCGGCAAAAATCAAGCCTAATAACTTATTATGTTTAAAGATTTGGTTAAGATTAACTGATATCAGCAATATTCATGATGAATTCTTTCGTGGTTACCGGTACAGCAGCAGTTGAAACACGCTATTTGTAAACACGCGTCCATTTCGAACCGTCTTCTACCTTCGGTTTGTTGTTGAAGTGGGCCCCACCTGACTTATTTTCAATTTTTTGGATTTTTTTGTCAAGAGTTTCTTGTTAGTTACCGCTCAGGTTTACTTCGTTTTAGGCTTATTTTTGCATGGTTATCAACTGGATTTTTTTTCAGAATTTTTTAAAATCACGAAAATTTCCCCGAAGTTACGTATATTGGGCCTTTAATTGTGTAAAGTCTGAAGTATTGGATCAACACCTAGAATTACTACGACAATTTAAATGTGACATGCTTGCTATATAATATCATCCTCGATATCCAGGGGTTAGCTATGAAACGCTAGCTTGAATATAAATTTGCAGCTAAAACTTTGGCAAATAAGTAATGTTTTGCTACAAGATGTTTAATATTCCTGCATGGTTACTTAGAAATCTGTAACGTTCACCGCCGTAGTAAAGATCCCTTATTCTCACTATCATATCATTTCGAATATACAGTATCACTGCATGTTTAAGGGTTTGAAAATTTGGCGGGAAATAACTCCTCTTTATTTCATAAGAAACACATGGCGAAAATTACTTTTTGAAAGCTGGAAAAAAATGGGATGGAATGATAAAAATCTGTAAGATATTTTGTCAGATGATTATTTAAGGTCTTTATTTAACTATATAATATATATTTCGATAATATGAAAGTGGGTAATCCATGGGGTCATTGGTAAATTTTGGGTAATATGTTGTTTTTTTTAGGGAAAATGCAGAGGACTTCCGACAAGATGATCAATATTTTCTAAACAGACAAGAGCCAGCCAACTTCTTGAACGTCTGTTTTGTTCTCTTTTTATTTGTGGTAAAGACAGTTGAGCATTGGGTCAATGACGAACCTATAGCAAGTTATTAGGGGAAACTTTTAGAAATGCATAGGGAAAATTAATAGTCTATATTTATTTCTTGCTTCAATTTCTATCGGTTTGGTTAATATTTGTTAAGTATTTAGAACTTAACCAACTACAAATCACGCAGAAAAAAAATCTAGATACACATTAAGATTAATTTCATTACGTCATGATTTCGTCATAGCAGCAGTTTTGTGTATACGTCATCAGTAATGTCATATTGGCAGCCATTTCTCAAGACGATGAATATTTGCGTAAGACCTATTAAGACCTACTGAAAATCTTAGGTAGGCCTCTAACTAATACAGACAATTCAGATTATTGAAGTTTCTTTAAATAATGATTAACTTTCGTAATTCAGTGGTGCTTTTGATATTGTACTTTCAATACCAATCAAAATATATTTGGGCTTCAATTTTACGACGGCGTACTGTCGGTTTTCATAGCCAAATTCCAACCATGTACATTTCGTGAGCAGAAACGGACAAATGCCAAGAAACCTTAAAACCCATTTCTTTTCCATTTCTGAAATGTAATTCGTTTCGTTTTTTTCCACAGTTGGCAATATACACCATCTGTTACTCGGTAATGTATTGTCGTCGGCTTATCCTAGGACGAAATGTTTGTATGTGTGTCCAACTGACAAGAGGTCTCAAAGATTTCTACAGCATGTCGCAAGCCGTGGGCGACAACAAGAATAAGGTGTACAAGGTTGTCTTAACAGGCGGTGAGTATCACAGTGACAAATTCTAACGAGATCAAGCAAAACATTGTAACGGGGTCTCAAGTTCTGCACGTGGTCGCAGATTGTGTTTCTGGCGCTAAAGAAAGGACACACGAGAAATAAATTACGGGGTTTTATCAACACAAGAAAACGGGTAATAGACAATGTCATCGAACCCTTAAATAGTGTTGAAGTAGAAAGTCATTACAACAATTGCAATTCCAATAAATGATTTCAAGAAATTTTCCACACTTTATAGAGTTATCTCCCCTTGTTAGATTGGTACTGAGTCTGAGCTCGAGCTAGGTTATTATCAATATTTTTACCCACTGGAATTTTGGGTATTATGCATACTAGCTAAAGAATGCATGTACTGAGATGTAAACTATAACAATTTTACCCATAACAAATCAATGAATAGTGTTGTTTGTGGAAAATTTGATATGATGTTGTGATATATCATTTATAGGCCTATCGCCTCCCGATTTCTTGTCTAATTAGAAACAGGAGTGTCTTCCAATAGGTGTGAGCAATGTGTTTAAAAATATATGCTGACAAGAAGATTACTGCCAGCAGGGCTTTTTTTCTCCTGTTTTATATGGGGCATTTTTGTCTTGTTTTGGGATGAAAAATAGTGAATTGGGAATTATTTTTCAAGAGTAAAATGCTATTTTTAGGGAATTTGGCTTAAATATGAAATAATTTAAATATGGGAATGGGGTGCTTTAAAGCCCCCAAAAAAACACTCTTAGAAAAAGCCCTGGCCAGATACTGTAGTGTATTGCATGTTACACCATATCAAATTATTATATTTGTTGAAATAAAAATATTATTCTATAAATACTAGTACACATGAAAAGTCCTGGGTCCAATATTTAACCAAATTTAATTGAATTAGCAAATTTTGGACTGAGTTTTTTTGGTATCTAATATTCACCACTAAAACCTGGCACCTCCTTAAATGACCATAGCTGTTCCTAGGACATTACACACAAACAACAACAACAAAAAATCAGAGAATACCAAAGCGTCAACAAAACCATAATCCGAACTCAAAATTGATTAAACTAGGGGCAAAATAGGAACAAAGGAAATATTTTCACAGGGCTCTTGTAAAAGCACAAGAGAATAAGACCAGAAAAGATGTTCCGGAAGAGTAAGCGTCTTCTGCTTCATTGACGACACCCGCCATGTAAATCTTGGTCACATCCAAGTAAGCATCAATCATCAAAATGAGAACCGAGTCATCATTGTCATTGTACAACAAGTAAACACACTAACAAGCAAACTCAAAAACGTCCATTTTCATATCACATAAAGATACAGAATATTTCTCGATGATATTTCTCAAAGTAACCGCATGTGTGTAATAATTAAATTGCCTCAGTGATCCTGTTTTTAGGAATATCAGAAACAGGAAAGTAAATATATATACTGTGAAACCTCGTTTAAAGACCACCTCACTATTAAGACCACTTCATTCCAGTCCCCAAAAAATCTTCTAAATATCTTTGTATTTTAAGCTTCTTTATTAAGACCACCTTCCAATTAGGACCAGTTTGAAAAAGTCCCAAATACCACTTCTACACAAAGTTTCACCTCACTACTCAAGCCAGTACCTACAGTCACCTGGTGTGTATTTCACTGTTTTACATTTAAAAGCCTATATATTTGTTATTGGACCGTGAAAACATGTCAAAAAGTGGATATCCGAGAAATCTGTCTGCATGGTCACCCTCAGTATTCAGGCAACCCCACTAATAAGACCACTTTGGTGCGGTCCGGTCCCTAAAGTGGTCTTAATAGAGAGGTTTCACTGTAATTACAGTAGTTACTGTACTTTCAATAAAGTGGTTAAGAAGTTGCCACTTCAGATGATAAATATCCAGATCTTCAACAGATGGAATGCTTAACTCGGCTTGTGGCTAATTATCAGCAACCATGACTGCACAGTTTAAATTTATGTCGTGGTCCTCTAGAATGTAGAGATGGCACAAAATTTAGGTTCAAACATCAACCAGAAAAGAAATAGGATGGTCATGAAACATTTTATTCCGGGAAATACAACCAAAAAAACCCATGATATTTATTTATGTAATGTACATAGATAGATCTACATAATAGATACTATCACTTGTCACTGATACTTATTAACTGCATGCATGTTTACAAAGATGTGTTTTTGTCTGATTATTTGTAAACATAAACAGTTTGCTTCCTGATTTGATCTTCCTGCGAGTGATTTCTTGGCATGAAGCCAGAAGTGAAGCGTGATGGCTTATTAATATTGTAAAGCCTGCAGATTGCTGCTTTTGTGTCTGTGAACAGCTCTGCAACTGATAATGCAATGGGAGGACTGTGTGACATGCTGAACTTAAAGAGTAACTGTAGTGCAAATAGAAACTGAAATGATCAGACTCGTTGTGTCGGCATTAATACATTGTCGAAAACCGCATCGAAATCGGCCGACCGGTTACAAAGTTACGACAGGTTGAAGTTTGGTTTTTTACCTGTTTTGCCACACGTACTGCGAACCGCTAAAAGTTGTGCACACGTATTGGTGACGTCACAACGGGAACACAAGAAATTGGGTCCTATGTCTCTCTATATATAATAGTAATATGTACGTCTGGTTGATTAATGATTCAAAATGTATTATACAATGAAATTAAGGGACGTACCATAATATGAGGGTCGGGAGAATAATCTGAAATCGTCATTGAAATAACTTTATTTTGATTCTTTCATAAATATAGTGTTTATTGATTGTTCAAATTCATTTTAATGGACCCATATATATATATGCGCTATCATAATGTAATACTCTGTGTCATTTATAATGTCAGTTATACATATCATTTATCCAATGATTCAAGAGTGACTCTTATAATAATACCTTTGAATATTGTACATCTCATTTTAGTGTCCATTATATTACGTAATCAGATTAGCGGGATAATCTACCTGGTCAGTTCGATAACTTCACACGTAACTTATTACTCAAATAGCAAGTAATTAACATTGGAGAGAGGGGGGCTTTTAAAGTTAACTAAATTGTAATAGTTGAGTATGTTGCGGTTATTATCCCCTCTTTATAACTTCAAAATGTGTACTCTAAATCTGTTACATGTAGATCTCGACTGGAACATAGACTATCGAGTGCACGTGTATCTTTTGAAATCTCCGCAATCCACCGTCAGCTCACACAGTACATACCACTTTTTTAATTTCGAGTTTGACTCTTCTATTCAACGAGAAAAGATCTGTTGAAAACTTGCTTGATATGTTTCAGGGACGTATATGCACATATACGTCCCTGGTATGTCTGTATCACAGTTTTTTCATATTTTTTTTTAAACATAAATGAATAAAATGCGGATTAAAACCACAGGCACTTGTGGCCAGGAGAATAGCCATCTAAATATATGATAACATAGCTAAATATGATAATTAAAATAAAATATAAAAACTGAATTTTCAAATTTTCTTTTTATGCTATTAATCATCTAAAACCATATTGAAAATAATTGCCAAATTTCAGCTTGATACGTCAAGCGGTTTAATCTAACAAAAAATCGACTATCAGACACTCTTTTTTTGTGAAATTTAACCGCTTGACGTATCAAGCTGAAATTTGGCAATTACTTTCATTATGGTTTTAGATGATTAATAACATAAAAAAAATTGTTTAAGTCAGTTTTTATATTTTATTTTAATTATTCATATTTTGCAAATTTTCTATATATTTAGATGACTATTCTTCTAACCACAAGTGCCTGTGTTTAAAACCAATTAAGTAATCTTCTCATCTTATTTTCAAAAGATGTTCCATGTTCATTTCTTGACAGTAAAACATAAGGGTTTTCAAAGATCTAATCTTATTTTTTCTCAAACAGAATTCGAAATACATTGTTCATGATTTCTATTTCGATGTATGTGCCTGAAGACAGGTAACATCAGGATTTCGCTCATATTCTATTTATTTTACAATATTCACGATTTGAAATGTTTTTTTTTATACTGCATAGACATTAATAAATTATCAATGGATAGAAAGCTGTTAACTTTAATACACACCTAAAATTTCTCAAACATATATAAGGATAAAAGAAGTCGAAATGTGATACCCGTCAAAACAGTTTATACAGGTCGAAAGCATTGGTAAAAGTTATATATTTTTATTTTCCAATATACGTACATCGTATTGTACGTATAAAAAGGCTGGTCTTGTCGTTCTATATGACGTTACTAACTGTTCTTCTTTGAAGTCCAATAAAATATATGGTTTTCGAAGTTCCGAGTCTATACACGGAATAAGATTATATCTAAGTCCGTGGTCTACAGTAACACAAATATCCTTTTTTCTTGTGTTTATTGAGGTTGTTTCTACGAAGTTTTATATTTATACAGTCGACCAACATGCATACATATTTGTCTGTGTGCATTTTACTGATGTTACGATCAGTTCCTGCTGATATGTGCATGCAATCAACGTGACCATCAGTGAATACACACGCCGTTTTAGCGGTGTTAAATGAAATAAAATATGAGAAAATTAATACCTAATCATATCAAGTGCATGTTTTGAAGTCTCTAAAAGTTTTTCCACAAAATAATAACGTGTTAATCATGTTAGCGAGTCCGGCGGGAATCGATTTATGGTCGAGTGATCATGACCACGTGTGCCGCTCACCTGTGGAACTCCCGACCCCACCTCACCACTAATTACGGCCCCCCCCCCCTCCTGGGGCATACAACACCTTGGAATTATCAGTAGGGTCATTAATGAACTCCATGCAACCTTGATATATAATAAGTGTCATATTCTTGAATAGAAGACTCTATACAAATAACAAGTCATGATACGATTCATATAATTTTAATATAATGACTACACAAGTCTATCAGTGCGGTCACCGTTGTGACGTCACTTCCGGTCGTATGGCAAAATCGGGGATTTTCTGATTTGCGTTCAGGTGTGAAATTTAGAAAAATGGTCAAAACTTCGTAATTTTTACAAAAAATAATTTTTCATGTGAATTATCTCACTTACTTTTTACCAATCTTTCCATACACAAAAGATGGTTTTGCACTACAGTTACTCTTTAACTATTAAAAACATATGCATGTTTTCAGAATGTCGGAGAGAAAGCTTTTAGTTAGGTTTCAAGTTCTCAAAACATTTTAGCATGTAAATTGAATCATACATGCATACTGGTATAAGATTATCAAGAGATTTTTTGCTGGAAAATTTGTTTCTTTTGATCAAAGGAATCAATAATTTGTTTTTGTTTCATAAAAGATTTGTCAGTGTAAGTAGACCATCAGACAAAATACTAGTTATACATAATTTAGGGTTGACATTTCTGGTAACGAGGTTCAAGTGTGGTGTTGCAAACATATATTATAGAACTGGGTGGTCGGGTGGTGCAGTGGATAGCGCACTTGCCTTTCACCAAGGCGGCCGGGGTTCGACTCCCCGACCGGACGTGAAAAGGTATGGGTCACCTGCCAGACCACGTGGGTTTTCTCCGGGTACTCCGGTTTCCTCCCACAATAAGACCCCTCGCGCGCTAACATCCGGGCCAACAAGAGTGATTAATATAAGTTGTATAACTTGTTTCATAATTGTTGTAAAAATAAATAAAGTTTATATATTATATATTATAGAACTCTCTCATGGTGGTACTTGGACAGAACATAATAATTATAGATAAAGCCGCTAATAAAAAAAGGTGTTTTAAGTGAATTCAGATTTAAAATGCATATAGACATGTACTTGCCAACTTTTTAAAAGTTCCATGGGGAAGATTATGCATGCTCAGAATTGAAAACATCAATAATATGTATACATGTACATTCAGAGGAAAAATAACACTTTTAAATGGCTTGTTTTGAGCTCTTCTTTCTGATGAAATCATCAGATCTTTAAAAATAGAAACAGTTAAGCAAATTCCAAAGTTGAAAATTCAACATTTAAGGGTCCAAAATCGGGAGTCTCCATCCTATATAGAGAGGGTTGGCAAGTATGAAAATGACAGAAACACTCAACAAGTGAACAACCTTCATATTTGTCGTTTGTTTAGACCTATAGTTGAATATGGTGATATCTGGGATCTCTTGTTGAAATAAACAAGGTGAACTATTTAAGCACTTGCTATTCGGAACAGAATATTTTGAAGTTGATATTCATTCTTATTCATTGCATGCACTCGGCTGTTTGTTAGTCCAAAAATATTCATTCACAACCTTTTACTGACTGACTTATATATATTGATAGAAAATAAATGATAAGTTTAAACTACATATTACAATCATTCTGTTTAATTTCCCTCAAATGCTTAGCACTTAAATTCGGGAGTTTATTAGTTTCAATACAGAAGTTGGTTTAGATCTGTACTGCTTGAGAGTTAAACAGGTTTTGGAGAAAACTTTAAATTAAATAATTGAATTTTGTCGAGTCCTTTTAAATTTCTTTTCTTCAAAATATAAAGACCAGCTTATAATGGTGTGACATCTATAGCTGCGATGTGTAGTGGTTTTTAAAGTCAAACCCAAAATTACCAGATAAATAGATCTATAATCAGTAGGTGGTTTTGTGTATACTGTAATTTATTGAAACTTAATCAAGCAATGTTTGATGATCCAAATTCAGTTCAGTTTACACCTCGGGCCAAACCAGAAAACCAGCTTGTTTCCTGTGAAATGTCAGGGAATCAGAAATTTTGTTGTCAACTTAGGTTTAATTTCTAAGGGAAAGTGCTATACATGCATAGACAGGGTTTGTGTTGGGTATTTTATAAATGGGGTCCTTTCCAACCTGATTAAAATACAGATCTTTGTTCTCACTCCGTTTTACAAGGATCTGACAACATCCCATAAGAGGTCACGTTCAGATGACCTTTGTCGCCTCTTTACTTATCACTAAAATAATTTTCCAATGACCTGTCATCTTGCAGAAAGTCATTTAGTCACATTATTCTACAAGAACTTTTTGGTGACGAAATGACTAAACGGACAAATGCGAATATGCAAGCTTTGTCGCCTCAAAATTTCACTGTCAAGATTCTGACAGTAGTAATTTGATTGGCTAATGCAAAAGGTCATTGAGACGTTACCTCTATGGGATTTTCTGAGATCTTAACGCAGCAGAGAGAAGTTTACGGAACCGCGTGGAGATCAAGATATGATTTTAATCAGATTTGGTCTTTCCTAAATAAATGGGGTCCTTCTTCATAGTTTTGATGGGAATCCTGAAAATTAATGGGGTCCTTTTCAGTTTCTATGCTTGAAAAAGACAGCTTCAATGCAAACCCTGATAGACAATGTGTGTTCCTTAAAAATAGCTGAAAAAGTGAAAAATGAAAATGGAAATACACTTTATTTGGCCTTAAAGTTTACTAGTGTGAGGTTATTGCACTTCAGAATCAGACACATAAATAATCTAACCAAACATTTTTAGAGGACCAAGGTTTACGGTATTGATCATTTAAGCAGTTAAAAGTGTTGTATGCTGTATGTGGGTATGAAAGATGTTCATGTCTAGCAGTGCTTGATTAAATTTCTTTGCTACAATTATGTGAAATGTTCTTGATGCGTTGCAAAGTGAAAGAAATAATGTAAATCTTGTACATCTAAGTTACTTTCTTGCCGATCAGCGAGTGTTGTACAGCAACAAATAATGAGAAGACTAGATCAATTTTTCGAAAACCAATTGTTCAGTTCAGTGAGCAAGGAATGTTTGTATTGATTTGTTACTCTGACAACATGCATTCTCAGGTGATGTTGGGTTGGATTTCTTTTCTGAGAAAATTTCTGTTCAGAAATTGCCACACACTTTGGTCTTTCAAATTGATTTTGATGTGTTTTCTCAAATTTTGGAATTGCTCAAATAGAATTTGGTTGCAAATTCACTCGACAGCAAGAAGCTTAAGTCAAAATCAATACTTCATTAGATGTTCTAGCCATCCCTGCAATATCTGATTGACTTATGTATATATATTACATGTATACATGTATTCATGTCTAAAATTCATGTGTACGGTACATGACAAGATCGAGCTACTTTATTAGACCTTCAAGCTAGACCCATCCGCCATCTCTGAGATACCTGATTGACTATACATGTAGATTGACTTTAAATACATGTATATATATGTCTTCATGTGTACGGTACATGACGAGATTGATCTATACTTCATCAGATCTTCAAGCTAGACTCATCAGCTATATACCCGCGATACCTGATTAACTATACATGTATGTGTCTTCATGTGTATGGTACATAAGAGATCTTCAAGCTAGACTCATCAGCTATATACCTGTGATACCTGATTAACTATACATGTATGTGTCTTCATGTGTATGGTACATAAGAGATCTTCAAGCTAGACCCATCAGCTATATACCCGCGATACCTGATTGACTATACATGTATGTGTCTTCATGTGTACAGTACATAAGAGATCTTCAAGCTAGACTCATCAGCTATATACCTGTGATACCTGATTAACTATACATGTATGTGTCTTCATGTGTATGGTACATAAGAGATCTTCAAGCTAGACCCATCAGCTATATACCCGTGATACCTGATTGACTATACATGTATGTGTCTTCATGTGTACAGTACATAAGAGATCTTCAAGCTAGACCCATCAGCTATATACCCGCGATACCTGATTGACTATACATGTATGTGTCTTCATGTGTACAGTACATAATAAATCTTCAAGCTAGACCCATCAGCTATATACCCGCGATACCTGATTGACTATACATGTATGTGTCTTCATGTGTATGGTACATGACAATATTGACCTATACTTCATTAGATCTTCAACCTAAACCCATCAGCTATATACCCGCGATACCTGATTGACTATACATGTATGTGTCTTCATGTGTATGGTACATAAGAGATCTTCAAGCTAGACCCATCAGCTATATACCCGCGATACCTGATTGACTATACATGTATATGTCTTCGTGTGTAACGTCCCTGTCTCTTCAGAGCTTACACAACATCCATGGCTGTGACGGTCTTCCTCTTGGCGTGCTCGGTGATGCCCTTCATGTGTACGGTACATGACAATATTGAGCTATACTTCATTAGATCTAATAGATCTTCAACCTAAACCCATCAGCCATATACCCGCGATACCTGATTGAATAAAGAGACCAAAAATGCATACTTGTGACAAAAACAGATTGAGTGAGATAACACATACGTACACAGATTGATAGATATTTAATGCAGAGTAGGACAAGATTGTTTAAAACATGAACAACTCAAATATATAACTGTTAAAAATGTTACTAAAATCATCTCTATTTTTTCCTTTAAAAAATGTTAAAATTGCAACGCTAAAGTCTTTATGTTTGAACCACTGTGTGTGTTACCATGGTTACTGCTTATAATGTTACTTTTTAAGTTGCTTGTTTGTAAAGAAGAAAAACCGAAATTCCAAAGAAAGATGTAGTGTTAAGTATCTATTATTAAGCTTGATCTGTAGAACCAGGCTTTTAACATTTGTACCATGTGAACTAGCGCAATGCTTAAGGATATAGATAGGGGGTAACAAAATTTTTTTTTTGATTTTTTGTTTTTTGCAAAATTGATTACTTATAAACATACTACATCATATAACAAAAAGTAATTTTCAAAATTATGTTCCCAAATGTGTCAATTAATGTGATTTAACATTGAACACGCTCATACAGATCAACACGTGGTACTGTTTACACCATAAACAGATACATCACACAGTGGCGTGGTCAGTTAAAAAGTCATTAGCCCTGTGCTATGGTGGTGTGAAGTACTGCGTAATCATGCTGCTATAATCCATTAAGTCATGGTCAGTCTTTGATGTAATACATACTATAAGAGAGGGGCCGGAGCGTTTCTAATGACCCCTTCATTACATGGGAGGAGCTTATCCTATGTCCAGTCTGACATTTCGCGGGAAAGGGGCATTTTCACTGAGACATATTTTAATATTCATTAATTTCTCAGTTATTTGAACCAATGCATGCTCCGTTTTTTCGGAGGACAGCTTGATGGATACATGTCTAGTCATGATTAATGGTTTGGTAGGCAGAATCGGTCAGATAAGTGTTAAAACCAGAGATATCCAATTTCAAAGAGTGGAAATGGTCTTTAGAGCACTTTCATAAATTCAACAAGTTGTCAACTTCAAACAGCCATAACTTTGGCATCTGTGGACCGATTTCTTCCAAACATTGCAGGATTGTTGGGAATGACCTTGTCAACAATAACGTGCCTCAGTTTCTGAAGAATTTAGCTACAACAAGATTTATAACCAATTAAGTGAATTTGGGCATGAAAATCCCACCCAGAGACCATAAAATCGAAATTACTTCAATTCTAGAACATATAGGAAAAATCTGAGGCACGTTTTTGTAGATGACCTTTCTGTCCATCAATAGGAAAAGTATTGTCAGTTTTTGTAAGAAAATGTGAAAGAAGATCCAAATTCAAAAGTGTCCGTCATTTTTTATATTATATACTATTATGCAATTATGAATTAATTTAACACTATAATTATATGTTTACGTTAAAGAAAATTTAATAACCTTTCCAATGATATATGATACATGTATGTGATTAAATGTATATCCAAATTATTAAGCAAAACATCTGAAGAGACTGTACCCCCTATCTATATCCTTAACACTAATTATCATCTTCATGATAATGTTGGCAGCAGGCTTAAGTTCCAGACAATAACAAGATCATTATCACGTTTAATAAATTCAGGGTTTTATCTGGGACCCTCAAATTTTTCAAATTTAAGGGTCTTGGGAGTCTGGGACTCCAATCACACATAATAAAGAGTAAAACTTTATCAATTTTGGGAGGATTAATTGTTTGATACAGTTATTTGTAAATATTTTAAAATACCCATTGCAGGGAATTTTATTCTCACACACTGGGCTCCTGGGAATTTATGAGTCAGCAACCCTTTAAATGTTTTGTTAACTTTCAAACTAATATGTTCAGACAAATCTATATTATATACTGGATTGAGTGTATTCCCTGTAATTAGGCTAGCGCCCAGGGTAAAAACGTTTCTAGGGGTGGTGAATGGGATTACAAAACCTAGATCATGCTGTTGGCGCCCGAGAGCTGCACTCTTATAATTTTAAACCTCTGTAGGAGGGGGACTAATTATGACAAATATGGTAAGAAATAAACAAACTGTGAACTTTCCATTCCATGTTACAATGTTTTCTCATCTGTTGAATGAAATATAACCACAGCTTTGTGCAACAACATCACAAATGAATGATTGTCCCCATATATATATTAATATATAATCTGTTCATGCAGTATTAATAGGGTTTTAATGTTGTTTGTATACATAATGTACATGTAACAGGTGGCTCACATGCATCCAGCCAGCTCTATATATCAGTAAAGTATAGGTATCAAGTAGTCTTCAGGAAATTGTAACTACAGGGACATGTATCACATACTATACACGGTGATGCCTGTGCTTTCATTGCAAAGCTTGTGACACGTCCCTGTGAATTCACACAGTGTCTTAATTATTTTAATACATGTTGTGATGTATCTCAAAGGCATTAAAGTGTGTTATCACATAACTGACAGGGTCACTTTGGGGCGAGATTTGGGGATTTTTACCCATATTTTTCCTGAAAATCTCATTGAAAATTGTATTACTTTATATAGAAAAATCTCATAGATATTTTCTGATCCCATAAAATCACTCAAATTCTCCCATAGTTTTTAAGAGTCAGAATTATCCCTGAACTGACCCATTCCGTCATGTCATACAGCCACATCATAAATATGATATTACACACGTGTAATAACGCTATTGTGACGTCATAAACAAAAGACGATTTTATGATGTCAAATGATTGTCTCGGTAGTGAGAATTGTACCGTCAAAGTAGAAATTTGCTTTAATTTTCTTATAGAGAATGAATTTGAGAGGGGTTTTTTTGTATTTTCTCAAAAATGTAAGTTAAAGGCCCAATATACGTAACTTTCGGTAAAACTTGAAGCGAAAATCAAGTCTAATAACTTCATTATATTTATAGATTTAGTTAAGATTAACTGATATCAGCAATATTCAAGATGAATTCTTTCACGGTTACCGGTACAGCAGCAGTTGAAACACGCTATTTGTAAACACGCTTCCATTTCGAACCGTCTTCTACCTTCGGTTTGTTGTTGAAGTGGGCCCCACCTGAATAATTTTCAATTCTATAAAAAAAATTTCAAGAGTTTCTTGTTAGTTACCGCTCAGGTTTACTTCGTTTTAGGCTAATTTATGCATGGTTATCAACTGGATGTTTTTCAGAATTTTTCAGAATGACGAAAATATCCCTGAAGTTACTTATATTGGGCCTTCAATGTAATAAATAGAATCTTACTCTCGACCGTGTCCATGAAAAATGGAATTGATTAATCTTGTTAAATAATTAATATATCATATTATTGAACTCGTTTAATTAATACCATATTACATTGACACTCGTGTAAGATCCTCTATCCGATAGACCTTTAAGATTTGAATAAATAGACAAGCATAAGCAACTGAATCAGTGAGTGTGAGATCAATAGTTGCTTTACCAGGAAGTTCAGCATCCACATTTTGATGGATTCTTATACAAGTATAAATGGAACTCGCATTTTGATGAATTCTTATACAAGTATAAATGGAACTCTCTACAGTGGTTGTAAGAGTTTAATATTTTAAATTGAATCACCATGGCAATGTTATTTAAAAATTAGTGGAGTACAGTGGACTCCACTTAATATCACTCCTGTTAATATCACATTCCTCTTAATATCATGTTTTTCCCAAGCACCATTTTTCTCTCTATATAATTGATGTAATTTTATTGTGTCGCCTGAAAGGCGACATATAGGAATCAATATGTCGGCGGCGTCTGGCAACAACAGTTTCCGTGCGATAACTTGCGTTTCCTTGGGCCAATCAAATTCAAACTTCATACAGTGCTTCCTTACCAAAAGTGCTCGCATGGGATTGCTTTTCAGGGTCAAAGGTCAAAGGTCAAGGTCACTGTTGCTAGAAATAGAAAATTGGTTTCCGTGCGATAACTTGAGTTTCCTTGGGCCAATCAAACTCAAACTTCATACAGTGCTTTCTTACCAAAAGTGCTCGCTTGGGATAGCTTTTCAGGGGTAAAGGTCAAAGGTCAAGGTCACTTGCTATAAATAGCAAATCTGTTTCCGTGCGATAACTTGAGTTTCCTTGGGCCAATCAAACTCAAACTTCATACAGTGCTTCCTTACCAAAAGTGCTTGCTTGGGATTGCTTTTCAGGGTTGAAGGTCAAAAGGTCAAGGTCACTGTTCAGTGTTTTTCCTGCCTATATAACTGGGTACGCCAAACGACCCCATTCCCAATGCGTTTTAGTGTTATTTTTTCCTAAAATCAACTTGAAAATTCCAAATTATTATGACTTTTCAAAATCCGGAAAAAAAGGACACGCACATGATGTTATAATGAATAAAGAATCATTAAAAGAAATATCAGTGATTGAGTCTGTGACTCAGACTCGACTCGCCATGTAACTCCCAGTTCTTTGTTTTCATTGTTTACCATACCATAAAGCTAAATGATACACTGTGCACTGTAAAATTAGTTAGCATGGAACATTTAATGAGTGTGGCTGGGTTTAATTTTTTTCCCAATTTATTACCTGTTCACACTAATTTTTTTCCCATTTTGGCAAATTGAATTTTCCCAAAATACCCAGGAAAAACACTGCTGTTGCTATAAATAGAAAATATGTTTCCGTGCGATAACTTGAGTTTTCTTAGGCCAATCAAACTCAAACTTCGTACAGTGCTTCCTTACCAAAAGTGCTCGCTTGGGATTGCTTTTCAGAGTCGAAGGTCAAAGGTCAAGGTCACTGTTGCTATAAATAGAAAATCTGTTTTCGTGCGATAACTTGAGTTTCCTTGGGCCAATCAAACTCAAACTTCATAGAGTACTTCCTTACCAAAAGTGTTTGCTTGGGATTGCTTTTCAGGGTCAAAGGTCAAGGTCACAGTTGCTATAAATAGAAAATCTGTTTCTGTGTGATAACTTGAGTTTCCTTGGGCCAATCAAACTCAAACTTCATAGAGTACTTCCGTACCAAAAGTGCTTGCTTGGGATTGCTTTTCAGGGTCAAAGGTCAAGGTCACAGTTGCTATAAATAGCAAATCTGTTTCCGTGCGATAACTTGAGTTTCCTTGGGCCAATCAAACTCAAACTTCATACAGTGCTTCCTTACCAAAAGTGCTTGCTTGGGATTGCTTTTCAGGGTTGAAGGTCAAAAGGTCAAGGTCACTGTTCAGTGTTTTTCCTGCCTATATAACTGGGTACGCCAAACGACCCCATTCCCAATGCGTTTTAGTGTTATTTTTTCCTAAAATCAACTTGAAAATTCCAAATTATTATGACTTTTCAAAATCCGGAAAAAAAGGACACGCACATGATGTTATAATGAATAAAGAATCATTAAAAGAAATATCAGTGATTGAGTCTGTGACTCAGACTCGACTCGCCATGTAACTCCCAGTTCTTTGTTTTCATTGTTTACCATACCATAAAGCTAAATGATACACTGTGCACTGTAAAATTAGTTAGCATGGAACATTTAATGAGTGTGGCTGGGTTTAATTTTTTTCCCAATTTATTACCTGTTCACACTAATTTTTTTCCCATTTTGGCAAATTGAATTTTCCCAAAATACCCAGGAAAAACACTGCTGTTGCTATAAATAGAAAATATGTTTCCGTGCGATAACTTGAGTTTTCTTAGGCCAATCAAACTCAAACTTCGTACAGTGCTTCCTTACCAAAAGTGCTCGCTTGGGATTGCTTTTCAGAGTCGAAGGTCAAAGGTCAAGGTCACTGTTGCTATAAATAGAAAATCTGTTTTCGTGCGATAACTTGAGTTTCCTTGGGCCAATCAAACTCAAACTTCATAGAGTACTTCCTTACCAAAAGTGTTTGCTTGGGATTGCTTTTCAGGGTCAAAGGTCAAGGTCACAGTTGCTATAAATAGAAAATCTGTTTCTGTGTGATAACTTGAGTTTCCTTGGGCCAATCAAACTCAAACTTCATAGAGTACTTCCGTACCAAAAGTGCTTGCTTGGGATTGCTTTTCAGGGTCAAAGGTCAAGGTCACAGTTGCTATAAATAGAAAATATGTTTCTGTGGGATAACTTGAGTTTCCTTGGGCCAATCAAACTCAAACTTCATAGAGTACTTCCTTACCAAAAGTGCTTGCTTGGGATTGCTTTTCAGGATCAAAGGTCAAGGTCACTGTTTCTATTCCACTTGGAATTGATACAATGCATGTCCATAGATAGCTCCTAAAAACATATCTCCCACTTGCTGCGCAGGCGACACATCCACTTCCGTGAAGTTCTTGTTTGGTTAATATCATGTATTTTGAGGTGAATTCCTCTTAATATCATGTTTTTTAACCAAATACATTAAATATCGAAAAAATTATGGCATTTCCATTTCCATTGTACAGATACAACTCGTACAAAATGTTGCATAGAAAATAAAAAATAACCCCAAAAAATAGTTTTTTGATTGATATAATGTTATCTATATATTGAAACATCTTCATGTGTACATTGAATAGCTTACTTTTAGTTATGGAGATTGGAAATGCACTAGATTTAGTGGAAAAACATGTTTCTCTTAATGTCACACTCCTGTTAATATAATGTTTTTGTCAGACAAATGCAACATGATAAAAAAAGGAGTGCACTGTATTAGGATGTTTCCAAATAAAGTAGACTATAAATATACTATATATACAATGTAGGTGTCAAAGTTCAACCCAGGTTTGAATTAATTGCGTTAAATTCACCTGAGGTTCTGTCAAGTTTAGATGCAGTTTGCAGTAATTGGTTGACTTTTAAAGAATAACCGGATGAATTTTTTCATGGTGTAATGTTTACATTATAAAATTCTGACAAAATAGCTGGTTCAAATTTTGTGAACAGCAGGCTACTTTTGCCGGCTTTTAATGAGAACACTGATATATTTAACACATTTTTAATGTTCAGAAACTGTTGCAATCATGCATTGAATAATATCAGGTCTATGCTAAGCTGGCCTGGAGAATCATTTCCATATTGATTGCTAAAGAGATTCATATTACTGTCCTATCAAGGATAACAAAGACGTGTGAAAACACACGGTCTCAGACTTTTTTTTTATAATGAAAAAATACATGTACGTCTTGTGTAGTATGGCTTATATCAGGAAAAACTCCACCTGTGTCGCAAAACCCAGGAGATTGATATATATACATGCTGTATCAGAATACATCACTGTCAAGGTGTCGTACAGGTCCCCTATGTTATTAATATTATGTTATAAACTCTTGAAATAAAAAGCCAGCATTAATTTGAAATGTCAAAACATTTCCTTTTTTTGAGGCAGTGACCTTAAAAAACATGAGCCGTAGACACATACTTTTAGTACATGAAGAGGAAATGTTGATGCAATGTACTGAATAACCGCATGTTTTTGCATACTAATGTGATGAACTAGCAGATTTTAATATGCACTTTGAAATATAAAATTGTGATAATCATGATGTTACAGGATGCTTTATTGCTTACAATGCAAGTATGTCAATTAGGCACAGAATACTCATTCACCCCCTGAAAATTTATAATGAACTATAACATTACGTTTGAATTGGAATAGTTCAATTGTGACATCAGAGGTGATTTGGCTCCATTTGTAACCCAAATAATGGTTTTTACGGTACCGCAATATTATCACTGATACATGTACTAGCTAGACTTTCGTTGTTTTGCCATTTATGTTAGAAGGTAATTTTTTTATGAAAACGAATAGAAGTACACAAGCATATTATATATACATTTAATTAACACTTATCTATTAAAGAATTAACTACTTAGTATGCAAGATGTAAATATTTTACTGAACAGAAATGTTCTTATTTTCAATTCAGTAAATGAGACTGTGGAAGTAGCTTAATTAGATAGCTGTATGTATATATATATATGCATACTTATTTTGGCACCCTAAAATTTGAGTGCATAACCATTTGTAAAGTAGGTACAAAGATGAACTGGCACACTCATAATACTTTCTGTAGAAAGTAATATATATACAGAAACTGTAATTAGGGTAATTATAGCTCAGATGATAACTCTCAACACGAAAATTCTAAAATAAGTTATTTCCATTTAACTATGTAGATTTACAGTTTTTGTATTTGCCTAGTTTCACAAAGACGATACGGTCTGCTGATTGTGTATATTTTGTTTATGTTTCAGGGCTTTTTCTGGGGTCTCTCAGGGGCCGAAATTCTGCCCCATTCCCATTGAGATTTAGGCTTCATTTTCCCCAATTAAAGGACTTTTTTCCCAATCTGATGTTAGATCTACTTTTTTTTTGTGCATTTTAAAACTGAACATCTGCATCAGTTGAAAAAGAAGCTATTTGAAAGAAATATTGTCATTTTATTGCTTTTATCTGATTGAATTACATTGTATTATTTGTCGATTCATCGTTAATTTTTCCCAATTTACCCAGAAAAAACCCTGTGTTTCAGGACATGTTTAAGGCGATACAATCTGCTGATTGTGTATATTATTCTATGTTTCAGGACCCTGTGGTGGTAAAACAACTGGACAATCACGCCTGAGTTCCTTCTTTGAGAGTATAGGATGGCAGGTCTGTGTCCGCAAATAAAACTTCAATTTTATACATTGAACTGTTCATTCCAAAAAAAGCACTTTCCCGATACCTCTTCACATTTTGCAGATGTGAAGCTAATATTAATAAGCTACAGTTGAACTTTGTTAAATATCAAAGTTGGCAGGACTGTGATAAAACTTCCAGTTGTGCAAGTGAGAAAGTATAGGGTAAAATTTGGCCGGGACTGACGAAATAATGCGAATTAAATTGTGTCTTTGAAGATACAATAGTTTGAGATGATGAGGTTCAACTGTATAGAAGATATAAATTTGTCTGTTCTAAACCTCATTTCAAATTCACAAAACTCATTTTTAGTTTTCTTAATTGGATTATTCAAATTTAATTGAAATAGCGAAATACTTAAATGCAATTAATGTAGAAAAAAAATCACTGCATGAAATGAAATAAGTTGCTAAGATTAAAGAGATTTTAAAACATTTCAACTTTAATGGTTTAATTCACACATTTATATATAATTAAGCAATCAACAGATTGATTGTTTGGTGGTTGCTGTCAATTTAGAATGTTTATTTAATGTTAATGGCTGCTGTGATCCTACAATACAGTGTACAAAAATTAGCCTTCTACACAGTCAATGTGTTTTCATGTGAAGAAATATAGCCTGTGTATAGGCATTTTAAACATTACAGGTAACATCATGTTCAATTCTGTAGAATTCTTGTTCTTGATATATACAAATTAATTGTGTTTAGAAATTCTTAATATAAGGTTTTTATTTCAGGTTTACAGATCTCCAGAGACAGCTTTTGTACTTATGAGGTAAAATGTTAGTTAAAATTATCAGCAAGATTTTGTAGTCAAGAAATCGTGATCTTAATATTTAAAGTTCTATCAATCATCCAGGGACTTAAGTTTTCTTTCTTGTCATTCGTTGGCCCTTTATCAGTCTTGACATATTTCTGTGGGCAGTCTGTCAACAAAGCATTAAATTTGACTATTAATGGTATTTTAAAGATTTAAATAACCACTTAAAATTATGATTAAGGAATTAATGTTGCATTAATTAATGTTCAGTGTTGTCTTGAACTCAAAAACATTTTTTTTTTACATTTTGCATAATGTGATTGTGATGAACTTTCTTGTAATAGTTTTGGCTCAGTCCAACAGTCATTTCTTTAGGTGGCAAACAACAGGCTTGGAAAAATGTATAGCTACTGGTAAAGAGTACATGTACAGTATATCTCTGATTACATGGTGTCACATTGTGTTTCAGTGGCGGTGTAAAGTTTACAAACCTGTCAAAAGACCAGGGTATGTATCCGTCTTAGACTATGATAAAAATATTCAGATAATGGTTCATAGTTTTTTCACTTAAAAAATTTAAATGAAGAAAAAGTACTTACTATGTGTGTTATAGTTATCATTATTCTAATAGCAATGTTTTTAAGTTATGAAATTTTTGATAACTTTGCCATGTTGTGATTTTTGTTCTGAATATAACATAGTTGTTGACATATACAAGGAATATGTACTGTTCCAAATTTGATTTGCCACAATAGTAACAATTAATATAGTGAATTATTGAGAAACTTTTGACAAATGATTTTGTTTAAAATATGTTTAGCGTACAGATTCCAGGAGAATCTTCTGAAGACCATGGTCCAGATTGAGAACACATTCTTTGACTTAGCCAAGCAATCCAAGCAGAATTGTCTTGTTATTTGTGATCGAGGTCTAATGGATGCTTCAGCTTGTGAGTTTGATATTTTATGTTTTCTTGGTGAAGTCAGGTTTGATGTGGCCATCAACTCCCTTTTTCTTACAAATTAATCTGCTAGAAATCAAAGGCATGAAAACTGATTTTCACTAGTTTTCATAGCTCATGATAATGGCGTTGGATGCATCCCCACAAACGACACCCATTTCCTGATCTCATTTACTTCCTTTAGAATGTACTTCAAATTTGAAAATAATTTTAGATATGAAGCGAACAACTAGAGGATGCCCACCTTAGCTTGATTCAATATTACAATCCTGAAACGTAGTTACATTTATATTTTGCTGTGGCTTATTAAACATCTATTTTTCTGTGGCCAAGTGCACATAGATATATGTTGCTGTTACTGTATACTTTAAAACTTCTCTTTTCTTGTGGCCTAGTACACACATATACATAGTTATGTTGTTGTGACTATATATTATGCCAATTAGACATATATTTTTCTGTGGCCTGTACATGAACATTTATATTTTGCTCTTGCCAAGTACATCAACCTGGTATTAATATTTTGCTGTCACTTTATTAATGTATATTTTGCTGTGGCCAATTAATGATCTATTCTTCTGGGCCTAGAACATGAATATGTATATTTTTGCTTTGGCCCCCATACATGTAGCGGGTATGTACATTATGCTGTGGCCTCGTACATGTACATTTTGCTGTGGTCCCGTACATGTATATTTTGCTGTGGCCCTGTACATGAACATTTTGTTGTGGCCCCATACATGTATATTTTGCTGTGGCCCTGTACATGTATATTTTCATGTTGCCCTCGTACATGTATATTTTTATGTTGCCCTGTACATGTATATTTTTCTGTTGCCCCGTACATGTATATTTTACTGTTGCCCCGTACATGTATATTTTTCTGTTGCTCTGTTCATGTATATTTTACTAGTGCCCCGTACATGTATATTTTTGTTGCCCCGTACATGTATATTTTGCTGTGGCCCCGTACATGTATATTTTGCTGTGGCCCCGTACATGTATATTTTTCTGTTGCCCCGTACATGTATATTTTTCTGTGGCCCCGTACATGTATATTTTTTTGTTGCCCCGTACATGTATATTTTTCTGTTGCCCCGTACATGTATATTTTGCTGTTGCCCCGTACATGTATATTTTTCTGTTGCCCCATACATGTATATTTTGCTGTTGCCCCGTACATGTATATTTTGCTGTGGCCCCGTACATGTATATTTTTCTGTGGCCCTGTACATGTATATTTTTCTGTGGCCCTGTACATGTATATTTTTCTGTGGCCCTGTACATGTATATTTTGCCTTTAAATGCCTACTATTTTACTAAGACTTGGAGTTATAATGTGTACATTCATTCTATGGTAGATGTAGCGAGAGATGACTGGGCGAGGATGAAGAATGATAACAGCTGGGATGAGGTTGATATACGTGACAATCGTTACAATCAAATTATACATATGGTGTCTGCGGCCAATGGAGCTGAACCATTTTATACAGTGGCAGGGCACGGAACACGGCATGAGGATTTAAACGGTGCTCGAGAGCTTGACGAAATTACTGCAGGGGTATGTGATAGATTTTAGCTCAGTCTGTGACATTAACATTTTTCAAGCACTAGTCCGGACAAGCAAAATGCAGTGTTTATTATAACAAATAAATTGAAATTCAAGGAATTTCAACTAGTCCAAACCAAAATTTCCTAGTCATGGGCATAGGACTAGTGGCTAACGTAGCAGACTGTTTTAGCTCGTGATCATATGTCATTAAAATAACTTCTCAATAGCTAAAAGGCCACAGGAGTGGGGGTGGGGGGTAAAATTGGGCCAGTAGCATGCTTGGATGAAGTGCAATCATGCTTGCGATGGTCACAAGGGTTAAATGTATTAAAATCTCTAAACAACTTCTTCTTAATAAAAAAACCCCCAATTGTTTTGATATTTGGCCTGTAGCAAGATTGGGTGAAGGGCACATTCAAGGTCACATGGGTCAAATGTCTTAAAATCTTCAGGACAATTTATTTTCAATGACCAAAAGTAGGTGAGTGATTAAGGCCGATTGGCCGTAAACCAACTTATTTTCTCATAGGACTAATTTTTGCGTATTTCCCGGTTGATTAAAATTTGCCCGGAAATAGTTTCAATCAGAGGTAAGCGAACTGTAGGGGTACTGTACTGTACATAGAATTGATGACCATATTTATCACGAAATAAAATTGTCGCGAAATAATCATTTCATATGAAAACGCGAAATTAAGTCAACACAAAAATAAGTTGATTTACAGTACTTTGGCTGGGTTTGAATGATTTAGTCTCTGACCATATATATATAGCTAGCAGACATGTTTCACAGTGTAGGTTACATTGTATTCAAAATTTCCACATACAAACAGCACATCAGGAAAATATCTAAGTGCATATAATAGCAAGACAGAATATTTATAAATGGCAATGTGGTGTGTCAATTTTGAGCCCGTCGCTTGTGAATGAATACATTGCAATGTGAAAATTCCGCATAATGTTGTAGAAAGGTACCAAACAGTTTGGATGAGATTGAAAAATCTAGCATTGAGCTTTGCCATTTGTATATGTGCCCATCTGAGGTGTGAGAATCGGTTTTAACTTTCACTTTTGTTTTTGCAGGCCTGGGTGGGACATCCTTACTTTGATGTGATAGATAACAGTACAAATTTTGAAGAGAAAATAAACCGAATGATATCTGTAAGTATTACGGCCTAAACATTTTAGAATATGTTTGATATGATATCACTTTCAGCTCACCTGATCTGAGGGCTACACTGCTGTTGCTGACTTCAATTCTAACACCTTGGTATCAATAATATTTTCCTCAAATTTTTGCTTGTTCATTTTCGATATCACACTTGGAAGACTTAAAATTATTTTTAAAGATGTGATGATTTCATCTGAAAGAAAAGCTCAAGAGAAGCCATTTAAAAGTGTGATTTTTCCTCTAAATGTACATGTAAACATATTATTTATAAATGTTTTAAATTCTGAGCACGCGTAATCTCCCCATGGAAATTTCAAAAAGTTTGCAGGTATGTTTGTGTGTAATAATCATGACCTCTGGTACCGGTATATCTATTATGGCATTTGGTTATATTTATCTCGCCTGCTTGAAATGAATTGAAACAAAACACATGATAATTGTATTTACTGGTTGACAGGCAGTATGTAACAGACTAGGAATAGATGTACAAGACCGCCTCAGCTCCAACAGCAAGAAGAGGAAGTTTCTGGTTAAAAAAGTCGGCGACCTTAAGGTAATTTAAAAATTAATTTGTATGTGCCTAAATCCCTCTTAATGTCATAATAATTTGTTATCATCAAAAGGAAATTGAATGTGAAAAGGAATTGAGAAATACAAAGAAACATTATTTTTGGTGAAAAATAAATAACATGAAAAAAAGAATTTTGCATCAGGTACTTTGCATGTATGTTTAAATGTTATTAATCACAGACAACACCTCTTCAACATTTGATTGGTGTATTTAACTAATTCAAAGCCAAGATGGAAAAAAGAGGCCCTTGAATAATAAACAAAAGAAGTATGATTCTTTTGATACATGAAGCAATGAAGCAATTTGACAGGAACTGCTGTAGAGTGACTCTATAGAATTTTCAAAATATTTCATGGTAGACCAGCTGGCTGCACTAATATAGAACAATATCCTAAATGATTTAATGTACCGTATTTGACATTGTTTATTGCCCCCTCCCCTAAAAGCACCCCTCCCCTTTCTCCTGAGGTATTAAAATCATATAATCGCCCCTAACAAGTGACACTGCTTAATGATTTTCTTAATGGTACGGTTAACCTCATTGTGCACATGTTTACAAGGAAAACACCCACTAATAGATAGACGTTTGCGAAATTATGTATTCGCGAATATGTTTGAAAAAGTAAGCTTGCGAAATAAAATATTCGCGAAATCAAAGTGATTTACCGTATATGTTTACAAATTGTCAAAAATTGATGACAATAATGTCACACATCATGAGTACTATCCATTCTTTTCATAATGCATAGAACTTATTTACTTTATAAAAATGACATTTTTCGTTCAGGTCCTAGATTCATTTTCCTATTAAGCGCCCCCTCTGGAACCAACATTTTTTAGGCGCCCTGGGCGCTAATTATGGCGAATACAGTTCCTAGTCTCTATAATAACATCATGTAGGATTTGTAACAAACACCCAGTAGGCTGGTACTTATATGATGTTGTCTGTGTTGTAGAACTTCCCACAGTTCCAGGACTTTGATGTACAACACGACTACCTTGTAACGCCGAGTCGTAAGATGCAGGCCAGGATACGAAAGAGAGGCCAGCATAGTAAGTCAGCCATGTCGTATTGGGTAAAAGAATCACTGCTTTTCCAATACAGTAGAACCTCCCTATCGCGATCTTGTATAACTCAAATTTAAAGACTCCGTTTGATTCGTAGTATTTTGTCAGTCCCGGCCAAGCTTTCAATAGCTTTCAAACTTGCGTGACTCCAATACTCGATAACTTGGAAGTTATGGTTCCGTCAAACGACTGTATTCCATAAAACATCTTTTTAATACATTTACCTCCAAACCATTAGTTTACACTTATTTTGAGTGCCATATTCCAGAACAGTTGTAACAGAAATGCACTATATATCTGTTTGAGAAGAATGTCATAGTATGGTTGAAAAAGTTTGGTTTTCCTGGTTTTCATAAAATGGTAAATCCAAACTCCAAACTGTGATTACAATAATTGTCTGACCCCTATTTTGATTTTCATAATAATTGGATGTCCTACACCTAAACTAATACAAAAGGTTGCCAGTTTCTTGACAAAATACTGTGAAAGCCAATACAGTGAACTCCACTTAATATCACCTCTGTTAATATCACATTCCTCTTTATATCATGTTTTTCCTAAGCACCATTTTTCTCTCTATATAATCTATGTAATTTTATTTGGTTAATATCATGTATATTGAGGTGAATTCCTCTTAATATCATGTTTTTTTAACCAATCACATAAAATATCCAAAAACGATGTCATTTCCATTGATTTAGGATACAACTTTTACAAAATGTTGCATAGAAAATTAACAAAATAAGTGAAGGAATTCTGCACTTAGTCAGCCTTCAAACTGTTTGAGGTGTGTAAATATTGTTGTGTCAGTCATGCTTTCCGAGTGTTGTGTACTGTGTACCTATAATACATGGTAGAGCTTGAGTGGTATTAAGTATGTTCATGTGTGGTATATATTTTTGGGACGATTTAATGCAAGCGAAATATTAAGCAAAATGTTCACACCACAAACAATTCTGCTTTTACAGTTTAACAATAAGACTTGAAGAAAATACTGCAGTTTAACTATAAAAGAAAATACTTTTTTATCAGATACCTGGACATATACTCATACAATTAGACGACCAGAAATTAGCAACGAAATGGTGGAGCTGAGGATGGTGATATCTAACAAGGACTACAAGGTAAGTACAGCCGCTGTTGTGAGGGATAAGATTGATCCAAGTTTTACAACATGTGACAGATCCCCTACCTTCATTGTCATTTACAATACACTACCCATCATTTATATCTCTATGTATAAGGAATCGACTCTTTTAAATAGCTTAAAAGTAGTTGGCATTGATATTGTAATACATGTACTAGAAAAGGAGTCATGAAAAAACAAATCTGTCCACACCAGGGTTCAAACTAGTGACCCTTCGATCTCTAATCGAACACCCTAACTCTTGACTAATGGGAAATTTCCACTAGCCAAGTGTAGTGAAGTAACATGTACTCTTCTACAATATTACTGGTAGCATTCAATGAATTAAAACGGGAAGAGAGTCTGTTTTAAGAGTACATTGGATGTTGGTTGACGAAAAATAGAGTGTTTGAAATTGATGTTTTGTCAAATGTGTTGATGTGTTATCCCAATTCTTGTCTCAGAACCTGTTTGCCCAGAAGGATGAAAGACACTCCTCCATCTACAAGAAGCGCCGCTGTTTTTTGTGGAACAACCAGTACTTCCATTTAGACAAGTTTGAAGACACTTGCCCACCAGAGTGAGTCAGCCTTTTTATTATTCTGTATTTTTTTCTTCAAGGGGGACAGACATTCCTCTCAGGATCACCTCTATTAAAACTTTGCCTTTAATGGATTGAACCTGTCCCCATACATTTCCTGTCATGATATGCACATCGTCGGAAACCCACAGGATACTGCTCTAACGTTTGTGTCCCGTGGGCTAGAACAGACGGAGAATCTTGTTTTAGTACTAAAAATAGAAGCCAATCATATCTCCTCTTTCATCCATGGCTACATCTGGCCCTGATATCCTGTTTGTAGCTATAGAAGACAAATTAACATGGCTTTGACAGCATCGGCTGCAAAGAAAACATGTGGGTTGTGCCAGGAGAAACAACCATTCTGATTGGTTGAAATCTCCCAAAAGAGTTCTTTTCGGGAAAACGAGATTATCCGCCTTTTTTTGCCCACGAGACACAAATGTAAAAGCAGTACGTGTCACATAGGTTTCCAAATATGGATATGCACTGTACCTTTCAAGGTTTTTGTAGGAAAAGTGGTTTCTTAAATTTGTTTTTGCCCAATCACCTCATATTTTCACGCCTCCACTTTCACAAAATTCAATACGGGGATCAGTACAGGAATGTACAAACTCACTAGCCTGATGTCTAGGGCAACAAGATTTTTAGCTCAGACTAGTGCGAATTCAGAGGTTTACTAGTCTGGGGCTAGAGACTTCTTTATGGTGTTGTAAAAATGTGCATTGATTAGGTTGCCTTGCAAGTGTGAGGCGTATGCAGTTTTCCTTTTGCTCAGCTGTAGATTATCAGGCTGGACTGCCAAGGGTCGCAGGTTTGAGCCCCAGCAATGGCGCTATCTTTATGACTTTTTCTCGCGCTACATAAATGGGGCCATTGACCTTGTTCAAAGTAGAACCCTTGATGGAGAATCAAAGAACTGGGTTTGTATTTGCAAAATGGGACACTAGTGTAAAAAGATATGTATTGATAAGGTTGCCAGTTACAATTGTGAGCTGTAGAGCTCAGCGGTAGAGCATCAGGCTGGAGAGCCAATGTCACAGGTTCAAGTCCCCAGCTTCGGCACTATGACTTTTCCTTGTCATACAACAGTGTGTTGCTTTGCACATGAATGTTATGATATACATGTGTAAGTAGCCTCTATTCACAACATATTAAACTTGAAATACTGTAAAGGTCAATATTTACGCACATTAAATTTTCCATTTAGTCGGCCTCAAAACGGTTCGCAATGTGGAAATGTTCGCGCTGTTTATCATGCTATTTTGTAATGCTTGCATATAACAATACTCAAGTCTTTTTTGTTGCAAATCTTTCTCTTTTATTTGCCAAAAGCGTGTGGAGAATAGAAAAGCAAGGCCAACATATTCGTTCATTATGCTTTCTTGTACTGGAAATGGTGTAGTTTACCCAAGGGGAAAGCAATAGGTGTTATGCTAGATTGATCTCTTACCATAAATACAAAGTTTAGATTCACTAAGATTTTGAATTTTGTTCTCTTTTTTTCGGACAGATGTAAAGGTCTTGTACTCCTGGAGACTTACACGACCAGAACCGGTAAAGACCTCCAGCTACCAGACTTCCTGGAGATCGAGAAAGAAGTCACCAACAATCCAAAGTTCTCCATGTTTAATCTTTCCCTAAAAGATCCCGCAAAGTTTGAACGGGAACACCTTAATTCTGTGACCAGTGACGATGGCCTGTGACAGGGGAGATAATTACGTAGACCATTGTAACATTCCCCCGAGATTTTTAATACCAATACTCGATGTTGTCACTCTATCTACTATTCATTGTATTCTAGGTTTGTGATTAGACCTTTTCCATAATTAATGGTATGGGGGAGGTGGGAGGCACCTGTATTGATATATATCACAGGTGATAGTGTTAAAACAAGGTCTGCCTATCATTCCTTGTATCAAATCTGTTTTAATATCTGATGGGTGTTGGCATCCCTGCTAAAGTGCCTCCCACCCCCTCCCGCAAGGTTAATTCTGGAACAGCCCTTGCAGTGAATTTGGTCATAGAACTCCTTTTTGTGAAATTAATATATAACACTCCCTTTTTTTGAGAAGAATTTCAAACTCATCTTGTTACCCCAGAAGAAACATTGAACTCTTCCAACTCAAAGGATGGAAAATGTTATGATTTCAAGGGTGATTGATCAGGGTTAAAAGGGTTCTGCATAAGAGATGCCAATGTCCTATTGCTATATGTTTTATTTTGCAGACCTTAGCAAATTATTATAGCAGGATAAATGAAATATGGCAGGATGTATTTTATAATTGATAAAAGGCATTAATGATATCTGAAAAAAGAGATAATTTCAATTTCAAAGATGATTACCAATTGATATTTCAGTTGATCTATTTAAAAGAGATTGATGTATTTAAGTGTTCAGAGTAATGGTGCTGAGATTTTTTGAGATTTGTTGTATTTGCAAAAAATTATCGAAAATATCAATTTGAAAATAACTTCTCAGAACATGTGTCTTCGCTATTTCATTGCCACTATTTTTGTAAAGGAAATTTATTTTTTGAATTGATGAATTTATCGTAATGCAAAGCTTATAAAAGCCACTATGTATATTTAGGCTCACCTGGTCAGAATGACCATGTGACTTTATGCTTTAGCAGATTGTCTATATCTACTTTGGGACCTTACTGAAATGATTTTGATGAAATTGGTTTAAAAGGATGACCCCCTTGCCAAAAACAAAAATCAAATAGAGTCAAATCTTGTTATGTCGATGTCTGCAGGAATGTGGGAAAACTTTGAATTATTCGAGTTTTCGAGTTAACGGATTTCAAATGTTAATTGTAAGTTTGGCTGGGACCAACAAAATATTTTAAATTAAACAGGGTCTTTGAGTTATACAAGTTCAAGATAATGATTGTATTGTATACATGTTGCTTAAAGGCCCAATATACGTAACTTCAGGGAAATTTTCGTGATTCTGAAAAATTCTGAAAAAAAATCCAGTTGATAACCATGCAAAAATAAGCCTAAAACGAAGTCAACCTGAGCGGTAACTAACAAGAAACTCTTGACAAAAAAAATCCAAAGAATTGAAAATAATTCAGGTGGGGCTCACTTCAACAACAAACCGAAGGTAGAAGACAGTTCGAAATGGACTTGTGTTTACAAATAGCGTGTTTCAAATGCTGCTGTACCGGTTACCGCGAAAGAATTCATCTTGAATATTGCTGATATCAGTTAATCTTAACTAAATCTATAAATATAATAAGTTATTAGACTAGATTTTTGCTTCAAGTTTTGCCAAAAGTTACGTATATTGGGCCTTTAATTAGATGCATGTTTTTGATGCCTAAAAAGAGACTAGGGAGGGGGATTATCTCTGGTACAGTTGAGAGATACTCAGAAAGTTCGTACAGACTCCGCTAGGGAGAGTTCCTTTTTGGATACCACATACAATGGAGTATAAACTTACAGTAGTAAACCAGAAGCCCGTGTCTCGGCTCCGCTAGCACAGGGGGTTAACAAATTAATGACCTCTAGTGTTACAAATTTAGCAAAAAACATCCTAAAGAGGCCAAGGGTACTATACTCTATATCACTGAAACAATAATCTGCTCGGGTCCTACACCCCCTCCCCTTGTGGGAAAGATGGGCTAGGCCTAAAAGGGGATTCGGAAATAATTTAAGGGGAGGTGGGTAGTTCAAAAAGTGGAAATAATTTAAAGATTAGGCGACTCCTCCAGGACTCTCGGCTTTCATAACTTCATATGTGCTTTTTGTGGTCCTGACCAAAGTTTTTGTCATTTCACAATTGAAGATGTACACCTATGATTTGCTTTTAAAAATCGTTCCCTTTTACCTTGTTATTTGGTATAAACAAATCTAGATCTGAATATTGCTGTCGTGCTCCTAATTGGTGCTGTTTTGATTTATCAGTAGTTGGATATAGGTTCCCTGTTCAGTGTGATTGGATGAGACACTTTTGAGTAATTCTCTATTCGTCAGACCATTTTAATCAAATAGTATTGTAGATTATCCAAAATGTGCTGTCATTGTCTTGATCAAATAATGTTTTTTTGTGATTATTAATATTAAGGTCAGGAAAAAGAGATGATTAGCCATACAGGGTTGTTCATCCATTCATTAGAAAAAAAAAATTCTGCTAAATTCATACTTCATAGAAATGTGTGTTTGATCATTTGGGCATTAGCTTTATAGACGATTATTGATGAAGTGTGAAGATATTATGATGAACTGCTACTTACATTGTAGGGTTAATGAAACTTGCATGCAAATAATATTTTTTACTGGATTCGGGGTTGGGAGGGGGGGATTGAGTTGAAGGGGGATTTTTAAGGACTGGTGCAAAATAACCTGTTAATTCTTGCTGTAAAAATCAATTACAGGATTAAAAATACAAATCTATGTCATAGATTTATAATGTCAGCTGAAGTTACTCTCCATTAGTTCTTACCTGAATGTGAACTTCTACAGTCTCTGGTAAGATGAATGTACAATTTGTTAAAATCACTGGCACTGACTAGGTTGCTGCCGCTTTTCCCTAGAACCTGTATATAACAGGAGGTACTTGGCCTGCGCATAGCACCAACTACGTAGGGACATACTACACCCAGGAATTAATCCAACAACCCTCAGTCTCTCTCGGCCACACTTTTGCACACTAGGGGATTTACGGGCATAAATCACTACACAGCAAATACCATTGTTTTTTTTTTAAATAGTTGATACTCAAATGCCTTGATATACCTTATTACTGTCAGCAATGAGGTTCGATATAGGTGTACAATTTACTTTTTATCATAAGGACAGGAGAATGTCTTTGAGGTGTATTCAAGATATTCTTTTATCAATGCAAACTTGGTCGTTATGTCCTATGTATCCTTTTTTGAGTTGTTCTTTGTCATTATCATCAGGATGCAGCTATACGCATTTAGCTTCCTTATAAATATTTTTTTCTTTGTTATTGTCATTTGATACCAGTCAGTGCTATTTTTCTGTACTTACTGTTATGGGTATGAACAGACTATTTATTATATACTTGTGTACTCCGTATGTATGTTACACTGTGTGATCTTAATAATGTGTAAGATTATATGTGTTTGATATCAATCAATCATGTTTAAGACAGAACAGAAATAATCATGGCGATCATTAGGCCAAAACAAATATGTGTGTTTCAGGTGTTCTGACCCCCTAGATTTTACTGCCGACCGTTGCTGTTTTATCACCTTCTTGTATCTCAGATTAATTTATGAGTCTGGCAAAGTTCACAGCAACTCAGAAAAATGTGCTTCCTTCCTGTTCTGGGAGTCTGACCCTATTCTGGACAACCCAATACCCACTGAAATGTGTAGAAATGCATTTTAAAATTTGAAATGAATCATAATTATCAATTTATGAAAATAAAAAATAAATATAAAAAAAATACCTACAGACCTACCCTATGTTTTTCAGGCATGTTACATGAAACATTTTTTTTTTGGCCTTTAATATGAGTGTGTCGTATAAGAGGGGAAATGTTAGTATGTTTGTATGCCAGAGATGTTATGATTTGTATTAGAAATATCCCAAGATTAATCGTGGGGGGGGGGGGGGGGGAGGCACCTGTAAAAGCAGATCTGCCTACTTTTCCTTATATTAGATAGTTTTTAATATTTGATGGGTGGTGGGGTTAAAACCAGATCGGCCTACTTTTCCTTATATTAGATAGTTTTTAATATTTGATGGGTGTTGGGGTTAAAACCAGATCAGCCTACTTTTTCTTATATTAGATAGTTTTTAATATTTGATGGGTGGTGGGGTTAAAACCAGATCGGCCTACCTTTCCTTATATTAGATAGTTTTTAATATTTGATGGGTGTTGGGGTTAAAACCAGATCGGCCTACCTTTCCTTATATTAGATAGTTTTTGATATTTGATGGGTGGTGGGGTTAAAACAAGATCGGCCTACCTTTCATCATATTAGATAGTTTTTAATATTTGATGGGTGGTGGGGTTAAAACAAGATCGGCCTACCTTTCATCATATTAGATAGTTTTTAATATTTGATGGGTGGTGGGGTTAAAACAAGATCGGCCTACCTTTCCTCATATTAGAGTTTTTAATATTTGATGGGTGGTGGGGTCTCTGAAAAAGTGACTCCTGTCCCTCCCATATGGTTAATTCTGGGTAGTGTTGTTCATTGGGGACCGGGTTGCTCACAAGGTAAAGCGTCTGTTTCGGCCAAGGTCACTGTTTGCGATGATGAAAAAATGTAAAAAAAAAACGGACACAAATATGTGAAGGGCATTCATGTAGAATTTGTTCTTGTTTAAAGAATGAAATTGAGATTATTGAAACGTCGTGTTTTGAAATAAAAAATGTATTGATCTTGATAATTAAATCTCCATATTTACTGATTATATTGTGAGATTGATTGAAAATCATGTTCTATATTGACGAGTTACAGTAATATCTAGTACAATGTATTGTGTGTCCCAACAATCTCTTTTAATGGAATCTTTTTTAATCTCGTTTAGAATTCATTTTTGCTATTGCGTAATATTGCCTAAAGCTTCCAGTGTTTTTTCTTTGCACAATGAATGTACAATGATTTCGAGACTTTATTTTATTGAAATCATTACTGAATTAAGTCTAATTATGTTTATATTTGAAGATTATTTGATCTAACGCTCATGTTTATTGATATCTTTACACTCCAAATGATCTACAATTAAGGCAGAAGATGTAAATTTTTGTGTGTATGTGAAAACTGTAATAAGATCACTGTAAATTGTTTTAATGTAATCATTAATATCTGTTGAATCTCCTGAATATGTTTTGCTGCATAATATAAAAAGAGAGGCAGGCTTCATACACAGTTCATGTGTTTCACTCCAGATAAACATGAGCAGTATTTTAGATTTGTATATTTTGTATGATTTGATGCAAGAAGAACGACAAAGTAGATGGTGACAAGGTAGGCGACGAATACTACAGGTATATTTTTAATGAAAGGGTAGTAGATGGTTATTTTGTTGATAGATTTACCTCAACCACTTGCTCACTGCGACCCCTTAGATTTACAGATACATTTCCATATCCAATCATGGTATATCAATGACTTGGTGTTAGTGGATTATTAGCTATAGGGTTAGTTTCCAAATTGAATTTTTCAGGAATATTACTAATATTTCCATATAAATATGAGTTAGTTTTTGAAATTACATCTATTCAATTGCAGGTAACTTACTATGTAATTACCCTGATAGTGAAAATAAAAATATAGGCACAGTTTACAAAATTACCAACAAGTACAAACATGTTAGGTTTCGTTTATCTTTTAGAAATCAAACAAGTCAATACATAGGAATACCAAAGACTTTGTTGTATATATCATTATACTTGTGTAGCAATAAAATGTGTGAACCAGTGAATTTATAAACAGCTATATTTAACAGCTAGAACCGTTAAACGTTATGTTTTGTCTTTTGTGATCAGCATTGCTCCCTATCTAGCCAAGAACTCCGGTGACATACCAATGTATGTATGTAATACCTACACAGTGTAATTTATATAAATACTTCTGGCTAACCTGCTCTCTGTATTAAATATAGATTTGTATATATTGCTCCAAATTAACTGTTGAATCCAAGAGAAAAATGAATTTTGTAAGAACTTATGTAAGACCTCAACAAATTAGCACTGGTCTTAGCAAGGAAGATAACTACAGTACAGAAAATGGCTGTTAGTAAAATATTTTAATTGCAAATATGAGGAAAGAGAAAAATATTTTAATTGCAGATATTGTGGGAATAGTTAAAAATTCCCAACATTTCTAAACGAAGAAAAAGAAAATTGTCTCCCTTTGTGCTGTTTAAGAAATGTAGACACAACACATGATCTGAATCAGAAGGTTTTAAATGTTTCAGTGGGATTTAAATGGCCATTACTGTACACAAGCTGTGTTGCCTCTATATCCACGTCATAATTGTTATCATATCATTATTTTGCAAAGTATTTTTTTGTTATGATCCATGTTATATTCTGTAAAGTGTAGATTTTCTACTTTGCTTTTTTTTATGCGTTAAATATTAAGTGTGTACTATAGTTTGTGAATTGTAACTTTTGTTTTTGATGATTCAACACTGCCTGGTTATAGGGTCTTATAGTATCTTGAGTATGTATTGCACGTTGTCAGTTTAAAGTATTAAGTTTTTACTAGCCCACCTGCCTGAAGGGCAAGTGAGCTATGCCATGGAGCAGTGTCCCTCTTCTGACTGTCAGTCAACTTTTTGTATTAATCCCTACTTTTTAGCCATCCATCATCCGATTTTTTCCAGACTTTAGTTGGCGTGGTTAATCATGGCCTCTCGATTAATGTTTCCTTGCAATCACAACAACAAATATTACCCAATTTCTGTGTATAAGGCGTTCGTTATTGTTCAATTTCCAAGCAATACATCTTATTACAGAAGATGTTTACCTACAATATGGTTACTGATACCCCTTTACAAAAGGGGGGAAAAGCGGGAGATATTCATTCTACAAATTAGCTCGTTTTATATTGGGGACTTATCAGAAAAAAAGTAACTAAAATTAAATACATGAAAGAGAAATGAAGGGAAACCATCTATCTTTTTAAGAATAAATAAAGACTGTGTATGGTGGGCACCAAGATCGCACAGGAGATCTCTTGTCATGAACTACAAAGCCAATTTTGACCAAATTTGGTCTGAAATATGATTTGGTGATGGGAAACAATTTGGTATAAAATGGTGAGTCCTATGGGAGGGGGAAATACAACAATTTCTGTAACATCCACTTCTTCTGTACGTAAGAAAGAAAGGATTTGTTCCGTATTTGGTCTGAAACATCTTGAGTGAAGGGGATTCAATTTTGTCTAAAATGGTAGGTCTGACCCCGAAGGGGCCTCAGGGGCAGTGTCAAATAGGGGAAGAATAATCTTTCTTTAAAATCCTTCTTCTTCCATAAGAATGAAAGGATTTGTTCAATCTAGATTTGGACGAAAAATTCTTTGATGGTGGAAAAGTTTTTTTTTTAATAAACCAGAATCTAGCTTCCCAAAGGCCATAGGGGTGATACCTGATGGTGGAACTTAGTAAATACTTCAAGAAACCTTCTCCTTCTGAGGGAATGACAGGATATTGTCCAATTTTGGTGTGAAGCATTCTTCGCTGACAGAAAATCAATTTTGTATTAAGGTTGGACAGACCCCCCACTTGGGCCTGAATGGGGAAATTTATATAGAAATATTATGGCAGGATATGGTCCAAATTTGTCCATGATGGCTTGGTACATCTGTATTTAGGTGAGTTATATAGGCCCTTTGGGCCTCTTGTTATAATGTATTTTTCTGTAAAACAAGTAGACCTGAAGCTTTTGTTTAAACATTACTGTGCAAGGTTATGATCACAAGGGTTCCTGTCGAATGATCATAAGTGTTAAACTGTATGCTCACATATATTATGTTCCTTTTACAAGATCACAAACCTTTACACAGCTACGATCACATGCTCCTGTCATCAGGTGTTCACAAAGCTAATATCATAATTATGTGTTCATGTTACATAGCTGTGCTTCTGTTAGATTATAAGCAAGGGTACGATCACCCTAGCACATTTGCTTGTTTTGCTTTGCTATAAGGCTTTAACATTAGGATATAGATCTATATTTTACAATGTATTCTCTCTCAGGTTCTTGCTTAAAAAGTTTGTTAATCTGACCTATTTTCATCAGTTGATTTGTCAGCTTTAAAGAATTCTGGTCTTTTGACAGTTATACCATTGCTTAGGTGGCAGTGTACAGAAGGCTTTTGTGGCCATGGGTGATATTTTTGTACAATGAATAACCCCTATAATAGCATGCCTATGAAAATCTAAAAAAAAAATAACAAGTAAAATTGGATTAAGCATGATAAAGTGGACTTCACATTTTTAAAAGGAGAAAAAAAAATTTTGGTTAGAGATTAAAATTTTGACCCTTCCGAAATTCTGCAACCAAGTAAGTAAGCTTTAATTTTAGATAGAACTTAAGAAAAAAATTCCTATCTGCATAGGTCAAATTTTGTGTCAAAAACAGTGATATTTTGCATGTTTCGGTAATTTTTGATGTGGTAACCATGGTTTCCACACAAGTGCCATACATAGGATACATCAGTGTATACACTTCATAGTCTTTTTTATGAATTGGAAATGATATACAATTTACAAAAATGTGTACATTTACATCTATGCAGTGTACGGTTAAATCTCTGTGTTGACCATTCCCAGGCATTGATCTTTTTTTCCATAAATCTCGAGATCTACTGTACACAGCTACCTTAGGTTACCTATATTTTAGACCCAAGTCTTTTTTGTATTGCAAAATGCTTATAAAATTTTGAAAAAGATATATAAAAAAAAACATAGCCACAAACCTTATCTGGCAGGGTAAACATATTGCTGTCATCTTACAGAAACTTGTTTGATCTGGTTATGACTTCATACCTTTGTCGCTGGTATTTCATACCTTTGTCGCTGGTATGACATTGTACCTTTGTCGCTGGTATGACTTTATACCTTTGTCGCTGGTATGACATCGTACCTTTGTCGCATTTTAACTCGATTCGACATCCATTTCTCATTTCCAATGATTTGTCGTTAAAGGCCCAATATACGTAACTTTCGGCAAAACTTGAAGCAAAACTCTAGCCTAATAACTTATTATATTTATAGATTTAGTTAAGATTAACTGATATCAACAATATTCAAGATGAATTCTTTCGCGGTCACCGGTACAGCAGCAGTTGACGCTATTTGTAAACACGCGTCCAATTCGAGCCGTCTTCTACCTTCGGTTTGTTGTTGAAGTGGGCCCCACCTGAACTATTTTCAATTCTTTGGATTTTTTTGTCAAGATTTTCAAGTTAGTTACCGCTCAGGTTTACTTCGTTTTAGGCTTATTTTTGCATGGTTATCAACTGGATTTTTTTTCAGAATTTTTCAGAATCACGAAAATTTCCCTGAAGTTACGTATATTGGGCCTTTAATGTAGAACACAAATTTTCTTTATCAATCAATCATTACTTTTGCCTATTATTATTTCCACCATACCTACAATTGATGTCACAAGCCATGTACATGTTTCTGCCTTTTTCAGGGTAAACTCCTAAATTATATACATTTTGTATAATTAGTAAGGGAGATGCATGCATTTGGAACAAACATTTCAATAAATGGGGAAATAACTCCAAACAAATCGAAGATACTGTACCAATATATCACCTAAAATGGATAACGAGGCATTTTGACCTTTAAATGTATGCACCAGTGAATGGTATGAAGATTATGACTTCAGTGTTTCAGGGATAATTCTGGTTCTTAAAACCTGTGGGGATGTTTTTGGATTTTATGGGATTAGCAAGATTTCTATGAGATTTTACTGTATAAAAGTAATACAATTTTGAATTTTTTAATGAGATTTTCAGTAAAAATATTGGTAAAAATCCCTAAATCTCGCCCCAAAGTGATCCCTGGTGTTCAGTGCTAGAAAGACTGAATGGTTCATGAAGAGCTACTTCATGTTGTGCTAGGTATGATGTATTACTTGTAAAAATGTCGGTATGATTGCTAAGAATATGGATCTGAATGTATGATCAGAAGTTGGTATCTGTAGAACTGTCCTCTGTAGATCTGTACTATTTTATTCTTTTCTTTTTCATTCTGTTTCCGTTTTATGTTTAAACCAAAGACCTGACTGTTTTTCTTTATGTTGTGTGATAAACTGGTAGTATTGTGTTATTGTGCTGTTGCTGTCTTCATTTATACCAATATCAGGCATTGAGAGCTAATAAATTATAACATGATAATACTGCTGTGTTCTCTCTCTTTTTTGATGGTACCACAACCAAATTGCCTCTGTTTGTGTGTGGTTTGTTTTATGTCTGTTTGCAATTCCTTTAACAATTCTTGCTACTGCAGACCTGTTTACCCCTACGATTTTGGCGTATTTTTTACCCTAATTGATCATCTGTATTGTGGTTAACAAACACATCTACACAACTCCACACACCTTCATTCAGGGAAAGAGGATGGATGTGCTAATTAAAACCTATTGTAGCGGATCCAGACAAGGTCGAACGTCGGCGACCAGATAGCTCATGGTTGAGCGTCTGCCTCAAGTAGAAGGTCCCGTGTTCAAACCCCGGTCTGGCCGTGCATTTTCCTTCCCCGTTACATTTCGTGCCTGTGATTAAACCGTGGTTGAAAATTGTGATGTCTTTGGAGTCGAAGACTTTGTTAAAGGATGGAGGAATGTAGCGGATCTAGACGCGGTCGATTGTCTTTAACCAGATAGCTCATGGATGAGCCTCCATCTAGAGTTCGGAAGGTCCCAGGTTTGAACACTGGTCTGGCCGTGCATTTTTCCTCTCCTGTTACACTATAAAAAAGTTCCTTAAGTTCCATAACAATCATAACAAGTGAGTTTAACAATAGCTATTGTCCACCATGAGTTGACTTCATCTCAATAACCAAAAGGCCCAGGGTGCTGATATTATGTATGTAGTATGCTTGGATAGAGGGCTACTAAGTGTGTTAAAATTAATAACCTGTACCTACTTTCAAGGTCACAGGGGTCAGATATGTTAAAATCTCATAGTAACTTTTCAATAACCGAAAGGCCCAGGGATTGATATTTGGCCTGTAGCATTCTGGGATGAAGGGCTACCAAGTTTGTTCACATGAATGACCTTGACCCACTTTCAAAGTCACAGTGGTCAAATGCGTTAAAAATATTCAAGTAACTTCTCAATAATCGAAAGGCCCAGAGTACTGAAATTCAACCTGCATAAATGAAGGACCAACATGTTTATCAAATGATTGACTTTGACCTACTTTCAAGGTCACAGAGGTCAAATGTCTTAAAATCTTCAAAAATCTTCCTCTCACTATCCGTAAGGCCTGGGGTACTGATATGAAGGGCATTACCAAGTTTGTTTAAATGAATGACCTTGACCCTCTTTCAAGGTCACAAGGGTCAAATGTAAAATGTTTCAAACACTTCTCAAAACACAAATGCACCACATAGCTTTTGGTGTTACTTTGAATGGTCAATTGATTAATCACTTGAAACCAATTAAAATAATCGTAGGTGATCTTAACTGCCGCAACAGTTCTTTTGCAACTATAAGTGGATGGTATGATTTAACAAATACCAACTTGGGTCACTCAAACATCTTCCACACTCACTGATCTTAACTTTGTTAGTCCTGCTTTTTCTACTTGTGAAAGTGGTGTTACCAGTGTTGACCAACACCTTAGTGAACATAGATCCACTTCTGCAAACAATGTATACCCCCCCACCAAATTTCCATTCATCCAAGCGACAAACCCTGGTTTGATTCCACATTTTGAAGCCAAATTCGTCTTGGAGATGAAGACAAAAAGTTCATGCTACCCAGAACAGAAGTTTTTTATAACCAGTATAAATCAGCGATGAACAAGGTTAGTAATATGACAAACATGCTCTCACTCTCAAGTTTTTATGATAATATAGAAGAAAAAAATAATAATGCATCAATTATCAATCAACAACTTTACTGGAAATTGTACAACCAGTTGATTTCACACAAATCACCATCATCAGTTATTCCTCCATTACAATTCACAAATATTGACGGCAGTACATCAACCTCATATTCTGATTCTGAAAAGCTTAAAGGCCAAATTTACGTAACATCAGGAAGTTTCGGGATTCTGAAAAATTATGAAAAAAAATCCAGTTGATAACCATGCAAAAATAAGTCTAAAACGAAGTAAACCTGAGCAGTACAAACAAACCAAAGTTAGAAGACAGTTCAAAATTGACGTGTGTTTACAAATACCGAGTTTCATATAATTGGTATAATTAAGTATAGTTGAATTTATTTCCTCTGACATTCATGTACCAACTACGCCATTCAAAACACATCTAAATTAACTATAAAGAAACAATATGGTTATGGCGGTCATGCTGCGTTATAGTATGGTTATTAAAGAAAAGAGGGGGGAGCGGATTAGAAAGCTTAAGAGTAAAAGTTAATGCTACTGTTTTAGTTGGATTGAAATAATTTGCCATTCATTCACTAGCCCATGTAGGGATTGGTGAAAGATCATCAATTAGTACATCAACAGGTGTATTAAGGTCATCATCACTATCTGCAATACCGTATAGAGAAGTATCAATTGCAAACAATTACGTCAGCTGTTATATCGATAAAGGCCAGAAATAAAAAAAAAAGGGCCAAAGAACAGATCCTTGAGGAACTCCTGCAGATGTGGATTAAGTATTTGATTGGTATCCATCAATAATTTCCTTTTGGTTTTCTTTCAATCTGATTAAAATCATATCTTGATCTCCGCGCTGTTCCGAAAATTTCTCTCTGCTGCGTTAAGATGCGAGAAAATCCCATAGGGGGTCATGTCCCGATGACCTTTTGCATTAGCCAATCAAATTACTACTGTCAGAATCTTGACAGTGAAATTTGAGGCGACAAAGCATACATAATTGCATTTGTCCGTTTAGTCATTTCGTCACGAAAAAGTTCATGTGGAATAATATGACGAAATGGCTTGCGGCAACATACAGGTCATTGGAAAATTATTTTAGAGTTAAGTAAAGAGGCGACAAGGGTCATCTGAACGTGACCTCTTATTGGATGTTGTCAGATCCTTGTAAAACGGAGGGAGAAGGATCTGTATTTTAATCAGATTGGTTTTCTTTAAACAACTCAAGAAATGTTCCTTTTTATATTTTTTTTTGTAAAGTTTATACAAAATACCTACATGCCGAACCCTATCAAATACCTTATTTATATCACTGTAGAGAATATATTTGTTAAACTTGTACAGATTTAATTGTTTTAATTTTGTGTGACATCAGTTTAGTGTTTATTACCTGTTGTGTTTTTTATATGTCATCTTCATTTAATGGTTTCCAATAAAATACTGATGTCTAATAATTATCTTTCGGTGCTGTATGAAATATGTATTACTATAACATGTATGAATAGAAACTATTTTATTATCTATTTTCAACATGCTAATTCGATTAAGGAGTTTTATTTTCCAAGAAATGTAATTTAATTATTATTTCCTTTTATTGAATCTGAAAAATGATATTTAATGATCACTTTCTATTACTTGAAGCTGTATTATATGAAAATATTTTATTGATTTCATTACTGACTTTAGTATCATATCTACAAATTAAATGAGTTGACATTCTTAGTTGAAACAGACTTTAACTTAGTCTTCAAAGGAGTTGTTGTAACATTTAATACATGAAGTTGTGGAAATTGCATAGAAAGCAATTACATAACGTAATGTGTGGTATATGAAAAAGGTGTGCTAATTACGATTAGCTAGACATGTGCCGTAACAATCCAGGTTACGGTTAGCATGTAAATAACATCGTAATGGCCAGAGACTCAAAGAGGCAACAATTATCTAGGACTCTGGCATTATCGGTCATCAATATGTATTGATGGAAATTATGTTGTAAAAACATATGTTCTCCGTCCCGTGAGAGGGGACATGACCGGATATGTGGCAGGCTCCGGAAGTATTACTGTATACATATTACGCAAGAACATAATCTACTGACACGAATATACAATTATTCGTCGGTGTATTAATAGCATATTGAACAGCTGATTGACTTTGTGCTAATATATGATTCAGTGATTCGATACTTTTATCGAATTATATAAAGAACCATGTAAAAACGTACACAAACCGTCACGTTGTATATATCTTTTTTTATTTTTTTTTATATAGCACCTTCATCACCCTCCCAAATCCATATAAAATGTATAAACACAATCGGACTAAATAAAAACTTATGTGACTGGCCCTAATGGACTAAGCCACGTGGCCAAATAAAGCAAAAAAACAACCAACCAACCATTCTACTACACAACTTCGCCACTACTCCACCACTACACAACATCATGAGAAAGAAGAACAGTTCCTGGACTGCGAAGGAGAATTCAGTTATTAGAAGTGATAGATTATGCAGAGCGATTCGGTAACAGAGCTGCAGGGAGACACTTCAACATCGGCGAATCGAACATACGAAACTGGCGTAAGCAGACATCTAAACTGGTAACCATGCCAGCGAAGAAACGCGCAGACAGAGGACGACAGGCTTCACACCCCGAGATGGAACTAGAACTGCACCAATGGATCTGTGACAGACGAGACGAGGGACACGCAGTGAGCAGTACGGAGATCCGACTACGATCATCGTACCTACTACGCTCCATATTCAGACACAACTTTTAAGGCCTCACTCAACTGGTGCTATTCGTTCATGAACCGCTACAAACTGAGTATTCGCCGCCGTACGACCATTGCCCAGAGACAACCAGACGACTACGAGGACAATATTACCAAGTTCCAGACTTTCATCATCAAGCTCAGACAACAACACAACATCGACCCGTCCAGAATAGGAAACACCACTGACGTTTGACATCCCCTACGAGACCACAGTGACTTACACCAACTCTAAGAGTGTACCCATCAAAACAATCGGCAACAGGAAGAATCGATTTACAGGTAAATAATAATAAAGAAAGATTAAACAGATGATATGTGTAAACAAGAGGCCCAATGGGCCTGCATCGCTCACCTGGTATTAATTTCTGACTTATATTATAGTGTAACCCCAAAGTCCCCTAAAATCTTTTAATGTAAGACATTTAGAAGAACATCTTAAGATTTAAACATATTTTACCCCTGTGACCTTATAAGACAACATCATTTTGATTTTCAAATTTTGTTTGGCTTCATCCCAGGACGCTACCAGCCAAATATCATGTCTCTAGGCAAATAAAGATCAAGGTCATTTCTTTTGTCAGGCTTCATCCAAGAAACCTTTCAGCCAAATGTCATGCTTCCAGGGCTTTTGGTACTTCAGAAGAAGTCGTTTGAATGTTTTAACAGATTTGACCCCTGTGACCTTGAATATAAGTCAAGGTTATTTCTTTTCACAAACTTTGTCGGGCTTCATCCAAGGAACCTTCCAGCCAAATATCATGCTTCTAGGGCTTTTGGTATTTCACAAGAAATTGTTTGAAGGTTTTAACAGATTTGACTCATGTGACCTTGAATATTGGTCAAGGTCATTTCTTTTCGCAAACTTTGTCGGGCTTCATCCAAGGAACATTTCAGCCAAATATCATGCTTCTAGGGTTTTTGGATTTTCAGAAGAAGTCGTTTCAAGGTTTTAACAGATTTGACCCCTGTGACCTTGAATATAGGTCAAGGTCATTTTGTTTTGCAAACTTTGTCGGGCTTCATCCAAGAAACATTTCAGCCAAATATCATGCTTCTAGGGCTTTTGGTATTTCAGGAAAAGTCGTTTGAAGGTTTCAACAGATTTGACTCCTGTGACCTTGAATATAAGTCAAGGTCATTTCTTTTCGCAAACTTTGTCGGGCTTCATCCAAGGAACCTTTCAGCCAAATATCATGCTTCTAGGGCTTTTGGTAAATCAGAAGAAGTCGTTTGAAGGCTTTAACAGATTTGACCCTTGTGACCTTGAATATAGGTCAAGGTCATTTTTGTCGGGCTTCATCCAAGGAACCTTTCAGCCAAATATCATGCTTCTAGGGCTTTTGGTATTTCAGGAAAAGTCGTTTGAAGGTTTCAACAGATTTGACTCCTGTGACCTTGAATATAAGTCAAGGTCATTTCTTTTCGCAAACTTTGTTGGGCTTCAGCCAAGAAACATTTCAGCCAAATATCAAGCTTCTTGGGATTTTGGTATTTCAAAAGAAGTTGTTTAAAGGTTTTAACAGATTTGACCCCTGTGACCTTGAATATAGGTCAAGGTCATTTCTTTTCGCAAACTTTGTCGGGCTTCATCCAAGAAACATTTCAGCCAAATATCATGCTTCTAGGGCTTTTGGTATTTCAGAAGAAGTCGTTTGAAGGTTTCAACAGATTTGACCCTTGTGACCTTGAATATAGGTCAAGGTCATTTTTTTTCGCAAACTTTATTGGGCTTCATTCAAGGAACCTTTCAGCCAAATGCCATGTTTCTAGGGCTTCTGGTATTTCAGAAGAAGTCGTTTAAAGGTTAAAATAAATTTAACCTCACTGTGACCTTGAATATAGGTCAAGGTCATTTTTTTTCGCAAACTTTATTTGGCTTCATCCAAGGAAGCTACTGGTCAAATATGAAGTCTCTATGCCTGACGGTATTTTAGAAGAAGTTGTTTGAATGTTTCGACATTTTTGACCCCTGTGACCTTGAAATTAGGTCAAAGTGATTTTTTTTCGCAAACTTTGTTCAGCTCCTTCCAAGGAATCTACCAGCCAAATTTCATGTCACTGGGCCTTTCAGTATTTTAGAAGAAGTCGTTTAAAGGAAAAAGTTGACGGACGCAGGACGGACGGACGACGGACGCTGCACCATCACATAAGCTCACTTGGCCCTTCGGGCCAGGTGAGCTAAAAACAAAGCTGTCCAAGACCACGAAATATACGCAAAAAAGCCATTCCAGACCTCGAAATATATCCGCTCAAAAGTTATCACAGACCTCGAAATATACGCATAGTACTAGGCTACAGTACTCGGTGTTTGAGGTCTCCGATATCTGTCGCGACCTCGTTATTAGACTAATTTTCGTATGTTCTTTTACAGTGATGTAGGCCTGCATGGGAGACAAGACCAAGTTGCCACCATATGTCATCTTTAAGAGGAAGACCCTACCCAAAGGAGACTTTCCATCTGACATGATCATCCGCGTACATGAGAAAGGATGGATGGCCGCGGATCGTGTTGGGACGACGACAACAGACACGCCAGCGCAGTCTACTCGCCCTGGACAGCTTCCTCATTCACCGAATTGACTCGGTCAATCCTTCGAGATGACAACACAAAAAGTGAGCAGATTACACGAGTTTTTAAGGTATTTGGGATGCTGCAAAAACCTTCGTGCGATAGTCCGGATCATTTGCCGTTTTAAAGTGCTACCACACTGAAGTAAACTGCCGAAGGCCCCAGCATAACACCCCTCCCGGCGGTCACATTATACTGACAACAGGCAAACCAGTCGTTTAACTCCCATAATGCTGAGCGTCAAGCAGGGAGTAATAACTACCAATGTTAGCAATCTGATAAAAATCTTGATTTCCGCGCCGTTCCGTTAACTTCTCTCTGCTGTGACAAGATCCGAGGACTTCCCATAGTGGACGACGTTCAGATGACCTTTTGCATTAACCAATCAAATTACTACTTTTAGAATCTGAAATGTGGATTTTTGAGGCGACAAAGCTTGCATAATCGCATATGTACGTTTAGGCATTTCGTCACCAAAAAGTAAATGGGGAAAAATGCATGTGACGAAATGACTGCTGCAAGATGACCGGTCATTGGAAAATTATTTTAGTGTTGAGCGGTCGAACAGAGGAAGAGCTGGACCTCTGAAGGAGAAAGAGGGTCCCAGTGGCAAGCGACCATGGGAAGCGATAGGAGACCCGGCAGTGCGCCCCAAGAGCCTAGGCAGGTCGGGTGGTCGGCGAATCCAGTCCTGTAACATCAATGACTGCTGCAAGGCCACCTCCTACCCAAAACTCTACCTATCGAGGAGCACATCCCGGAGGTGTTTTGAGAAAAGAAGAAGCTGTCGGATGACCTCTCCCCGACGAGGTATGCCTCCCTTGTCACAATGGCAAAGTGTATGTTGGGACCCTGTGCCACACTACAGGAGCTCTGTGACCATCTCAACAGATACCGTTTGATTGCCGAAGGATGGTCGGTCACAGAGTGCCAGCGGGAGGCCATGGGCCACCTCTTCAGAGTGAAAGGCTGGTCTGGTCCCCAGGCATACACACTGGACCCTGTGAACTCACTGGCGGTGTCTGAAAGCGATGGTTGAGGCTTTGCCAACCTCCACCTCGAGGGACCTGCGGCTAGCATACGCCCACGCCTCCCTCAGGGGGTCCCTACACCGATGGACCCAGAAGTGCCAGCCGCCTCCCCCAAGAGACCCCGAGTCGTCCAGCAACTCGAGGTCGAGTCTCTTGAGGTGGACCTACTCCCCCTAATTCATGCGTTCGACAGCCACTTAAATCTGGATTGGACCCTGAGGAAGCTACGGCTACCCAATACGGCCAAAGTCAGAGACATTAAGGAAGCGATGGCAGTATTATCGAAGGAGTACGTCCTAAAAGTCTCTGGGGTAGAGTTGACACAGGAGGGGTATTTGGTTGAAGTTAAAACATTAGGTATCACCTACGGCTTGGGTACATATAACACTTTAGATGTTACTTTGTTTTGTTTGAATGGTATTCAACTTTAATGAGGCCCAATGCCAGTTCTTGAAGTGGATCCTGTAAACCAGGCTCCTTTTCGAGACCGACGCCCCGTATTTCCCCGTCAGCTCCCAAGTTCCCTTGCAGCGCTCCGTATCTGCTAGACCACACAGCTCGGCGAGTGTCGCCGATTCGAAGAGACCTCAGTATGACAGAGGTCCAGGAGCTGACCGATCGGAACGGGAACATCCTGTTTTAAGGCCGAGGACGGCTCAAAACTAACTTCAATTAGCTGACCGAGAGCGGTTAGCCTTCGAAGAACACACCTTCCAACTTTCAGAGCTCTGCGAACATAAAACTGGCTAGACTAAACAACTTTCTGGCGGTGAGGGCAGACAGCAGCTGTAGAACACCTAGGTATTCCAGCTCTTCTCAAATTGGACGGGGAAGAGTGTGGTGAAAGTGCCCAGCCAGCTAAGCTTCTGGGCGACACAGACGTCTCTATCTGCCACGTGACATGAGCCGGAGCGTGTTCGCCAGAATAGAGATTGGACTTGACTGAATAAGACTTGTGCTCAATAAAGCCGTGAATAACTAAGACTGTACATAACTCCATTGTTTCCGCCTGGGCTCGAAGCTAACAGCCTCTTCTTCTTTTTCTTATTAGCGAATTAGTTTGCGTTTTGTTCTCCCGACTCCCATGGTTTGCTGTTGCTTCCTCCAGAATGTAGTTATCATGGAGGGGTTTTAATTGTTTTATAAGGCTTGTTGTTCCTAAATTGTATTTGCTTTGATTGCTTGTATTGTAATTTCACATCACATTTCTCCGTCTGTACGTTCGCACAATCAGTGTTGGCCAAGAAGTTCGACAGCGACTACCACCAGGACAAGGTCCATCTGAATACCACCAAACCAGACGGGAAGGTGGTCGGGATGACGAAAGTTTACCCGAGACTGCGGCGCTCACCTTGAGCTTCATTATGGGAAAGATAACAAACGAACAGCAGGACACAATTGTAAGTCTGGTTGGAACACAAATGGGAAAAAAACTGTAATATGAAGGGGTAAACGTGAGCTTAAGAACTGTATATTACAATCAAATTCAACAAAACCGGACTTATGGATACCGTTCACCAGACTAAGAAGGAAAATGTGACCAAGTTTAGGAAAAAAAGCAACATGGATGTGGCACACATTCGTGAATGTTTCTTGAATGATAGTACAAGCAACATTGATGTGGCACACATTCGTAAATGTTAGTACAATGTAAGATGTGCAGATAGAACTGAAGCGAATTAGCGGAGCCGATTCGAGTAAATCCCGAGTAGAGCCATTACGGCAGCAGGATTTGCGACCAAAGTGAAACGTGTTGATTTCTTTGAAAATCTAATAAGAACAAACGACACATTTGATGACGTGATTTTCACCGACGAAAGTACTATCCAGGTACACAAAAACAAACATGTGATATATCGACAGAGTAGTGACGCCCCCAACATAATGCCAAAACCCGAACACCCGTTAAAACTTCATGTTTTTTGTCAAAGCCCCCAAAAAATTAACTATTTTCGACGGTACCATGGATTCCCATTGTTCTGCAGAAAAGATTCTTGTACAAATATTTGCTTCTGTTCATCAACGAGTGGAACGAACAAGTTTGGGTAATTTTGATCGAGAATTAAATTTTCCCGCGTTTCGGTAGTATAAGCCGGGAAAATGTTGTATAAACGGCTCGTGCTACTCGCTCCGTACGTGAAATATGTCACGTGACTCAGATTGAGTCGGGCATCGTGGTAGGGTGAAATATCATTATCTAGCTGTCCAGCGGTACAGTAAACATGGATTCAAACTCGGGCGTGCAAGCCCAAATCACAGCAGCGATTTCTGAATCACAGATTTTAATTATGGGTGAAATGAAGAACTTATTTCAGTCCATGTCATCACAAAATGCGCGGCTGGTGGACACATTTAGCGGGGAACACAAATTCAAAAAGCGAGGAAACGAGGAACAACACAAACACAACGTGGGTGTTTTGAACAAATTCAAGGAAGTTGGGACTATTGTTTCCTCTATGAACGACGTAAACGCACCAAGCCTGATGGAAAAGGTCGAGCAAGGTATCCAATTAGTGTCTCACCGACAAAAGCTGATTAAATTAGCGGATTCGTCCGACGCTGGTTGGCTCGCCGTTAGCGAGTATGAGACAAATCCCTTGGCTGACGACAGCGACGACGAAAGAAAGATTATCAAGGCTCAATCACGAGCAGACAGAAAAATTAAGGCGGAACGACAAAAGCGTCAGAACGAAAGGCGACCATACAACTCGGCGTTTCGACCACAAAACCAACAGAGGTCCGGGAACGGGGATACAGACAACAGCACGAGGGCCGCACCACTGAGGAAACCGGGAAGATGTTTCAATTGTGGAGACCAGGGGCATTGGAAAGGGGAGTGTCCCAAGGGAGCAAGGCCTACAAACGATAAGATAAGTAATGTTTCTTTCATTCATTTGAATACTGTAAGGAAAGCCGTCGAGGGCGACGCAGTGACGACGCCGGTAGGTAGGCTGTTGGCCCATGTAAAACAATGGGAGAAAATCTCACAAAATGATCATATTCTCTCGGTAATAAAAGAGGGCTATAAAATACCGTTGAAAACCACCCCGGTAAGTACTGTTTTAGACAATAATAAATCGGCTAAGGATAATGCCGAGTTTGTTACACAAGAAATACAAAATTTGGTTAAAAAAGGATGCGTTTCCCTGGTTACAGAACAACCTGAGGTAGTAAACCCTTTGACAGTGGCTTGTAACAAAAAGGGCAAGCTAAGGTTAGTACTTGACTGCAGACATATCAATCCACATTTGTTTCAATTTCGTTTTAAGTACGAGGACGCTGAAGTAGCAAGAGGTATTTTTGGCGAGGGCGATTTTTTATTTAGCTTCGACCTCAAATCTGCTTATCATCATATCATGATTTATCCGCCACATTGCACATTTCTAGGGTTCAGTTGGCAAGGTAAGTTATATGTATTCAATGTGCTGCCTTTTGGTACAAGTACAGCCGGGCATATCTTCACAAAAGTAACAAAAGAAGTGGTTAAATACTGGCGAACGAATGGTTTAAACATACTGATGTATTTGGACGACGGGCTAGGGGGAGGTAAGTCTGTCGAGTCGGTACGAGAAATCAGTGAGCAGGTGCGCTCTGACCTGATAAGCCTCGGTTTTCTAATAGCCGAAGAAAAGTGTACATGGATACCCGTACAGAGACTACAGTGGTTAGGTTTCATATGGGACACAAAGACTAACAGGTTACATGTATCACCTGAGCGTATGCAAAAGGTCACTCAGTGTTTGGGGCACATCAAGGCTCAGTTGAGCGCAGGGAAACGCATAGTCAGCGTTCGTTTTCTGGCGTCCATCGTTGGACAGTTAATTTCAACCCATGCGGTTTTGGGGGATAGGGCTCGTTTCCATACACGCAGTATGAATAGTTGTGTTATGGAAAGATTGTCGTGGAATTCAGCGATTGTTGTAACTAAGCAAGCTGAAAGCGAAATCGATTTTTGGCGGGAAAACATTCTGATAATGAACGAAGAGGGTTCAAAGATTAGTCATTTGACAGACACAACGTTTGACGTGACGTTGTTCACTGATGCCTCATTTGAGGGTTACGGTGGCTATTTAGCTAACGGCGATGGTTTTCATAGCGGTAAGCAGGGTATGTTTGGGACATGGAATGATATAGAAAAGTATGCTAGTTCAACTTGGAGAGAAATGGAAGCAGTTAATAGAGTTGTTAAACACAACTTGCCGCTATTGACAGGTAAGTCGGTAGAATTAAACACGGATAACAAAAATGTGCAGACTATTCTCTCAATAGGGAGTCGTAAAGAACACTTGCACGAAATCGCCAGCGATATCGTAAGTACATGCCATTTGGCGGACATACACATATGCCCGAAATGGATTCCTAGAGAGGAAAACTGTATCGCCGACGATTTGAGTCGGCAGAGTGATTGTGATGATTGGGGTGTACAAACATGGGTATATAGAAAGTTGTCATTTCTATTTGGTGAATTCACCGTCGATTGGTTTGCATGTGATTACAACAGAAAGTGCGAAAAATTCTATTCTAGGTTTTGGTGTCCCGGGACCTCGGGAATAAACGCATTTGCTTTTAGATGGAGTTCAGAGTTCAGCTGGTTGGTTCCCCCACCAAGTTTGATAGCCAATACTATTCAGAAGATAGAATCTGAAAAGGCAAAGGGGGTATTAATAATTCCAGAATGGAAATCTGCAGCATATTGGCCTAAAGTAGAACAGTGTATTAGTAACGGAGTTTTCAAACACAAAGTACACTTCAAAGGAGAAGGTTTCACCCACAAAGGGAGAGGCAATAACGGTATATTCGGTAGGAATTCACAGAAATTTAGATTCATAGCTCTACTTTGTATCTAATTAGGCTTTGTTTTCATCATTCAGGCCTAGATCTACGTACGAATGTGACAGCGGCCGTAACCGGAAGTGGAGTCGCGGGTGACAGCATGTTGGGCAATTTATCCGAAAGGATGGCACATTTCCTACTACAATCAAAAAGTGACAATACGACCAAGGCATATTACTACAGTTTCAGGAGGTGGGAATCTTTCATCAAGGGACATGGTTTCAGTTCCTTACCGGCAGTCCATACACGTGGCGTTATATATAACGCATTTACTGGACAATAACTGTTCTTATCACTCTGTTAATTCTGCCATTTACGGGATCAAATGGGCTCATGATCTTAATAATTTTATTGATCCCACAAAAAATGCTTTTGTATCAAATCTTCAGGAGTCGGCCCGCAGAATTGCTAGGCCAGCAGTTTGTAAAAAAGATCCAGTGAGTGTGGAAATGCTTGTTAGTTTGTGCGATATGTTCAAAGATTCAAGCGATTTACTTGTTATCAGAGATTTGTGTATGATACTGTTGAGTTTTGCAGGTTTTTTGAGATACGACGAAGTCAGTGCATTGCGCGGTGTCGATATTAAAGTTCGCGATGATCATTTATTATTGTACATTGCTAAAAGCAAAACCGATCAATATAGAAACGGTAATGAAGTTCTCATTAGCAAAGGCCATACGTTAGCCTGTCCTTACCAGATGTTTCAGAAATACATGGAGCTATCCGGCATTGTACTTGATAGCGAGTTTTATATTTTTCGTCCAATTTTTAGGTCAAAGGATATTTGCAAGTTAGTTTACAAAAACAAACGTTTGAGTTACACGAGAGCCAGAGAAACGATTCTCAGCAGATTACGTCTAGTCGGAACAAATCTTAATCTTGGTTTGCATTCTCTGAGATCAGGCGGTGCTAGCGCGGCCGCTAATTCGAGTGTGAACGAGAGATGTTGGAAGAGACACGGACGCTGGAAGAGCGAGGGTAGTAAGGACGGTTATGTGGTGGACACGGTGGATAAAAGGTTAGGCGTGTCCAGGTCCTTAAAGCTGTAGGCTTCGCTATTTGGCTCCAGTTTCGTACGGAACCCCCAATTGTTGCGGTTCTACGCGACACGGCAGGCTAGTCGGCCAAATGAAGTATTTGTGTAGACTTTGTTTAATTCAGTAGATAGAGGAGGCTTATACTTAAATTTTCCCGCGTTTCGGTAGTATAAGCCGGGAAAATGTTGTATAAACGGCTCGTGCTACTCGCTCCGTACGTGAAATATGTCACGTGACTCAGATTGAGTCGGGCATCGTGGTAGGGTGAAATATCATTATCTAGCTGTCCAGCGGTACAGTAAACACCAAAGTTTTTAAGTTTGCAATGCACTGAGATATATCTTTATACAAATTTAATTTTGTTCAGGTAACCGTATATAACGGAGCTTACGATGTACATCTTGTAGGGATTAGGGATACTGTTATTGTGTCAGTACTTTGTCCATCGCAGATCAGTTCAAGGTTTTCCAGAGTATTTTCATATGCATACTTCAAAATTGAAAAAGAAGGATGTTTTTATCTCTGGTTTTTAGCCCAGGACTAGATCTTTAATTTTAGGTTTTGCAATAATTATAGCCTTGAATCTTGAAAAGTGCGGAAGTGAGGTAGTTGGTTTTGTGCGTATACACACATGTGTTACATTTGTAAATTTGCTTCTAAAATGCATAATCATAATAAAACCCGGCTACTGTACGCGACACGGCAGGCTAGTCGGCCAAATGAAGTATTTGTGTAGACTTTGTTTAATTCAGTAGATAGAGGAGGCTTATACATGGCATTTTCAGTGTCACGACCCAAAGAAACACGTGCTACATACACATGATGATGTTGCTATATAAATAGAGCAAAGTGTCGCGTATTTTCAATCTGATTAAAATCATATCTTCGTCTCTGCTTTGTTAAGGTCTGAGAAAATCCCATAGGTGGTCACGTCCCGATGACCTCTTTGTATTAGCCAATCAAATTACTACTTTCAGAATCTCGACAGTGAAATTTTGAGGCGACAAAGCTTGCATAAACGCATTTGATCCGTTTAGTCATTTCGTCACCAAATCGTCACATTGAATTATGTGACGAAATGACTTGTTGCAAGATGACAGGCCATTGGAAAATTATTTTAGTGTTAAGTAAAGAGGCGACAAAGGTCATCTGAACGTGACCGCTTATTGGATATTGTCAGATCCTTATAAAAACGGAGTGAGAACAAGGATCTGTATTTTAATCAGATTGTATTGTTACATGTATATATTGTTTGAGAATTTGATTAAGAATTTGATTAAATGTCGATGAAAACATCTCTTGTAGTCACAGTTCAAATAAAAAATAAATTTATAATAAAACTATTACTGCCTTTTGATTTCAGACGATACATGGTTTTATTAAAACGAGAAAAAAGTAATCCAAGTCCGATGTTAATATTTTTTCTCCGGTTGATAAAACCATGTATCGACCTCATCAAAAGAGTCTATAATTGTATAATATCCATATTTATCAAATTATCGTACAGACGTATTCAAACTCTCTTCCAGTGCCCCGACTATGACATCTTTCGTGACAAAGTCGGGAAAACCCATGTCATGGGTTGTTAGATTTGTGACCCAATCTAATTTTTACAGCGACGATGACGAACAGACTCCTCCGATGTCATAACCAAACTTCATTTTGTCAACAATGGCAAGCCTTATCAACGCTTTTCCAAGGACCACCGCCACATTTTTAGCCAACGCCATCCCCATGTCTTCAACGACCCCGTGGTCAACTCGTCCACACCCCTTTGCATTTCAATTTTCAGCCTTCAGTGTCTCTAAGTAATTATGTTTTTTTATATATAGGTAATGCACTTTCTCAACAGATTGAAGGTTTGCAGAGGGCAGTTTAGACCCTATCGAAAAGAATGGACAACAACTAGCGACTGACCCGAGTAAGGCAATGGCCTAGCTAGGATCGAGGGTAAGGTCGATGCTAATACCATACAGTATACCTGATGACCAGCAACCGACTTGCATCCCTCTGCAGAGTTTCATGTCCTTGAAGATTACAGCATACCCATGCAGTTTTTGATGGAGATGCGGCGTATGTCAACAAACTTAAGAAACTTTGCAGCACAGCTGACACGAAGCTATTTCCAGAGTTGTTCGGACCTAGGGCAGCGAGACTGATGTACAATTGGTATGGTGGAGGGAAGCTTGGAAAGCAGGAAAGGGATCCCTGTTGCAAAACCGTTATCCAGTAGTACGTCACACAGATGTTCCCTGTCGTTTCCTCTCGCGAGGCCTGAAAGGACCGTGTTGTTCCCAATATTAATAAACCAGCTTTCTGCGGCGAACCGACCGGACAGCGACGGCAACACAAGTCCCGTAAGGAAAGGAGCATGACCTTGCAAGATCAGCATATGCTCCTAGCCAAGCCATCAGCCTGAACAGTAGTTTTCCTGTATGTCCCGAGTTCACTTTGTTGGTGGCGTTAATGACTACCTTTCGGCGCCCAGCAGTTACTACCATTACAAAGGTGAAGGAACAGTTACATGTAGGGAATTTTCAGTTTCATTTCTATAATTTTGCTTTGGCACACGGTTTATGATTGTGGCCCAGAAAGTGACTATCTTCACGTAACTTCAACTTCAAGGTAGGTGTGTTGGTCATTCCATTTTCGTAACTCCAGTGTCACCAAGTCGTTGTTTCCACAGACCTGTGTGTTGCCATTCCTTACTAACCTGTAAGCGTGCATCTCAGAAGCTTTCTAAAATAATACTTGCCGTATTTTTAAAATCAACAACTTTACAAAGCAAACTATTAATGTATACTCTTTGATTAATGTATCAAGGGTTTCCTTGGAAAGGTCCCGTCAACGATTACTTTTGCTATGAAAACATTTAAGAAACGGTGTGATCCTTCCAATACTCTAGGGGCTTGACCATTTTTATATGATTGTGTAGGTTCTAGGCTTCAAAATAAGTATGGGTTCTCGCTCGAATTCTTATAGATTTTTTCCAATCATGCCCAAAATGTTTCCCGTTGGGAGAGAAATATGCTGGTTATATCTCGGTCATTTCTTGAGAGATTTTCTTTCAGTAATGTAAACTCAAAATCGATTTTAAAACTAGGGGCAAAATAGGAACAAAGGAAAGATTTACTCTCGAAAAAGCACAAGAAAATAAGACCCGGCGCCAGGGTTCGATTCCCCGACCGAATGTGTGTGTAGGTGTGTGGGGGTGGGGGGGGGGGGGGGGGGGGGGGGGGGGGGGGGGGGTTTGTGTGTTTGTTATTATTGTACTTGTTCTATATGTTAATGTGTTTACTTGGTAAGGGTCAGTTAGTGTAGGTTTCATGTGCTAGTTTTAGGTCAGGGTGCACTGGTGTCAACCGACCTCTGTTGTTGTTGTGTCTTGTCCACGTGCACCTGTCCTGTACTGAGTGTTGTCAGTTTACCTGTCTGTAACTTCATGCTTTGCTGTCTGTGCATGTACCCGTGTCAGCGTCGATACTGTATTTTCATTGGTCCGTCGGTTTGTATTGTCAATGTAGTGTATATAGTGGAGTGTTACGTTCTGTGCAGGACAGTCAAAGGATTGAGTTCCTGTACCACTGTAGCTGTAAGGTATATATTAGCTTAGAGTTAGTTGGGTATATGGGCGGGATAGGGGTAGGTGGTTTGTGTAAGTTTATGTAGCTACATGTAGGAAATATTCGAGTAGGAAATGTTAGGGTTAGTTGGGGTGTGTCTGTGGGGGTCTAGGATGTTGTAAATATCACTGTTATTATTTGTTATTGTGTCCTTCGTATATATTTGTTGTTAATTCTTCATCCATAGTCGAGTATTTTCTCCATCAACGAAACAAGTATATAAATTTATTAATGGTTTAAAACGTGTTCCCCAGCCAAAATTACCACTATTTGAAAAATAAAGTTTGCAAAATCACTTAAGAAATGGCAGATATGACCAGTATGGTTTCTCGACCTACGGGAAACATTTGGGGTATGCTGGGAAAAATCTATAAGGATTTCGAGCGTGACCCCAAATTTGTTTTAAGCCTACACTACCATATAAAAATCAGTTTTCCCCCATACATATAGATGCAAACAACTCTGGTCCAGCTCCAAAAGTACAAAGGGGAAGTCAATGTCGCACATATATTCCCTATGACATGAGCTGCTCATTTTCTCTAATTAATGAACTCTCGTCAGCTGTATACCTTTATAAAGCATAGCAAGATAGTTCATGTCATTATTACAAATCATCATCATAACGAAAACCGCACTCTTTATTGCTGGACTCGAGATTTTTCTTGAACAGGGAATGACTGTCCCCGGGGAATGCAGATTGTTTTGGACTTGGAGGAATGAGAGTGGATAAACAGGAAGAACCAAGATTCAAGAGCAAACTTGACCAAGCAATGATGTTTAGACGAGATGTCGTGATCATCAACTTAGGCGGAAAGGATATATCCCTTGATTCCAGTCCTCGGAAGATCTTTCAACGAATGGTGGACCTATCAAGAATCTTTAATGGCGACGGCACCAAGATGATTTACATTAACCAACTGCTCCCGAGAGGGGACTCTACACGGTTTCCTTGTATGACAAAAGAGGTTTTCAACCGACAGAGAAGGGGATTTAATTCTCGGTTTAGCAGAGCCCCTATCTGATTTATATACGGATCCTTGTTCTCATTCCGTTTACAATAAAATAAGAGAATACCGAAGCGTCAACATAATCTCAAAACCCAAACTCAAAATCGATTACAGTGGCAAAATTTGAACAAAGGAAAGATTTACATTGAGACCCTTGCAAAAGTACAAGAGAATAAGACCAGGTGTTCCGGAAGAGTAAGCGTCTTCTGCTTCATCGACGACACCCGCCATGTTTGTCACATCCATGTAAACATCAAGTTACCAAAATGAGAACCGAGTATCATTGTCAATCACAACAAGTAAACACACTAATGAGCATACTCAAAAAATGTCAAGCTTCATATCACTTAAAGATACAGAATATTTATATCCTGATAAGGATATCTGACAACATCCCATAAGAGGTCATGTTTAGATGATCTTTGTCGCCTCTTTACTAAACACTAAAATAATTTTCCAATGACCTGTCATCTTGCAGCAAGCCATTTCGTCACATTTTATCACTTCAACTTTTTGGTGACGAAATGACTAAACGGACAAACGCGATAATGCAAGCTTTGTCACCTCAAAATTTCACTGTCAATATTCTGACAGTAGTGATTTGATTGGCTAATTTAGAAAGGTCATCGGGACATGACCACCTATATCGGATTTTCTCCGATCTTAACGCAGCAGAGAGAAGTTTACGGAATGGCGCGGAGATCAAGATATGATTTAAATCAGATTGGCAGGGCCTTGACCTTGGCCAAGAAGTTTATCCAATTTCCGGACATGAAGTTCGACAGCGACTACCACCAGGACAAGGTCCATCTGAATACCACCAAACCAGACGGGAAGATGGTCGGGACGACGAAATTTTACCCCGAGACTGCGATGGATTCTTCGGCGCTCACCTTGAATGCTCACAACATTGTTAGCTTCATTATGGGAAAGATAACAAACGAACAGCAGGACACAATTGCAAGTCTGGTTGGCGCGGAACACCAATTGGGGAAAAACTGGAATATGAAGGGGTAAACGTGAGCTAAAGAACTGTATATTACACAATCAAATTCAACAAAACCGGACTTATGGATACCGGCTACCGTTCACCAGACTAAGAAGGAAAATGTGACCAACTTTAAGAACATAAGCAAGATGGATGTGGCACACATTCGTGAATGTTTCTTGAATGATAGTGCAGATAGAACTGAAGCGAAGCGGAGCTGATTCGAGTAAATCCCGAGTAGAGCCATTTCGGCAGCAGGATTTATAAAATCTGCCCCAAGATACACATATACGGTGCGTGATGTGACCAAAGTGAAACGTGTTTATTTCATTGAAAATCTGATTAGAATAAACGACACATTTGATGACGTGATTTTCATCGACGAAAGTACTAACCAGGTACACAAAACAAACATTTGATATATCGACAGAGTAGTGACGCCCCCAACATAATGCCAAAACTTCATGTTTTTTGTCAAAGCCCCCAAAAAATTAACTATTTTCGACGGTACCATGGATTCCCATTGTTCTGCAGAAAAGATTCTTGTACAAAATTTGCTTCCGTTCATCAACGAGTGGAACGAACAAGTTTGGGTAATTTCGATTGAGAAATGGTATTTTCAGTGTCACGACCCAAAGAAACATGTGCTACATACACATGATGATGTTGCTATATAAAGAGCAAAATGTCGGGTATTTGCAATCTGATTAAAATCATATTTTCATCTCTCTGCTGCGTTAAGGTCTGATAAAATCCCATAGGTGGTCACGTCCCGATAACCTCTTTATATTAGCCAATCAAATATTTTCAGAATCTTGACAGTGAAATTTTGAGGCGACAAAGCTTGCATAAACGCATTTTATCCGTTTAGTCATTTCGTCACCAAAAACGTCATGTTAAATAATGTGACGAAATGACTTGTTGCAAGATGACAGGCCATTGGAAAATTATTTTAGTGTTAAGTAAAGAGGCGACAAAGGTCATCTGAACGTGACCGCTTATTGGATATTGTCAGATCCTTATAATCAAAGTACTGAAAGTACTGAAACGCTAAAACTTCAAACAATAGTATATATATTTCGACAGCTATTTAAGTGTTTTTGTTGTAGAATCTGGGGTGTGGTGTTCGGGGGTGAATACATTTAAAAAGGGAGGAGGAGTAGTGTGGAAGATTTTAATTGTACATATGATTTAGGTCGCCTTCTAGCTTCGAACTAAAGGGAATTTCCCTTTAGCTGTGTGGTAGGGCTGTATCCCACCTTCCCCACTTTTTAAAAAAACATATGGGGGAGAATGTTGTTAGAAGGATTATAGTCTGTTTCTGAATAATTTTGGGAACCCCCCTGTGGTAGAGCGTCCGACTAGAAACTTGAAGATCGAGGGTTCGATTCCCGGTGGAAGTACACTATTTTCTTTCCTGTTACAAATGAAAACGGATGTAATGTAGCAATTTAAACTTTTCGTTTCATTTCATTCTATACTGATTTCAATCTTTCTATGTCAAAGTCCTAAATGGCTGTTTTTCAGCCATTTTGTTTTTCTGATCAGTTACACAATCAAAAGGGCACGACAGTAGGGACCAAGGAACCTACATATGAAATATGAGAAAGATCCCTCTAGTAGTTGTCAATTAGTTAACAATCTTTCAATGTCCAAATCAAAGATGGCCGCCTTTCCGCCATTTGGTTTTTACTCATCAGTATGAAATCAAACGGGCATAACAAAGCACAATGGGAAACCTAAATATGCAATGTGAAAAACTGACTGAAAAAGTTTTTAACACAATAAAACAAAACTTTTCATGTTAACATTATCGTTCTGAGGAAGGTGAATGAATCATTGATATATACGCTGCTGGTAGTTAGCACAATGAATATTAGATGAAAAATAAAAGGATTCGCAAACATATCTCTCGTTACAGATGATAGTTCGAACTACAAATTGTATCTAATTTGTCATAAAATGTCACAATAAACAGTCAAATTGTTGTTCCAAAAGAACGACGGCCAATTACGATATCTTTGCCAAGGTGGAGCAAAATATTGGTATGCAATATTTCATATTCACTTACTTCTTTAGGCCTATTTATCAATTATCAAGTTCATTTACAAAGCAGGGAAAATTACATGTATTTTGGCTGCTGCCTATGTATAAAGGGCCACACATAATTACGGGAATGTACACCATAAAGGTTTTTGCACACCATAGAAAAAATATAAGTGTTATTTCTACTAAATAACTTATATTGTGTCAATTGCTATGTACACTATACAGGTTATGGTAAAGTTTCGTTAAAACAAAAATGAGAACCTACAGTCAGGAACGTATATGTCCCTGTTACAGTGAATATATTGATATGTGAAGCACAACGAACGTAATTATAAAACCACGAACTTTTGCTCGCCTTAGAAAAGTATAAGTGTTATTTTCAATAAATCAAGTGTTTTGCCAATTATTATGTTCATTATTCAGGTTCTGATAATGTCTCATTAAAAATTGTATACTCAGTACAATATTAAGTAAGAAAATCGATCAAGTTTGTGCATTCAGTATGTATATATCACAACGTTAGTGACAATCAGGGGAAGTAACTCGTAAATAACATTATCATATCCAGGGGGCGGATTTTCACTGTAATTACGAATTAATACTTCCGACCGACACATTGGTCGAGTATTTTGGTTTACGCACATGTATAAGGTAATATAACATTGAAATCAAAATCAGTGTATTTGGCTATGCGCGATTATATAATCAAAGTTTTACAGCAAAGTACACCAAGCCAGGAATTCCGCGAGCCGTATACCAGTGTCAAGCACAGAGAGAGTATATATATATATAGCATGGATGTATGTGTATACACGAGAGGTCAGCCACCAACAGAGACGTAATATTTAAATGAGCCGTGGGAGTGAAAAACTGATTTCTTTGTTACAAACCGCATATAGATTATTAAAGTCATCATAATTATTAACAATACCATGGGAACATCATTTCCTGTTAGGTTTAGGCTTTCAAATTGTTCAGATATCATGAGATTGGTAGCAATTCAAGCTTTTCCGGAGCGGGAGGGGAAAAAATGACATGGGTCAAAGGTCACAGAATAGTGGCAGCAATAGACGCCAAAACTACTCGTAGTTTTAGCGCTAAAAATGGAGTGAGAACAAAGATCTGTATTTTAATCAGATTGTATTGTTATATATTGTTTGAGAATTTGATTAAATGTCAATGAAAACATCTCTTGTAGTCACAGTTCAAATAAAAAATACAAATTTATAATAAAACTATTACTGCCTTTTGATTTCAGACGATACATGGTTTTATTAAAACGAGAAAAAAAGTCCGATGTTAATATTTTTTCTCCGGTTGATAAAACCATGTATCGACCTCATCAAAAGAGTCTATAATTGTATAATATCCATATTTATCAAATTATCGTACAGACGTATTCAAACTCTCTTCCAGTGCCCCGACTATGACATCTTTCTTGACAAAGTCGGGAAAACCCATGTCATGGGTTGTGAGAGTGGTGACCCCACCTACTTTTTACAGCGACGATGACGAACATCCGATGTCATAACTTATCAACGCTTTTCCAAGGACCACCGCCACAATTTTCGCCAACGCCATCCCCATCACAACTGTCTTCAACGACCCCGTGGTCAACTCGTCCGCACCCCTTTGCATTTCAATTTTCAGCCTTCAAAACAGATTCCTGCAGTGTCTCTAAGTAATTGTTTTTTTATATATAGTTAATGCACTTTCTCAACAGATTGAAGGTTTGCAGAGGGCAGTTTAGACCCTATCGAAAAGAATGGACGTCAACAACTAGCGACTGACCGAGTAAGGCAATGGCCTAGCTAGGATCGAGGTCGATGCTAATACAATACAGCATACCTGACTGACCAGCAACAGACGTGCATCCCTCTGCAGAGTTTCATGTCCTTGAAGAGTACAGCATACCCATGCGGGTCTTGATGGAGATGCGGCGTATGTCAACAAATGCAGGAAATTTTGCAGCACAGCTGACACGAAGCTCTTTTAAGAGTTGTTTGGACCTATGGCAGCGAAACTGATGTACAATTGGTATGGTGGAGGGAAGCTTGGAAAGCAGGAAAAGGATCCCTGTCGCAAAACCGTTACCCGGTAGTACGTCACACAGATGTTCCCTGTCCCTAGCCAAGCCATCAGCCTGAACAGTAGTTTTCCTGTATGTCCCGAGTTCACTTTGTTGGTGGCGTTAATGACTACCTTTCGGCGCCCAGCATTTTCTACCATTACAAAGGTGAAGGAACAGTTACATGTAGGGAATTTTCAGTTTCATTTCTATAATTTTGCTTTGGCACACGGTTTATGATTGTGTCCCAGAAAGTGACTATCTTCACGTAACTTCAACTTCAAGGTAGGTGTGTTGGTCATTCCATTTTCGTAACTCCAGTGTCACCAAGCCGTTGTTTCCACAGACCTGTATGTTGCCATTCCTTACTAACCTGTAAGCGTGCTTCTCAGAAGCTTTCTTAAATATTACTTGCCGTATTTTTAAAATCAACAACTTTACAAAGCAAACTATTAATGTATACTCTTTGATTAATGTATCAAGGGTTTCCTTGGAAAGGACCGTCAACGATTACTTTTGCTATGAAAACAAAGTGTCATTTGTTAAAGAAACGGTGTGATCCTTCAATACTCTAGGGGCTTGACCATTTTTATATGATTGTGTTGTAGGTTCCAGGCTTTAAAATAAGTATGGGTTCTCGCTCGAATTCTTATAGATTTATAGATTTTTTCCAAGCATGCCCAAAATGTTTCCCGTTGGGAGAGAAATATGCTGGTTATATCTCGGTCATTTCTTGAGAGATTTTTGCGAACTTTTCTTTCAGATAGTGGTTTTGTGGGCTGTGGAAAACGTTTAAACCATAACAAATCGATTTGTAGTCTCTTTCCAGTGATTCAAATGTCAAAGGATTCGAACCATATCTCAACCCATTTACTCCTCAATTAAATAGAATAAAAGATATTGAAATTTAATTTAGTATGCTGATTCGTCATGATAAAATGCAAGTCAAGCAATGATTTGATGACGATCCACCAATATATTCAAAAGTTACGCTGATTAAAGTTGCGAATTTAAATTATTTAGGGCATGGCCCAACATGGAACCTTAAAATCGGAGAATACCAAAGCGTCAACAAAACCATAATCCGAACTCAAAATCAATTAAACTAGAGGCAAAATAGGAACAAAGGAACGATTTCCATAGGGACTCTCGCAAAAGCACAAGAGAATAAGACCCGGCGCCAGGGTTCCATTCCCCGACCGGACTTGAACAGTATAGGGCCTCCTACAATATTTACGTTTGCTCGTCATTGCCAAGGCCGGTTCCTTGTTATGAGAGAATAAATCTGGAGTGGCTATCGGGCCGAATATTCACCTAGATTTTTCTGGTGATTGTATGATACTTTGTGGCAAGATATTCTTAAACAATTATCCAGTCATGTCACCAATTTGCAAGCAGATACGACAAACACCCAGCAATGTACGAAACAAATATTTTCAATTGGGCGATCATGAATAGACATTGTGTTAGTGTAGAACATTTCATACGTAAAACGAAAATGTATCATGGTGTTTCCATAGCATATTATCTGTGCTATTTACCCGTACTTCGTCCAAGGTGTACGAGTTCTTTATACAATACCCAGTTGATAAAATATTTTTGAGATGACCCCTGTATTGAACGTAATATGTCTCCGTCCTCTGCACTCGGTCTACCTCAAAATGAGAAATGTCTATCATAACACAATCGTCAATACTGAGGAAATCGGCCATGGCGGCCTCGGCAGCCTCATTTTCGATTGCTCTCAGTCACTTCCGAACTCCGGAAGATTTGTACGTACTAGAGTGTTAAAATAACACTGAATTAAAGCAGCCTAGGGGACCATTAAATTTGTTTGTTATGAACAATAATTTGCTCTATGAAATTCGCAATATGACTGCAGAATTGCCGGGAAATCAGAATCTGTTTGCAATACCCAAGAAATCGCTATCAGCGTGTTCGTACTAAACGTGTTTTACTACATTCTAACAACAGTTGTTGCAACCAGTCTCAACCTGGCGGCATTAAATATTACAATGGCAGTTTTATGAGAAGTCGTCAAAGAGAACAATTTTATAGAAATTTGGCTGGAGTTCGACAAGGTTCCATGCTGTGTCATACCCTAAATAATGAAAATTCTCAATTTAAATCAGCGTACCTTTTGAAGGAACAAGTTGATCGTTAACAAATCAATAACTGGCCTGCATTGTATCATGCTGAATCAACATACCAAATTACATTTCAATATCTTTATTCATTCTATTTAATTGAGGGCAAATGTGTGGAAAAATGGTTCGAATCCTTCGACTGACATTTGAATTACTGGAAAGTGTCGCCATACAAATTTATTTATGGTTTAAAACGTGTTCCCCAGCCCAAATTACCACGTTTTGAAAAAAAAAAGTTTGTAAAATCACTGAAGAAATGGCAGAGATATGAACAGTATGGTTTCTCGCCCAACGGGAAACATTTGGGGCATGCTGGGGAAAAATCTGGAATATGAAGGGGTAAACGTGTGCTAAAGAACTGTATATTACACAATCAAATTCAACAAAACCGGACTTATGGATACCGTTCACCAGACTAAGAAGGAAAATGTGACCCAAGTTTCAGAAAATAAGCGTTCACCAGACTAAGAAGGAAAATGTGACCAAATTTAAGAAAATAAGCAACATGGATGTGGCACACATTCGTGAATGTTTCTTGAATGATAGTGCAGATAGAACTGAAGCGAAGCGGAGCTGATTCTAGTAAATCCTGAGTAGAGCCATTACGGCAGCAGGATTTATAAACTCTGCCCCAAGATACACACATACAATGCGTGATGCGACCAAAGTGAAACGTGTTGATTTCTTTGAAAATCTAATAAGAACAAACGACACATTTGATGACGTGATTTTCACCGACGAAAGTACTATCCAGGTACACATAAACACACATGTTATATATCGACAGAGTAGTGACGCCCCCAACATAATGCCAAAACCCGAACACCCGTTGAAACTTCATGTTTGGGCCGGAATAAGCCTTTTGTCAAAGCCCAAAAAAATTAACTCCAGGTACACAAAAACAAACTTGTTATATATCGACAAAGTAGTGACACCCCCAACATAAATGCCAAAACCCAAACACCCGTTGAAACTTCATGTTTGGGCCGGAATAAGCCGTCAAGGCCCGAACAAAATAACCATTTTCGACGGCATCATTGATTCCCATTTTTCTGCAGAAAAGATCCTTGGACAAAATTTGCTTCCGTTCATCAACGACTGGAACGAAAAAGGTTGAGTAATCGATCCAGAAATGGTATTTCAGTGTCACGACCCAAATAAACACGTGCTATATATACCAAACAGACATGATGATGTTGCTATATAAAGAGCAAGGTATCACGTATTTGCAATCTGATTAAAATCATATCTTGATCTCTCTGCTGCGTTAAGGTCTGAGAAAATCCCATATGTAGTCAAGTCCCGATGACCTTTTTGTATTACTACTTTCAGAATATTGACAGTGAAATTTTGAGGCGACAAAGCTTGCATAATCGCATTTCCCCGTTTAGTCATTTCGTCACCAAAAAGTATATGTGGAATAATGTGACGAAATGACTTGTTGCAAGATGACGGGCCATTTGAAAATTATTCGTGTGAAGTAAAGAGGCGACAAAGGTCATCTGAACGCGACTTCTTATGGGATGTTGTCAGATTGAGTGAGAACAAGGATCTGTATTCTAATCAGATTGTATTGTTGAGAACTTGATTAAATGTCGTTGAAAAAATATCTCTTGTAGCCAGAGTTCAAATAAAACATATAAATTTATTTTAAAACTATTATTGCCTTTTGATTTCGGTCGATAAATAGTTTTATTGACACCAGAAAAATAATCAAGTCCAAAGTTGACATTTTTTCTCCGGTTGATAAAACCATGTATCGACCTCATCAAAAGAGTCTATTTGTATAATATCCATATTTATCAAATAATCGTACAGACGTATTAAGATTGGTGACCCAATCTACTTTTTACAGCGACGATGACGAACAGACTCCTCCGATGTCATAACTCAGCCTCATTTTGTCAACAATGGAAAGCCTTATCAACGCTTTTCCAAGGACCACCGCCACAATTTTCGCCAACGCCATCCCCATCATAACTGTCTTCAACGACCCCGTTTTCAACTCGTCCGCATCCCTTAGAATTTCAATTTTCAGCCTACAAGACAGATCCCTGCAGTGTCTCCAAGTATGTTTTTTTTTATATATATATATATATATTAATGCACTTTCTCAACAGATTGAAGGTTTGCAGAGGGCAGTTTAGACCTTATCGAAAAGAGTGGACGTCAACAACTAGCGACTGACCGAGTAAGGCAATGGCCTAGCTAGGATGGAGGGTAAGGTCGATGGTTGTACCATTCAGCTGCGAGCGGACCTGACTGACCAGCAACCGACGTGCATCCCTCTGCAGAGTTTCATGTCCCTGAATAGTACAACATACACATTGAGATGCGGCGTATGTCAACAAACTTAGGAAACTTCGCAGCACAGCGAAGCTCTTTCCCGAGTTGTTCGGACCTACGGCAGTGAGACTGATGTACAACTGGTATGGTTAAGGGAAGCTTGGGAAGCAGGAAAATGATCCTTGTCGCAAAACCGTTATCCAGCAGTACGTCACAAAGATGTTCCCTGCCGTTTCTTCTCGCGAGACCTGAAAGGACTGTGTAGCCAAGCCATCAGCCTGAACAGTAGTCTCCCTTAATGTCCCGAGTTCACTTTGTCGGTGGCGCTAATGACTACCCCTCGGCGCCCAGCAGTTACTACAGCCTACAGACCTTTGTCATCAGTCCTTTTTGTTTTTATTACAGGTTTGTTTCTTTTCTTCTTTTCATTATTTCAGCTCTCAATACTGTACATGGTGTTTTTATTACAGGATATCACATTTTCTATTGCCTTTAATCAATTAATACTCTACACGTTTGGGAGGGGGAGGGGGGCGACGGGTATTAAATTAGGCTTGCCTCCGTCACTTTGACACAGGTCTTTTCCGGGCTATAACTTCAAAACCATTCAACTCAACTTCACAAAACTTTCTGTATGTATAATGTTTGTGTCATAGATGTGCCTTTAGCTATTAGCGAAGTTTCAACATTGTTTGCATGGAATGGAAAAAATATCAAAGTTATAAATACAATCAATCCGATTAAAATCATATCTTGATCTCCGCGCCGTTCTGTAAACGTCTCTCTGCTGCATTAAGATCTGAGATAATCCCATAGGGGGTCATGTCCTGATGACCTTTCGCATTAGCCAATCAAATTACTACTGGCAGAATCTTGACAGTGAAATTTTGAGCCGACAAATCTTGCATAAACACATTTGTCCGTTAAGTCATTTCGTCACCAAAAATTTCGTTTGGAATTAGGTGATTTTTTCTATCAAGAGTTTCATATTAGTTACCGCTCAGGTTTACTTCATTTTAGGCTTATTTTTGAATGGTTATCAACTGGATTTTTTCATAAATTTTCAGAATTACGAAAAATTTCCTGAAGTTACGTATATTTGGCCTTCAAGCATATTTGGCCTTCAAGCATATTTGGCCTTCAAGCATTTTATCAACTTTTTTTTGAGAAATCTTAATTTTTGTCTAATGGGAACTTTCAATAATAATGCTGATACATAAACTGATTCAATGAATTCATTTATATGATTGTAAATTATATAAAACCCAAACTACATGTATTTTACATGAAGGATTTTCAGTTGCAATTGAGCATTGGAAATCATGCTCGTGGAATGCAAGAAACGAGCAACTTCCTATCAATATCCATGTTGTCTGAATGCTGCTAGATCGCGATATCAGTATTGATTTTTGCCTCAAGCTTATATACGCCGATATTAGAATGACAAATCTATATTCTGTGTCCGCTCGCCTGAGTGAAATAGGGATCAACCAAAATATAATAGTTTCAATACTATGGTTCATTCGCCCTGATAAACATCTCCGCACTGACCGCTTCCGGCATGACGTGAAGAATGCGGTGGACGCAATTTAAAGTCTGTTAAAGCGTTCACTGAAAGCCAAGATATCCACCAAGGGTCCATATTTCCCATTAAATGACATTGCCACTATATAATCATACCAAATTCAGTTTGTATTCATTAGTCCATCAATGCCATTGACCGATTATAATGACGTCATAATTGTTACGTTTAGCACAATTGACTGTCCCTAGGCGATGGCTGTTCTTTTCATTGAAGAAACATTCACAAAAAAATATTTTTTAAATCTAAATGCTGAGAAATAAAATGTGTTATTGATTGTTTAATGAGATGAACAGGTTCTAAAAATGGTAGATAAGAAGTATTGAACTAATTTCAGTTGACCAGTTTTGTATACTAAAACACTGCTACCATCGGTACTAATAGTAAAAGGGCCTGTGCGCATTCTCTCATCAAGCTCATCCTTGTGTATGGATGCCAAGTCAGTCAGTATAGCTGTTGCTTTCCTTCGACCACACTGCATATCTATATAAGATGAAACATTAAATGATATTTAAAATCATTAAAATTACATGGAAAAGCAAAACTTTATACTTCGTTCTGTAGCCTATGGCAGAAAGTATTATATTACCCTATACCTCCACATTTGGTAGTACTAAATATAGGAATATCTATCCAAGAGCATGTACTCGGAGGGAGATTGAGAGACCCTATGATTTCGCACCTCACTCTGCCCTTCTCACATCAACATAAAGTTATGTATTTTTCGTCGCTAGTTTACAGAAATAAGATAATGATTTAGTCGTTCACTTCAGTAACGCGTTATCCCTATGTTGTTTAGAGTTTACATGACGAAGACAATCGTTCCGGCCTGCATGGGAGCAGGAAAACATGTTTGCTGCAGAAGGAATAGTATACAAATGTTACTCCTTTCAACGAGCGACCCAGGCACGGCCATTCCGTTTGGTACCTGTCCTTGACATTCTGATTTGCCCTGTTTGGGTTTTGTTTGTACGGTGACCGCGACTTAACAGGCCGAGGCGATTTACAGATGTGTTTCGGCATTTCCACTGCCCATTCAGCGCCATGTCTAAGCGTGTGCGAATCGCTTTAGAGGTTTGTTTCCGTAGTAATTACACACAATCCGTAGAAGTTCCCAGGTCTGCTATTAACAGGCGTCGTCATCCATGGACGACCTCCCAGTGTATGAAATATGATTGCGTGTTTATTTAGGTAGGCTACGGTATGTTCGTGCAAGCCTTCTTACGATACATGTAGTTCAGATCTTTTATCGATTTAAGTGCTACCACACTGAAGAATGCTCCCAGCAAAATATACCACCCGGTCACATTATACTGTATATCGAGTTCAGTTGTTATATACCAAGGAAACACCAATTGTGACTTTTTACGAATGCTACCTTTGTGATTTTTTTAAACCAGATTTTCTATTTCTAATTGTTTCATCCAAGCTTAAGCAGGGAATTATATGCCAGCTCGGCAATTGAATAGCATGAACTACTCAATATAACATTTTACACGGAATTACAATGGCATAATTTATAATTTCAATGTACATATATCAATTCATCCTATATACATATTAGATTCTTGAACTCTATTTACATCTGCTGGTGATCATTTGACTCTTATGCCATTGGCACAATAAACTTGTGCATTAGTGGCAGAACATCCTCAGCCGTACTTCACTTGAATCGCATACTATAATATTAAATTAAACTGTGCGTTATTGTGGATCATTCCCAACAATTAATTAATAAATAATAATATACATTTATATAGGGCTCTATATAATTACACTCGAGCGCTTCACAACATGTAGATATTGATTTGATACTTACAATGCATCGATAAATAAGTTATTACAATCTAAGCTATTGTGACAATATAAAAATGCATATAAATACGTACTAGATAAACAAATGTCAGTATGCATGTCGTCCAAGTTGATACCCTAATATGCAGACGTGACAAGGTACGTCTTCAGGTTATTCTTGAATTTGGCCAGAAAATTTGTTTTTCGGATAGCGGATGGTAAGCTATTCCACAATGTGGCAGAAACTCTATTCAGGAGAAAAGAACAGAATGTGTGGTTGGGAACTGACTGTGCGCCAATAGCTATTATATTCTGGTCCTGTACTATTTGTACTTCTAAAATTACACAATGTTTTTTGTGTGGTAACTTTCCCGAATTTTTTAACCCCCCTGCAACATTGTTAAATATTTAACGTGATGTTGAAGTTAATGAGCACGCTATTATTCACTTATCTGTAACCAGGTCTAAATTCAAGATGGAATTAGACAAATTGCGCGTGCTTGGTTGTTTTTAATCCTATTTACCGCAAGGGTCATTAAGATCAAAACCAACAATGTATTAGTTGTTGGCCGCAATTACGGTAGTGTCGGAGCTGCCGTCTTCATCTATAGCTAAAGCACATGTACATTAAACCAAATAATTGTGTTCAACAAGGTTCCGTTCTTATTCCATTTTCATATAATTACTGGTGTGCAACAAGGTTCACCTCGTGATCCATTTTTAGCTCATCGGCCCTTATGCCATGGTGCAGCGTCCGTCTGTTAACTTTTCCCTATCAATCCCAATCTGATTAGAATACAGATCCTTGTTCTTACTCCGTTTTACAACATCCCATAAGATGACCTTTGTCGCCTCTTTACTTAACATTAAAATAATTTTCCAACGACCCGTCATCTTGCAGCAAATCTTTTCGTCACATTAATCCACATGAACTTTTTCATGACGAAATGACTAAACGGACAAATGCGATTAAGCGAGTTTTGTCACCTCAACATTTCACTGTCAAGATTCTTACAGTAGTAATTTGATTGGCTAATGCAAAAGGTACATGACCCCTATGGGATTTTCTCAGAACTTAACGCAGCAGATAGAAGTTTACGGAACGGCGCGGAGATCAAGATATGATTTTAATCAGATTGCTATAAATCCCTACTAGTCCTGAACCACAACGGAATTTCACCAAATTTGGTTAGAAAGCTCCTTGAGTGAAGTGGATTCAATTTTGTATAAATGCTTGGCCTGACCCCCCTGGGGCCTAGAGATAAGAATTTTAAATGTCTATTTTAAATGACTACTAGTCATAAAGTTCTTAATAAATTTGAACCAAATTTGGTCAGAAACATCCTTTGGAGGAAGGGAACAGATTTTGTATAAATGGTTCTTCTGATCCCCTTGGGACAGGAGGGGCGGGGCCCAATAGGGGAAATAGAGGAAAAGCATTTTAAATGCCTACTTGTCATAAAGTACTAAATAGACTTGAACCAAATTTGGTCTGACACATCCTTTATAGTCTAACCATTATATCATTATACCTCAAACAAATTGCAAAAGAAACAAACTTATCTGTTATAAGTATATCTCATATGCATATACCATATGTTAAAATTCGAAAAATCGGAAAATTACATATTTCCGATTTCCGTATGTGAAATATTGCCAACTATCTATATGGCAAGTATTGGCCACCGTAGATGTGAGGACTGCTACAAAGAGAGGTAACTATCTTGTCACCAGCAGACGACTCATGTTCCCTTTGCTGTAATTTTTGGTAAGTATACGATATTCATTAAATAATTAGTTTAAATATTCTTGGTTTCGATTTAATACTAGTTTTTGAGTGCAGTCAATCGGTGAGTATGTCATGAATGGATGTATAAAAGAATTTTTTTGTCTGTTTACTGGACAAGATGCTATAGTTGTGTTTCTTTATTGTGTTACCGATATTATCCCTACAACTTGTATAAAATGCCCGATGAGGATGAATAAATATATTTACTGGTACAAATTAGTGAATTATACCATTAAATAACACAAACGAGGAAAAATATTGAAGAATATAATGTATTGGTCTGTTTCGAGTAAAAAAGTATGGAAGCTCGTATGGATCAAAATGGAGCATGTTTTGTAATTTGCGTACGGTATTTGCATTTTTTCATTAAATACTTATTTTCAAGCAATTTAAGCGATAAATTGTTTTAAATATCTTATATTTTACTGATATTGTATTGATATCTTGTAATTTTTTTCTTCATGTTTATATATATAAGGTTTGTTCATATTTCGTCGTATATCTAGATCTAGACTATAATAAAACTGCTAAGAAAACGTTTTCTTAGAAATACTGAACAATACATATGATGAACAAAGTAAATACGTTGTGTAGGGTGTAAATGCTTTGCTCATGTGTCAACGGGTTTAGCTGTATTTGATTCCTACGTCAGGCTACGAATTTCTTATAATACATTTCAGATCATATTTGATGATGGCCCAGCAACATGTAAGTTAAGAAAATAAGGAAGTGAGACAATAAATGAGGTGAGTGAACTCAAAGGAGACTCAATTAGAACCATACCCGGACAGCTGAATAACAAAGATTGTCACAGGGATTACGTGAATGCTAATTCATCTGATTACAGAAATGGGGCTGGTAATACACCTACTGGACCTAAAGCCCTGCGATCGACAACACCAGACTTTAATTTCAATCTTGAAACAGTCCTGGACGAAGAATAAGAAATGAGACAACAAAACTCGTAAAAGAATTTATCAGAGGCAATGGCTCTTTTTGATTCTTTTTTGAAAAGTGAGGTGTCCATTGCTCTGAGAGGTTTGTGCCAGTCATACCATTGATTACATCAATTAAAAAATAGACGAGTTCATGACATCACATACAGGTTCCAGAACGTCAAGTCTATGGTTCCGGTTTATTGACATAGTTGAAAGTCTTAGAAAGGGCCTGTTTCCAAAATGGCCCCTTCTCTGATTCAAATTTCCTGTTGGTGGCGCATTGCCCTTGCCGTTGTGGTAACAAATCTATAAAGTATAAATATTTAGGTCACTTGGTTTGTTTTTTATGGCTTCTCAAAGTTGTACCTTTCAGAAGCTGTCTAAGTGTTGATAAAATGTGCATGTTATGTAAAATATTAATGAAAATCTAATCAAATGATAGTCACCGTAAAGAATACATTCATGGCATGATTGTGACAAAAAATCGTGTTTCCATCGCGCCATTTGGCTGTTTTATGGAAGAAACAATCTCAAAAATGCCATTTTCGATGATAACATTTTAGACACAAAAACTGTGTTTTTTAGAGAATACACTCTTTTATGGGCGTTGGATGCAAACCAATTTTTATCCTATCAAACAGTACGTAATATGCTATTGATGAGAGGAAAAATCATCAAAATGTAAGTGGTGGAACATTTTCAAATCTTGGGTTGAATTAGCCTATGGTTGAATTGCCGATTTTCGACTTTCTTTAGATAATTAACAAAAACACGAGAGTATTTGCTCGGTATGTTGGGAATATGAACACAGATATGAAAAAAAGTGAGAGAAACACATTTTCATGAAAATAAATCCAAGATAGCTACTTCACAAGTCCCCGTTGTTGAAGACGTTGGCTGACAAATAGACAGAACAACAAACAAAACGTGTTCCTTATGATTTTGGTTGGTTTTTGCATTTACGGGAGTGTTCATAGCTACGGGCGATTGTATAATACCTATATTTATAAGTTTGGTTAGTCACATGGTAACGGGGATCTTTCATATCGAGCCCCAAACATACTTTCGACATATGCACTATGTTGCCGCATGGAAAACTATTTCAAGTTTTGTCGGAATTTCTTTATCTGTGGTTGTAATGGTCGAGGGTTTTCCAGCGCCCTGTAATACCCAAGGTAGTACAAGATACTGGAGATGTGCGCACACATTCCCATCGTTCTCTCTCCAACTGGGCACTGGCAGTAGTAGTCTTTTATTGGGGCCTCATCATCGGGTGAAACGGTGAACCGTATGCAAACGTTATATTTCGTTTGGCTTTTGTATCAAGAATGTATTTGACATCGGAGAAGGTCTTGGGGATTGCTGGTAAAGCCACACCTCATAGTCTCCATAATCACTTAAATGTTCGGCGATGTAACCAGGAGCCAGATATATCTGATACGTTCCACACGTAATGGTTCTCAAGTAATCGAGATCGAGACGGGGAAACAGTACGGAAGATGCATCCATCTTGACAAACTCGGACCTTGTCCGTCTAGATAGATCCGGATCTGTCTTGACTCTCTGAGCTAAACCATTCGGTGTTGTCAAACGGTCCTTCATACGTTCAGCCATTAGCCTATCTTTGGCATCTCTCTCTGGAGATCTCTGGTAGATCGGTCCTCTAATACCATTCAGACAGGCTGTGATGGTTCGAAGCAAAGCCTCGATGACATTGATAAAGCTGTTAGACACCAATTGCGTTCGGAAGAACGTCCAGTGTTTCATACGACCATGAAAGGATTCCACAATTCACTTCGATTTGGTGATAGTTCTGTCAAGATTTGCTTGGACGTCAGAATGTTGACTTTGACCGGGTTTCAGGTATGACGGCATGCTAGCATTGAGGCCAGAGGCTTTGAGAACTGGTAGGACATCTCTCAACGACAACATTGTCATCTGGTTGCAGCCAAGTGACTAGCTTGTCCATGACTTTTTTGTAATTGCAGCATCATTTTCGCTGCCAGTGAATGGTCCTACTGTGTCCAGAATGTAGCCATCTGGTAAGGCGATGCTCATGAATTTGAGATAGTTTCTCTTCTTCTGGCTACAGTAGGACTTTCTCTGGAGCTTGTGGTTGGAGCTTTTCTGGATATAAATATAGGTGCCATCTAATATGGCAGTGGCTTTATCTCCAAAAAATGCTTCTGAAAAGACAGTATTGTGCCCGAGCAACTGTTCTCTTGTCAAGTGATCCGGACCTAGAAATTGTGGGACTATCAATGTGTCTACTGTCTGTACTATGGAGTGGAAAGTTTTGGACACACTTGACTTGGAAATTGCAAAAAGAGAAGAACACTGACTCCAGGAAATGGTGGTTTTCAGTTTTACCCAGACCAGTAGTAGAGCATCGTGTGTAGTCTTGGTATATATACCAGATGAAAGATATGGGGAACAGTGCGAGTGGATTTCGAGGAACTGATCTTTGGACCAACCTGTCCAGGACATGCATGCCGAGTCATCAAGAGAAGAAAAGCCTATTGCAAACGCAGACTGGTTCTGTGAAAGGACGTGCGACACTTCTAGGAGGTCATTAATGATTTTGATGGTAACTGAGATTCCAAGGAACCTCTACCATCAAGGACAACCTCTGTGGACGGATCTAAGTCGTTACCAATAAGGTGAATGGAGCAGACGCGGGATGAGGTGGGACACCGCAGATTGTGTGAGTAGATCAGGTGATGTCTTGCACGTTTTGGTAAGACTGATGATTTTGTTCCATTTATTGCAAAGGTAACAAGACAGAGACAGCATTTTTTGTGTGAAGATGATCCATTCAAAAGATCATGAAGGGTCAGCAACAGCAGGATATGGGACGGGGAGTCGTCTTCTTCCTCTATTTCCTGGTTCTGCGTGGGTTCAGGTTCAGGCTGATTTTTGTTCCGAAGATACTTCATGGTAAATGAGTGCTTGTTCCTTTGCTGACATCAATCCTTGTTGCACCAGCGTATCTAGGAGCGATTTATATTGTGGACTATTTACATTGCGTGCACTTCTGTTCTTATTGCCACTACGTTTCTTGAAGTATAGTTGACAGCCTTCTCCAACCAAAATAGCAAGCCACCGATGATTGCTGTAAACAGCTAATACTTAGTAGTTTGGTACAATTATGCGAAAATGTGTGATAAATACCGAACAACTAATTACACAAAATAACAAGACAATATAATAAATCACATTCAATACCTTACTTAGAACAAAATAAAGTATTTTATATGAATAATCTATCTATTCGATGTGGCGTGTTCGGCAGGCACAAAGAAAGTGAGACAAGTCAGGGTCCCAACCCTGACAGAGCCACAACGCTTTGGAGATGTGACAATAAAACAAGGAAAGTGAGACAAGAATAGCTAGCGTCGAGTCAATGATTCCGTAAACGTATAGACAAAGACAAGAAGATACCGAAAAAATGTACAAGGCCACACGATCAGAAAATTTAGAAGAGGACAACTTGACATAGAACAGTATTCATGTATCAGTTTGTCCTCATTGTAAATCTTTATATCGATACTGTTTATTTAGTCGTTAGATATCATAAAACTGTCATGAAAATATCCGATCTGATATTCAATATAAAATTTTGTATATAATAAGCTATATAATAGGGTTTCAGACAAGGTTGTTACTCATTTCCCCTTTTCTTTCAATTTACAACCACATTCAGGCGGCGATATAAGAACGTTCCACCGCATGGAATTAGCTGATTTTTGGTACACATATGAAACAAGTAAAGCTCTATCTGATTTTCTGATGGAAATTTGCATCCAAAACTAGACAATGGGAGAAAATTGCAATTTTATGGCATTTTTCTTAATAATTGTGTCTCTGCAAGTGCATTTTCATCCGAGAAATTTTGTTTTTAATGTTTTATGAATAAACACGATGTTTTGCAAATATTTATCAAAAAAAATTTATACTATGTTGCAAATTACAATTTACATTCTGGAAACAGGCCCTTTCATCAGAGCTGAACGAACAAGGAACTGGAAGCTGTACTTACGATCACTGAAAGAGATGTTGCCATATCTCGCGGCTGCTGGCCACAACGTGTGCGTAAAGTCAATCAGAATATATCTAAAAAGTATGAACGCTCTCCGAGAAACTCGCCCGGAAGTATACTCTTTCTTACAACGTGGATGCCATGTTATTGGAAGATCGTCAGATTTACCGATAGAACAGGTCAAAGCCGACCGTGTTGTTAGGAGAAGACACCGACCTACTTGTTCTGCTTCTCTTTCATTTAGATTTGACATTATCTCTGTACTTCAGATCAGATCATGTTTCTAGAGAAATATTGAGAAATATTCTCAATTGAGAAATATTCTGTATCTTTAAGTGATATGAAGATGCACGTTTTTGAGTATGCTCATTAGTGCATTTACTTGTTGTGATTGACAATGATACTCTGTTCTAATTTCTCAACTTGATGATTACTATACTTTGATGTGACAAAAATTTACATGGCGGGTGATGTCTGAACAAGACAAATACATGTCCGAGTGACAAATGTGTAATGTACACAATGATTGTTATGATAAAGTTGTTATGCAGTCTCAAGTCAAAAATTGATTAGTATGAACTAAATGGTAACGTGATAATGTGGCATCGATCGATGTAGGTAATGGTAGGTAAAGTACTTTGCTACTACCCGAAGAAGTCAATGAAGCATATATCATCGGCTGACCCTAATTAAAATGAAAACAAAAATTCCAAAATGCAGGTACAAACTCAATTTATTAATACCTGCATACCCTTATTAAAGTAATACATTTAAGTCCACTCTCACACATGTATCACAGTACAATAATTCCTATCTCACTAGTTTACAGTCTTACTTTAACACACTAATTAATATCATCCTACACATGTATGCCATATGTCATATGGTGATATCAAATATAAAAATATCTCCGAGGAGCAGATCTATACAACTGAAGATAGTCTTAAAAAACAAAGTGGATATCATTTCATGTATATCAGTATAATTGTAAAAATACAATTATCAGCTGATTGTTACAGACATTGTGTTTCCAGAATGACTTTAAGACATTACTAAATTTTGAATTTACTTAATTCATTGTCAGAACACTAAGGTGATTGTGATTTTCAAAACTACTCTAAGGACAAAAACTTTTATAAATTTGAAAAATGACATCACCATGTACAGGTACATGTATTACAAAATTTCTGAAGTGTAAAATAGAACTATTAAATGGAAACTGATTTTCTATTTATAGTTACAATGACCTTGACCTCTGTATTTTGAACCTGAAAAGCAATCCAAAGCAAACACTTTTGGTAAGGAAGCACTGTAAGAAGTTTGAGTTTGATTGGTCCAAGGGAACTCAAGTTATCGCACGGAAACCGTTGTGCAGACGATGTCACCACTGACGCCCACATATTGATACCTATATGTCACCTTTTCAGGTGACACAACAACCTAGAACACGGACAGGTTAACATGGGTCCTCATGTGACTATTTATTTCCTGTAATCATACCAATCCTTGACCGCAATTATAGACTTAATGATCAAACTCTAGCTTTTAGGTTGATATTGTGGTCAATAGACTCTTTGTTGAATTTTGACCACATTTACTTCACGATATCATAAGGAAATGCTCATCATTGAAAGATTACAAAATGTGCCCTTTGCCTATAACCATGATGTTGTATCATGTGATTCCTTGTTTAATTCATACGTACTTTGCTTCAAACTGTCATTTATAACAAAAATAACCATCAGTGAAAAACAAAAATCCTGACGTGTGTCATAATGACTTAAAATTTTATTCAGTTGACTTTTTTAATTCCGACAAACTTTGCTTCATAACGTTATAAAGAAATGTTCATTTGTGAAAAGGTACAGAATTTGACTTTCAACTTGTGACTTGATCTCTGGTACTCGGTGACATTGACATCCGATCAGTTAACACCTTGTTTAATTCTGACCAATTTTGCTTCAAAATGTCATAACAAAATGTTAAAAGGTAAAAGATAAAGAATTGATCCTGACCTTTGATCCTGTGACCTTGAATTTTGGTTAGTTGACTCCTCTGTTAATTCTGACAAAGTTTGCTTCATAATGTCAAAACAAAATGTTCATTAGTGAAAAAGTACAAAATTTCGCCACCCCTGAAACTTTATGACCTTGACTATTGACCTTGCTTTTGGATCTAAATAATTATTTTTTGTAAATTGAACATCTTGACAAAGATATATGTAAATATAGGTCAATAAATACTCAGTAACTAGTAGTGTAGGAGATAGGTTCCATACAATATAGCAAATAATCATTCAATCTGTTCATTTGTTCAATATTTGTCTCTAAGATGGGTTAGCCTAAATCTATTTAATTATATACTCTACAGTTTCTATGTTTAAGTGATTTTTCAGCAACATTTACAAGTTCCTGCTCCATTCTTGTTTGTGCGGGTAGTTCTGTGCGGCAACATCTCTCCTGCTTGCAGTCATGAACTGCATACAAAGTTTCTTTAATTGCAGCAACATGTGTCCTCTTTCATCAACGTTTGCTGTACCTCCCCAGACAGGTTACACACACAGATCTGTGCTGCCTTGTACGACATTCTTCTTGGGGCAGAAATATCTAGAATGGCAGTCATTTTTCAAATGTGCTCCTATGTGAAATATTACAAAAGTAGTTAGGTAAGTGAATAATAATTATGTATTTCATCTTCCTGTAGTCAAAAACTAATTTACCATTGCTATTTTCAACCTTAAACATTTAACATAGACAAACTTGCTTATGAAATCAGATTTAATCACTCTATATATGCTCTGCATCCATCCATTGTATTGCATTGAGAAGGCAAATGTTAAATTGTTACGAGACATTAACAACATTTGTTATTTTAACATCATTAACCTCTACTGTGACATCTTTAATTTCATAGTAGTCAATGAATATTTAAGCAAACATAGTTATGGTACTATAACACACAATGCTAGTACTGACAATCTTACATACATGTGATGCCTGACATAGCTATTAACTTTGTCATCAATAGCATTGCGTTTGAAGGATAATAACATCATTTGCTAAAATGTTTGTTGCCTAAATATTTCTTCTTACACTTTTCATTTCTTTTGTCTGTTAATTAAGAATTAAGGTAATTTCTGTGAACCAACTTTTAACAATCTATAGCGAATTCAGATTAACAAATTTTCTATAAATTTGCTCATTTGAATCTTGCCCACAAAACCCTTTGGGTCTTAAAACTCGAGAATGTATCTAAACTCCTATTTATCAACAATGCTTCAGGCCAAATTTGGTTTTTATAGCTCTTCAGTTAGAATTAAAATGAACAGTTTAATATATCAACATTATATAGGATAATATAATGATATAATCACCTCCTCATTTTGACAAAAGACAACAAAATCTCCGACAGGCGCATATCTTCCACTGGTGGAGACTACTTTCTGGTAGGACAATATCCTGCAGTCATTGCCTTCAAGGATAACGCAGTCGCTAAGCTAAGATTGCTTGCATGGCTTGAAGCTGAAACACTGGTTCAGATGTCTTGTTCTAAATGAAGATTAATTAAATATAACTTGATTATAGTCCAACAGTTATTAATGATTGATATGCATATTGAACAAAATACAAAACCAGATAGTCTGTATTAGAGTCAAAATCATATCATCTGGCATGCTATGTTTCAAGTTCAGTGCAGTTCTAAACTTTGTTTTTAAATTTAAAAATGAAAATTTATTATATTCAGAATTCAAAATGCAATGTATGTGTATCTGCCAGTGACCTTGTAGTGAAGATAAGAAAAAAACCATCCATACCTCTGATTAAAAAGTCAACCAGTGAATTGTCACATGCAAATTCATCAAGGGATGTGAAATATTTGCAATTGCATAAATCTAAGCCTTCCTTAGCCTTTCATTGTTATTCATTATTTCTGAAATTAGGCAAAAGGAAGTTTACATGTAAGTCTTAAATTTTGTTTTAATATTTACCAAGGTTTTGCCATTTGTATGCCTATCCATTGATCTTAATGGATATTTCTGACATTTTTCTGCTGAATCATCCTCACTATATATGGCAAGAAAATTGATTATTTTCTGATTCTGGAATTCTGTAGAAACTTTTTTTCCAGGGGATGCCTTTAATAAAATGTATTTCATTACTACCTGAGGTGCATGTACATTTGATTCAATTCATAATGCATAGTCTAGCTATGTTTATAATTATGCACCTGTCATTATTTTAAATTCGAAAATGGACCAGGAGAACACAAAAGTGTGGCAGAAACTTATTTATCACATAACTGACACGTTCAGTCATGTCATTACACTCTAACAATAATGTGACATCATAGGTAAATGACGTTATAAGATTGCCTTGGTAGTGAGATTTGAAGGATCTTCTTCCTTAATCGCATCCTTTCGTAATCGCTGCGCCGACTTTCAGATCGTTTGATATCAACATTCCAACATGTTTATATGAGTTCAATATCTCTAGTTTTGCTGCGTTTATGGTCCATTCGAAGTTTGTATTATGTTTTGCCTTCCCGAATATTAGAATAGCACTCTTACTTGCATTGTTTTCGAATTTCCAAGTTTTTGCATAGTTATCACATACATTAAGAAGATTTTGTAATGACGCGGGGTTCGTAGCTAGTAAGGCGAGGTCGTCTGCCAGTGCTGGGTTACCACAATTGATATCAGATATCCTTGCTCCTGATTTAAATGCTTCTAGCTCCAACAATAGATCATTAGTACATATGAGGTATAGAAATGTTGGAGTCGCTCAAAGAAAGAGGAGTGCACTGTACTTTTAACCTAATTTAACTCAGATACTCTGATAACTCGAAGTATTATGATATCCTGTCAAGTTCCAAATAACAAGGTTTTACAGTATTACGATTTTATGCTAAGTCAACATCATAACACTTCAAGGCAATTATTATGAAGTCGTGCTAAGTCAACATCATAAAACGTTCAAGGCAAGTATTATGATTTCATGCTAAGTCAACATCATAAAACTTCATGGCAAGTATTATGAAGTCATGCTAAGTCAACATCATAAAACGTTCAAGGCAAGTATTATGAAGTTATGCTAAGTCATTATCACAAAAAGTTAAAGGCAAGGTTTCATTCAAGCCAACATCATAATGTATGGACAAATAAAATATACCTGGTATATGGTATGTCTACGTGATATCGACAGCATTGACAAATAATACGTATATAGCTTTGATGTCTATTTTAGAAAGTGATTTCTAGATGCCAGTAAAGTTCATCATCAATCATATCAAAATTAGAAAACACCAATGAAACATTATATTGGGAGCAAAACCTTTGAATTAGCAATAGACAATTTCAACGCTGATATAAACAGATCTTCGAGTACAGTTGTGGTAACACACAACGAACTAAAAAAAAACGTGCGTGTATCGTGCATACATCGTTCAAACATTGTTCGCCCATGGTGCGCACAACAGGGCGATTTAAAGATTGTGCGTTTATGTGTGCGATTCTCATCGGTACAATTGATCGATAAATATTACGAAATGAAAAAAAATATGGAACCCTCTTGTCGAAAAACTATATAAATTCGCATCATATTTATTGGGATGATGTTAATTTTACATTTTACATTAAAAAGGATTACAGTGACTAGGAGACAGTCAAGTGCAAGTTCAGCTCCATGGTAACAGAACAGGTAAATAACATGTCAGAGTCTTCCCTGTCCCGTGTCCGGTGATCTGCTACGACAGCCATTTCCGAGCGACCGTTATGAAAACAAACTGGACTCTTATAATCAGTTATTTGAACACCCCGTCCTCTCCCCTCCCACTACTGTACCTGTGTTTTACACCTAGGCGAGTGTACGAAGTGCCCCGGGCAAGAGACATCTATATATATGGTCTATGTACAGATATCACTTGGTAAAAACTGGCAATATTTACCTGAACGAGAACTTGTCAACATGTGTTTAAAGTTACCGTGCGTCTATTTGGTTATTTTCAAAAATACAAAAAGATTATTCCTAATTTTAAGAAATATATAAATAAAAATATCAGCTAATATATGTAGATAAAATAAAGAAATATGCTTAAAACGTTTTAACTAGCGCGAAGCCGTATATTAGTGTTAAGCCATTTCTCATTTTACATCAACCACGATTGTCATCGAACAATGTTAGTTTATCGTGCGCCCACATATGCGTTAGAAATAGTTGCCCAGGATCGCATCGTTCGCACATCGTGCATACACCGTTCGCCCATCGTGTAACGTTGTTCGATCCCACAACTGTAAGACTTCTCATGATTCATCATCATCATCATCATCGCCATCTTCAGGTACTGGTGGTAAGTCCCTCTGAGGCCGTTCAATTATGTTTCTATCTGTTCTTTTGAAAAGTGGTTTTTCAAAGCTGAACGGTGATTTACTGATAGTTTGGAGTCCTCCTTGCTTTTTGCCAAATGCCTGCTCTCCTCAACACTTTCAACAATGCATCCAGTCCCTCTTCATGCGATCTCTTCTTGTGGGTTGTTGATATAAGATTTAAACTTAACATTGTATCAATAATGGGATACCACATCTAAAGTAGATGGTGTGGCCTTACATATAGCAATTATAGACTTCTCGGTTTTATTGGAGTCTAATCCCTTTATTAGTTCCTTGAGAGCTTTTACTTCATTTTCCTTCTGCATGTCAGTGGCTTTGTTCTTGCCCACACCTCCATGACAATTCATGAAGGATCCTGCCTTTACACGCATCCCAAACTCCGGTGACAACACCACCTCTGTCTTCATGATGTAATCAATACATTCTACTAGATACTTGGAGAGTACCGAGTGGCAGTAAAAAAATGGAATCATCTGTTTTAGAATGATGTTGGTTCGGATAACGTCCCCTTCTTGTATGGCATCTGTCATTTGTATCATGACGAAATACCACTGAAGATAATTTGTGGCATAATTCTCCAACTCATCTTGAGGTGGCTTGACTGGTCTGATGCGCTGGAGGACTAATGGTAAATTTGCAACAGTGACAGTACAACCTTTGTTGAGGGATGACTCTGGTATCGTGATGTGGCTGGGGATGTCATTCACAAGTAAATCTATATGAACTTGACCCTCTATCACAGATGAAACCACCTCTATAGTGTTATTTCCTATCGATACCTTCATCCGTGCTTTTTCAGTTGCTGGATCAGGGGTGTGTCCTGAAATCACAATTATTCACACTGACATAGGTATATGTATCATGTACAAAGGCTGGTATTCTAGGGTATCTGTATCATGTACAAAGGCTGGTATTCTAGGGTATCATTATTTAAAGTAGTTGTATAATGTGTGATGACCTCCCTTGATATTACCAGCAATTTACAGCTAAGCGTTTGTAGGTTAAGTAGGTCACAAATAGATTTTCAATGTAATTTCTACTATTCCATTATTATAATGAGCTTCCTTATTAAAACTGCATTCATCAAAAATTATTCATGATGGGAACATACGTAGATCTTCTTCATACATATGCATACTGTAATCATGTAAGGATTGTACCTCATTTTGATTGCGTATACAGCAGTATGCCCGCAGTTGTCAACGAACATATTATATGGTGCACGTTAGCGCTCCATAGTGGATACATTTTGTATGTTTGTTGCAAACTGCGGGCATACAACCGTGTACGCAGTCAAATATGAGGTACAGTCCTTATACTTACATCATTATTAATTTTCAAGTGTTATATGAAGACAAAAACATCCGAAGCGGGTTGCTACGATGATATACTATCTGGGTATGCAAAGAGTTTCACACTAATAGCTAAATTCAGATACTGGTTTTTAAGAAACAGTATGAGTGATATTATCATCGATATCAAGGGGAAATGCTCTTTACATCCCCACATGTCTTGGCAACACGTTTTAAAGGCATGCTTCAGGTTAAAAAATCTTCACCAATCGCTAGGCTGATGCCTGTCTTTTGAAGATTACAAAGGAGTCACAACTGACTTCAAAGCCTGTCAATTTCTACTGTTATGTGACCACGACATTCTTTTGATGTTCATCAAAGAGTCCAATGAGTGACATGTCCCTAGGGTGTAGATCTAGAGAATTGAAGTGTGTGTAACCCCTGGATATAGAGAAGTGATAAAGGATCTATGGGCCTCAAGTTCCCAATAGTTGTTAACATATAATAATAATATACAACATTTGAAATAGCGCCCTATCTAACATAAGCCACTCTAAAGCGCTTTACAGTACATAGATAAACAATTCTCATACAATTAACACATACAGTTCTTTCTCGCACCTCGGACAGGGAAATCTTACGTGATACCCAGTGCTGGATTTTTCTATCTCGTCCGATCTCTCTGGAACCTTTACGTGAGTTTTGGCGGAAATTTAACCCATTCATGTATTCATCCGCGCAAGTGACGTAATACTCTCGAATCGGCGAACAAATGCACAAACCGCAATGCAGTATGTATACACACATGGATACATTGTATAATTGTTTAAATTGTTGTCATATTTAATTTGCATACATTCACATTGTATCAATAATGTTTCGTAATAGTAAATAAAGTCGCATTCCAGTTCATCAGCTGATAACATCAACATACAGTTAAAGTACATTTTGCACAACATAAAAACAAACGTCATCATTTAATGACAACACATGTTTTATTACGTCACCACTTATCGATTATTCAGTTCAATAATCGTCTGCTCGATCGATCAAGAAAAGCATGAACTTCAGAGTTGGTGAAACTGTACGTGTTGGACAGAATGGAAAATTTGGTAAAATTGTGTCTATTGAAAAACCCTTATGGACATATACATATTACGTTATTCACTCCTTTGACGGCGAGATGATCAGGTGTGTAAGGCACGAATTAATCAAAGGCCTTAAAGACCATGTCGTATTTGATAAGGAACTGCAATCCTCAAAACTCTCCTCCTCAGGAAACAAGCGAGTCGTCCCCACCCCCGGGCCTATCTATTGCTACCCCATCCAATGATCAACTAGCCACTACTCCATCATCAAGCACAATCCCTCCACCACCCAGCGCAACTGGCCTCCCCCTCGGGCAAACACTCCCAAGGTTACTCATGGTGGACCTGAGCCAAAGAATAAAACTCAGACATTCAACCCAAGATTTATAGCTACTACACCTGACGATGTAGACGATTTTATAGCAGAAAATGAAAATGCGAGCACAAAAAGAAAGACATCTGGCCATGTAAAGCTGCTCCGAGATTTTTTTATCAACACACGCAGAAACCCGTGAAATCTCAGATATTCCATATAGCGAGATCGATCAACTTCTCGCTCAGTTTTTCATGAGTGTCCGACAAAAAGATGGCTCGGAGTACGAGCCAACAAGTCTCAGAGGAATGTTAGGAAGCTTCGAAAGGGTACTTAAACAAAGGAAATACGGGGAAAGTTTGATAACATCTGTTTGTTTCTCAAAAACAAGAAACACATTAAAAAGCGAGCAAAAAAGTCTTTAAAAACAAGGCTTAGGAAACCAACCAAAAACCGCAGATGCGATTTCCGACGCTGAAATTAACCAACTCTATGATGCTGGAGAACTAGGAGCTAATTCGCCCAATTCAATATTAAACACGTTGTGGTTCAACAACACTTTGCTGTTTGGAATGAGGGGTGGGGCAGCAGAGCATAGGGCTTTATGCTGGGGAGACATACATCATGGATACGATCCTGAATTGGAAAGAGAATACCTGGAGTGTAATGAACGACAGACAAAGAGCAGGACGGGGGCAGACATATCTTTGTTTAGAAAAAAACCAAGAGCATATGAAAATTTGGAAAACCCCGAGAGATGTCCGGTTAAAATACATAAAACATAAAAAGAAAAAAGGCCCTGTGACTTCTCCGGAAATGATCACCCATTCTACCTGGCCGCTAGTACAATAAAAAGTCCAACAATGTATGGCCAGTGGTTATCGAGATGCCCTGTAGGTCAGAACAAATTGAAAAACCAGATGAAAACAATGACAATCAACGCAAATATAAAAGGTGAGAAACGACTTACAAACACTTCTGTCAGGAAACATCTATGTCAGAAACTCCTGGAAAACGACATCCCGGACACACAAGCCGTACAAATCACCGGACACAAAAATCCTAATTCACTAAACAATTACCTGGCAATGACGAGTGCACAAAAACGTAACATTTCCTCCATGTAACACTAATCCCAATGATGGAGGTCAGATCCGTGTCCCAAGCGTGTACCAACAATCAAACGCATGTACACAACAGACATCGGAACGGTCTGATTTTACAGGAAGTGTAATAAATGGTGGTGTTTTCAATATCACAATTAACAACAATCCAATCATAAATCCGCTAACAAATGGTGGAGCTAGACGTCCAGTTATCACCGACTCCGACGACGATTTGTAAATTCCGGATACAATAAGTTTGTGAGTGACGTCACACGCTCTAGTTAACCAATATTATTAGAAATATGTGCATTCTAACTGTTTTTGTCATGTATTTAATTACTATGTATTGTTTGGTTGGTTTTTGTTTATTATTTAAATAATATGTACCGATTGATCATTGATTTTCTTCTTTGATATAACCGAACTATATTTTTACGCGAAAGGACTGAATTCGAAGCGCAGATGAAGTGGTTAATCGGCTTTGAACCGGGAGGCCCCAGACGGGATACTCTTACACTCTAAACGCATATATAGATGGGTTGTTATTATACAACTAGATATATGTAAGAGGTGCGAGAAAAAAAATCTATTACCTGTAAGTGATCGAGATCGGGTTATCTCAGTCGAGGGCTAAGATTCTGTAACATCCCAATTAATACAACTAGTGCACTTAAATTGAAACAGTTTTATGAACACCTAATTAATTTGAAAATGTTGTATGAATATTTTAATTTCATTATCAATTTTGCTTTAATCATATATTTCTGAGACCATGTTCCAAACATAAATGAATCTTTGTTTAATGTGAACAGAATTTATTGTGCATCTAGAAGTATTTAAAAACTCTGTAGTAAATTTTTGAACTAGTTGTCATTTTAAGTGCAAAGTGAAAACAATTGGATTGTAACTAGGTTTGCCATAAATGAATATGAATTGGTTGCCAAAATATTATGAAGAATTCTAAATTGAAATTAGAACTTTAGAATATCAATCTCTATAAGATACAGAATGACCCCCAATTTTCAGTTGAAGTTTGTACCACAGAGGGGTTTTTCAGAAATGAAAGTTTTCTTTGATTTGCCTTCATAACATCAGAATTAATTAACCTTCCCAAAGTTTTAATCACATCAGACCAAAGATCTTTTTTCTTTAATCGGAAGAAATTGGGTAATATGAACTATACCAATATTCCACGTCTTTATCATCTATATATATACCCGTTTTATTTCTATTATTTCTTAACCATGTAGCTAAAATTTCTATTTGTAATATGAAATTATATGGCGCAATTGGGTCATCTTGCTAGACCTTGGAGAAAATTGATAGATTACTGCCCTGTTTTATAGCTGAATTTACATTTGACTGAAAAATGTTAACCCATTTTTATACTACATGTATCTCCAAACCCCCTAAAATCAGTGTTTTACCTCTAAATTTCTATGAAACAGAATCAAAAGCTTTTCAAAATCTATCTTTAGAAACAATCAACAAAATGATAATTAAAAAATGATTTCGGAATAAATGAAAAAAATGAATGTGTCTCTTCATGTTCATTTTTATTTAAATCTTGACCTATTATGTTCATCTAAATTTATGTCACATGTACCAGTGAAAAACACAGGTAAAATACAGGTAAATCAAACTAACATTAATGGAATAGACTATAATCATTGTAACAACATGTTCCCTAATACTTGTTTTTAAAATGTATGCGTTCAGGGAATCAGCCAACGGGATTATTTGCGCCATTTGACAGGTAAGTGGATATTTTGTCAAGGTGTTCTGTTTCTATGATAGATTTATGGTTTGTAGGTTTGAGGGGTGCCACATCGTGCACGCTGTTTTAGGAGCCTGTCTAAGACACCGTTAGCATGTTTAAATTGCTTGTCTCTTATTATATCTATGTTTCTATGTATGTCCGTCAAATGTCTATTTATTGCTCCTCTAATGTTTATAAGTGTGTTTTTGTGGTACTGCTTGTCTTCTGACTCTTTGAGTCTCGTTTCGGCGTAGAATTGTAGGAGGGCTTCTGCCAAAGTATCCACGTTAACCGTGGCTAAGTCCATGGGATGTCCCCTGACCTCCATATTCCAATCTAAAAAAATGAAATAGTTGGTAACATCGAGTTGTTTCCCTTTTTCCATGTCAATACTTATATGACCTAGGTTTTAGTCGAAATTACTTATACTGTGTAAAGTTGAAACAATGTGATAGTTCGTGAAATAAATTGAAGTTTCCATCTGTTTGAGCTAGAGTTACTCTCAGTTATACTTATCTATTATGGCCCTGTTGAGAGGGCACTATTGCCTCATAGTATTGTCGAGGGATGGAATAGTGCCCATTTATTTTACTAAGAGGTAATAGTGCCCTCTCAACAGGGCCATAATGGGTTGAGTACATCACCCTTTCGCTTAAATATACACCAAAACTTGTTTTATTGTGATAAACCATGGCCAGCTTTCGGCCGATTCCAAAGTCATTTTCAAGCAACTCATGATCCTTGTCTATTTTCGGGCCAATAATCGTGCTCTCCAAACATAGTGACGTAACTTAATAGTGACGTCATAATGGATTCACGTTGAAAATCGCGCCAAATTTGATAGTGCCCGGGTGAGCGGGTAAACAGATTTACATACCCTGAAAAACTTTCATCCCCCATGTTGTGTTTCTTTTTGTGTTCTTTGACTGGCGTTCTTGGAACATATTCTCCAACTCTTCTGTCGAAGCTTTATGGAACCTGCCAGACGTTTTTGGTACACAGGGCATTTCAGGCGGTGGTAACTCCTCAAATACAGCATTTTGTAAGCTCATTTGCATCTCGCTTACATCTATCTTACTTAAAACATGTGAAGCAGAATTCTCTGCTAGGTATTGAATGTCGTCCAAGCCCATTGATAGCAATATGTTTTCTTCGCTGTCGCTCAAACCACTTTTGAAAATTTCAACTGGAACATTCAGCTCTGCATTCGTGTGGTTAATGTCAGGCGAAAATCCCCCAGGGAATTTAAGATTAAATTCGCCCCTGTCAGGTGGTGATAGAGACATCTCGGAGTCGGAACTCGAATCCATGACCTGCAGTGTCTAACCAATGCAGTAGCAGACGACGTTTTTTTAATGCTAAATAATGGTAATTTCGTATCTGGAATGGTGCCAATGTTGATTTTTGTATGATGTTTTTTTTTCTTAAAATTTTCATTTCATTTTTAATTCCTTTTTTTGAATAAGTCCCTTTAATCCGAGTGCCACAGCCGTTAATGCTGCTCCTAAGATCAACAAAAAGGAGGAAGAATACATTGTTAGTCGGTCTCAAAGGAAAGACAAAAGGAATGTAAACAAATATTTAAACAAAAGTCAGCCAACACAATTAAAGAGCAGAAAGAACTGGCATCAAAGAAAAAGACACGTGCAAACTTTGTACCTCCATACGGCTGTGCAATCACAGTACATACAAAATACGAGTAGAAGAAGGCGATAGATAAGAACACACAGAAACAATTACAGCAAAAAGGAAAACATCGTTTGTAGCACCATTTAAGAGCAGAGACTAAAATGATAGTTAAAATTACCAGCATGTAAAGAAAGCAAAAAAGGACCCGTGCTACCAGGGAAAAATTGGGTACGGGACCGCATACCAATTCCAAGAAGGGCAAAGGCCCCTGCAAAAGACCGGTAGGTACCCCAAGAAAAGAATGTTAGCACCGATCGCGACAGTGAGGATGATGATGAAGAAAAATAACTGACACTGACTGTAAAACTAGCAAGAGTGCAAAATTAAATTTTAAAATTTACCGTACTAAGTTGAACGAACAGGCGGGTTTTCAGTTAATCCGGAAGTCCTTTATCGGAACTCCTCGTTATTTTCTACTTAACGCTATACAGACGTAGGCGAGGAGTTATGTTTCGAACACGCTGGATGAGTATATTTAAAGCTCTCGGCAAACCTCCGAAATACTACTTATTTTCAAAGCACTCTCACGACCGTTCTGCTTAAGAAATCGAAAAACTACAAATTCTGTTTTGCTCAGTATTACCTAAACTACTTATGTTTGGAATCTCAGTTGTCAGGTTAAAGCGTTAATTCTCAAGGATGATTTTGAGGGCGCGACGAATTACCCAAATCTACCAAAATCAAAGTACACTTCGATTTTAAGAAAAATCAAAAGCATAACTAATCAAGTAACACAGTTTTTGATGATCGATGTCGTTTCTTCCAGGTTCAAAGTCATCCAAATATCAGTAAGGGTTAACTCCCCTGTAATCACTCATGCCAAAGAATTACCAGCAAACGTGTCATACAAGAGAATAGTTCAGGTAGTGTCGTACTACAAAAATATATAATGACTTTTTCGTGAATATAGTACAGAACTAGGAAGTTAACCCTTAGACTGCCAACGTTTTTACGTCGCCAATTTGAAGAGTTTACAACCGCTCTGCCAATGATTATGACGTTATGTTAATTATGACGTCATCAATGTTTGACTGTGTACGATGCGTGGCGTTATAAAAAGCTCCACAATACGTTGTAGGCAGGAGAGTACTGTATGCAAACATTCGGTGTGATTTCTTATAATGTCTCATCTCGATCTCATGCATATATATAAGTAGTATGCAATCGATATGCGCATATGAATCATCGATGTTCCCGATATTCATACAAATGATTATAACTAAAATTACGCAAGGAGATTACAGAAATTATCACTTACCATCCATTTAATCGTTAATAACAATGGTAAGAAGGTAGATATGAGTGGACGTTGTTACAGTGGTGCTTATAGTATAGTTAATGTTACACGGATAACATGACTTTGCATACAGAATGTCAGTATTTGTTCCAAGTAAAGGTAAAATAATAAAGCTTGTTACAACCAAATTCTAAATGGAATCTATTTCTCATGACATTTTTATCTGGGGGTAGATTCAAACAGTAGGCCTATGTATACGTCATCTGTAAAAAAAAGGCGGGGGGGGTAGAAGTAGTTCAAACCCGTGCACTGGGTTGTGACGTACGCTGGAAACTTTAAAATGTAAAATCGCTCTTGCATATGTTATATGTTAGGTCGGGATTCTAAACGTGTATGATGGTTTGGAAAAATACGAGTATGATAGTTTGGAGTCATAAACGTGTATGATACAAATGTTGTTTGAGGTTAAAAACGTGTATGATAGTTTGAGGTTATAAACGTGTAAGACAGTTTGAGGTCATAAACGTGTATAATAGTTTGGAGTCATAAACGTGTATGATAGTTTGAGGTTATAAACGTGTATGATAGTTTGAGGTTATAAACGTGTATGATAGTTTGAGGTCATAAACGTGTATGATAGTTTGAGGTCATAAACGTGTATGATAGTTTGAGGTCATAAACGTGTATGATAGTTTGAGGTTATAAACGTGTATGATAGTTTGAGGTCATATACGTGTATGATAGTTTGAGGTCATAAACGTGTATGATAGTTTGAGGTTATAAACGTGTAAGACAGTTTGAGGTCATATACGTGTATGATAGTTTTGGGTCATAAACATGTATGATAGTTTGAGGTCATAAACGTGTGAGACAGTTTGAGGTCATAAACGTGTATGATAGTTTGGGGTCATAAACGTGTATGATAGTTTGAGGTCATAAATGTGTATGATAATAATAATAATAATAATAATAATAGACTTTATTTAAACTTGATAACATGTTGAGCTTAAAGCTCGTCTTACACATGGTCAAGATACATATAAAATATACAATATTTACAACATTAAAAATAACATTTAATGATAATAAACAATTAGGACACATATGATAAATAATACTTCAAAGTTTGTAGCTGTCAGTACAAGTGAAGATATAAAATACATCCACAGGAAGATTACAAATTACTCCATAAAAAAATTCTTTGCTGCTTTCTTAAAAGATGAAAGTGTTGTAGAATTTCTCACATGATTTGGTAAAAGATTCCATGTATGAGCTCCTTGATACTTAAAAGACTTTTTAAAAGTATTTGTACTATGTGATGGTAAGTAAAAGACATTTGTGTTTGAAAATCTGGTAGCTCTATTATGGACATCTGACATTCGAGTAAAACAATTTAAATTTTGTGGTGCTAGATTGTTAAGTATCTTGTACATAAAAACAGACTGACTATATAAAATCCTTTTACTAAAAGGCAGCCATCTCAGAAATTTAAACATGTCAAGAGAAGAAGTTGTAAAATCACAGTTTAAAATAATTCTGGCTGCTCTCTTCTGCAGTCGCTCCAACTTCACAATGTTCTTTTTAAAACTGTTGCCCCAGACAGTAGCACAGTAGTCCATATGGGGATTGATAAAACAGTTAAAAAATGTGATACTTGAGGTCTGGCTTAAAAATGGTCTTAACTTTTTCATTTGGAAGATCTGACAAGATATTTTTCTACATAAATTTGAGAACTGGTAATCCCAGGATATACAGTCGTCAACTGATACTCCTAAGAGCTTTTCATGTTTGACATTTTCAATGTTTACATTGTTGATGACAACAGATAATTCACCTTTTAATTTGCTTTTCCTCTGGGAGGTAGAAACAAGCTTTGCTTTGGTTTTGTCAGTATTTATACACATTTTGTTTACATCACACCACGATGAAACTGACTTGACATCCTCGTTGAGGTTTTTGTTTATTTCACCAATAGATTTTGCATGGGTCTGGGCTGCAGTATCATCTGCATACATATACATATCACTCTGATTGGTTACTAGTGGGAGATCGTTTACATACAAAATAAACAACAATGAGCCCAATATTGATCCCTGAGGGACCCCAACTGAAAGGGGGAGAGAATCACTTAAAGTGTTTTTAAAATTTAAAACTTGAAATCTCCCGCTCAAATAACTATCAAAAAACTCTACTGTTTTGGATGAACATCCATACAATTCAAGTTTAGAAAGTAAAATTTGGTGATTTACAAGATCGAAAGCCTTACGGAAATCCAAAAATAATACACCGGTTAGCTTTCCTTTGTCTATGGCTTCAAACCAAGAATTAGTTATATTGGTAAGTGCAGATTGACATGAGTGTTTAGGTCTGAAACCAGACTGGCTATCTGTAATCAAGTTATTTACAGTCAAAAACTCATAAAAATGAACATGTATGTGTTTTTCTAAACATTTAGATAAAACAGGCAATATCGAGATTGGTCTGTATGATAATTTGAGGTCATCAACGTGTATGATAGTTTGAGGTTATAAACGTGTATGATAGTTTGAAGTTATAAATTTGTATGAAAGTTTGGGGTCATCAACGTTTATGCTAGTTTGGGGATATAAACATGTACATCGTATGATAGTTTGGTGTTATAAATAAACATGTACATCGTATGATAGTTTGGTGTTATAAATGTGTATGATAGTTCGGGGTCATAAACGTGTATTATAGTTTTAGTTCATCAACGTGTATGATAGTTTGGGGTCATAAACGTGTATGATAGTTTGAGTTCATAAACGTGTATAATAGTTTGAGGCTATAAACGTGTATGAGAGTTTCAGTTTATAAACGCGTATGATCGTTTGGGGTCATAAACGTGTGTCAAAGTTTGGGGTTATAAAATTGATTGATAGATCGGAATTCTGAAAAGGGATTTATTGAGATTTTATAGTCTATATCATTAGAAAAAGAAAACTTATTTGCCCATTTTTCAGCCGTGATTAGTACCCAAATGATACCCGTATCATAGGCTACTGTATAGAATTTGTTTTTAATTCTGCTAAAGCCCTTGTCACATTTGACCGGATTTGGCCTCCGAACGTGAAACGGATGACATTTATTTTATATATCCGGTGATATTCGTCAATATTTGTTTTATGATAGTTTTATATTCGGAACATTAGTTTCATGATAGGTGATGTTCGCCTGTTCGGTGCATGTCCGTTTTGTCCTGATTAACTCCTGTCATTGTTTGCAATTCCTCCTTTGACTTGATGTTGGTGTTCGGGGGAATTGTTGTCTAATCCGTAGAGGAAACCTGAACGCGTACGTCACGCATTATAACAACTAATGTTGACTTCACATATATACGGTTTTTTTCTTACGAGTGCTAACGAATCGCTCAAATTCGTAAAAGTACACGGGTTTCGCACTTTTAAGAGCGATTTAAGAGTTGTTACGAGTTTTTGCGACGTCTTTACAAAAAAAAATGCCACGATTTGTTACGAGTTCCAACGGATAAACACGAACAAGTTACGTACATTTAACGAGCTTTTTATGGCTTATTACGGGTATATCACGGAATTTTACGATCCATAGAAGCTATGACGTGTTAGTCATGACCTGCTTACGTGTTGTTACGATTAGTTACAAGTGAGTTACGAGTATTAATTGGTCCTTGCGTGTTTTTTGGTAAAAAGCATCATTTGGCAATTGACCTTCGACATGGAATATGAGAGAAACGGAATACAAAATATACGTGAATCCGCGTAAAACGGTAATCGTAAAGTATATGTATATATTCGTTATGTACTCGTAACAACACGTAAATTGCTCGTAATAATTTGTAATAATCCGTAAAGCTATCGTAACACGACCTGGATGAAATCATAAATCATTCTTAATAATCTGTAAACAAATCGTAAACTAACCGTAAACAAATCGTAATACAAACTGTCACGAGTCATTTACGGATTCTTGCGAACAGTTTACGGATTGTTACGTGTTACTGCGACGGGTTTAGGATACTTAAGGATTGTAACGACTTATTTACGAGTTATTTACGGAAAAATTAATACGTGAACAATCGCTAAAAAGTTTTTGACATGTCAAAAATTTGCCTCACCTCTCCCGAATCCTTACGAGAGTGTGCGCGTTACGGCGAGCTATTTACGGATACCAGCGAGTTATTTACGGAAGCTTGAGAATAACTACGGGTTGGCGATCCGTAAGGACTCATAAGAAAAATTCGTGTATGTGAAGGGGGTATAACGGACAAACAAAGGACAATGTGGAGATCGAGAAAGTCAGCAGTTCCACTTTTTCGCGAACCGGTCCGGTGGAGAAATGCGTATACCGTGCACTCGCGCGTTCATGTCTGTAAGGTGTTCGGTTTATCCGGAATGCATCCTGTAATTGTCCTGTCTGACCGGTTCATGTTCGTTAACGTTGTTCGTCATTCATTCGGAGACGATCGGCTGGTTGAACTATATCCGTGCGTAACATGTTTGTTATCGGTACATTTCAACAATTCAATGGTCGGTGCAAGTACGTGAGCAGTATTGTTTTTTTTACCGGATTGACAACTTTGACACCGGATAACAAAAAAGTCCTACATGTTGATATTCGGAATTCCAATCCGGCTAAGTGTGACAGGGACTTAAAGGATGTGCCCATTGCAACAAAATATACTGCATTGACAAATAACATACTGACCTACAGTTACATGAAAACAAATATCCACTTTGATGTTACACTGTATTATGATATAGGAGCAGAAATCAACATTTATATACTCCAAAACTTCTTCCGCAATTTCGTCGACGCACAGCGTTTTAACTCATTTTTTCTGGGATATTCACTTTGATGTCAGCAGGTAGTCGTAAAATTTTCTCGTAAACAAAACTGTTAGATGTTAATAGTGATAAATACCTATTTTATAATACTGTCTAAGGAAAATGCTAAAATTATATTTCAAAGTAATTTTCTAACCATTTTTGACCGTGTACCTAACTGGGTAGCATGCCAGTTGTAGCCTATTTCTAACCTTTCGCTACAGTAATTTACCTGCTTGTTTGATGATCAGACATTTGGGAAATAGAAAGAAGCATGAAATACGCAATCGGCCCAGCGTCTCTCGGCGGCATGTTATTGAATATTCTAACTTCGCAAAATGGTCTGCTAACTGGTAGGTCTCAAGGGACCCATGCAGCAATACGTATATTCACCATTGCTTCGTTTTGTGGCCATGTGCGTTGGCAATATGTATGACGTCATATCAGCAATGACGTCAACGTCATGACGTCATGATGTCGTTAATTTCGGAAGTTACTGACCAGAAATGTTTGTGGTGTTATGTCTGTATTGGTGTTCTTTTTTCATAATCATTGGTCATATTTAGCTACATCGGCCCAAATCGGCCTTTGGCAGTCAGGGATATATATGATCGGCCCAAATCGGCCTTTGCCTTTGGCAGTCAGGGTCATGTATGATCGGCCAAAATCGGCCCGTTGGCAGTGAGAGGGTTAAGGTATTTTAAAAACTGTGTAAGTATAGTGCTTGTGTGATATTGAACTATCCTAGTGCTTTCGTTAACTCTTATAGATGTATGTAACCCTGGTAAATACTAGCTGCAATATACCGCTCGGCTAGAGAGATCTTCTCTTTAGCTCGATCGGTTGAGCCACGGACTTAGATTAGCACAGACTCAGATTGCTAAGTCCGTGGTTGAGCGTAAGACTAGTAGCCATGCAGAGGTTCCGGTATCGACTCCTAGCAGAGACATTTAAATAAATAATGACCTCTGTTCGGTACATGTATGTGTAAGCCACATATGTGCCCCGTGCGCACAAGGACTCATGCCAAACGTCATCGTGTGTGAAAGGTTTGATTGGATGCGAGTGTCGCACGAACCTTGCCTTCAATTCCCTGCACAGCTCATTCCTTTTCCCTTTTCCCGATCATTCTTCATTATGCCATTCACGAGTAAACTTCTTATTCGCTAGCCCTGCTTTTATTTGTATACAAAGAACTCCTCTGAAGAAAGCTCTGTATTATTTGTTTGTGATACACGGGTTACATGTATAACGACTACCGCCATTACTACACAAACAATGACTATGTCACCAATGTAGTCTAGAGCATTCCATGAAAGACAACCCCGTCGTGTTTTTAGTCGGGGGGGGGGGGGGGGGGGGGGGGGGGGGGAGGAAAGCAGAAGGAGGGGACTGCTCCGGATTTCGTCTCGAATTGTTCATCGCCATCCTCCAACAATGTCGTGTCTACGAATGTGTTCATCACTTTCTGCAAAACGATGATTGCAGTTTTCCTCAAATAGATATAAAATTAATAAATACAGAATTGTTTTGAAATGCTGAGCTATTAAAAAAGTGCTTGATTAGATATTTAAAAACTTGTTAGACATGCTCTCGTTAAAGAGTGCGCTGATGAATTATGTGGTCAACTGTGCAACATTTCCAACCGTCCTTTGAATGATGGTATCATTCCAAATGTTTTAAAAGAGCTAAGGTCATCTCCATTTTTGAATCTTAAAAACATAATGTAGTTTTTAATTACAGACCTGTGTGTTTTCGTAAAACTGGTTGACGTTCATTTTTCAAATTCTGTAAAATACACTTATCTGCGAGGAGCAACACAGTTATGCTTTCTTTTATAAAGGACATGTGCATTACCGCCCTTTAATTGTGCGTACGACAAGGTTCTGTTCTTGTTCCAATTTCGATTTAACTAAAGTGTGCAACAAGGTTCTGTTTTTGATCCTCTTTTGATATGATAACGTGATGGAAATAAAAACATACCCCATATATTTAAATTTCATATACAAGGCATGGAAATAAAAATTAGTTACACTGCATCTGGCACTCAAAGGGCGATGAACAACGCTTATGACACACAGCACTATTTCTTACTGCCAACTAATCTCCGTTTGCTTTAAAGGACTCGCACATCTTAATAATTTACTATAGCTTTAACTTCAAGGGGCATTTTATATGGAATTTCGTTCCATTTTTAGCTCGCCACATGCGTCTGCTCCAAATTTAGTATTCAAACTAGTGAAATGGGACGGGAACACCCTCTGACTTTGATCCCATATGTATCCGCCATCACATATCAAAATTTACCAAAAATATACATTTTTGTAAAGTTAAATATCTACAGATTTCATCCAACGCAGAATACGTCAACAATTACCTATTCAAATTACCCAGAAGCACTGTACTTAGCCGTAGCGAATTTTTGGTATGGACTACAATCGAATGAATCATGTGGTGATGGGCTGATTTAGTTGTGCGAGTCTTTAAGGCAACTGGATGCGCGCTATGCTTAGAGTTTTCCAGCCCCTCGAATTCTTCTCTTTATTTGATATTTAGGGCACTAAGTATTGGGCGAGGTCGAGCGTCAACTTTAGTCGCTGTAGTCTAACTATAGCACGATCGAACTCACTTTAGTTATGTGCCTTGCGCATGTGTATACAGGTACATACATGTAGTGCGCATGTCTGGCGACTATAGTGCAAACGTACGATTTATTTTAGTTGGACTAGAGCAACTAGCGGTTGTCTGCATGATTATTCGAAAACAAGGCGGTGTTTGGTTGACGTTTATACGCATATGCATATGTTAACACATTAGATATAACAGATAATAGTAAATAGTCGACGCTCGAACTCGCCCATTATTCAGGGGTTACGTTCACTGACGTCATCGACACTCCAAGACCATGTAAGGGTAAAAAACTGAAGGCACGCTCAGATGAAAAAAAACCCTACCAATCACAAGGCTGATGACCATTCCTTTGAAGATTACAAATGTAATCAATGTTATATATTTTAGTATATGAGTGTCCACTGTGTGTACCTGTACTGGGTTACCTGTACATGTTGACGTATATCTCTTTAGTGTAAGTGATCTGTGGAATGTAACCTAACCAGCCAGACATGACTAGGACACAACAAACCTGAGCATATAAAGTGTAACATCTTTTCACGCTTGAAAACTTCTCACACCTACCTATAAAGACTGTATTTTATTCATTAACAAAACTAATGCGTTTAATACCTGAACCATTTTATTTTCACACATATAACAGCGTATATCTATAGTAACAAAAGACTACAACAAGCTGTCTTTCTGCTGATTGGCAGAGTCGTTTGATATAAATAGCTATAGTCAAAATCTTTATGAATAAACCGGACAGGAATCATCGAATCACACAATTATACAACATAAATATTCATAAGCTAACAAATAACGGGCAAGTCTTTTATGATACATCGATAATGACATATATTAAAATTGTTGTCACTATAACATGATATTATTTGTTATTTCTATATGGTCTTTGTAAAAACCAATAATGCAATTTGATTCCCTGAACAGGATTTAAAGCAAATATAAAACTATGTATTAAATGGCATTGTTTACGAAACGAACTTTCACAATGCCTGCATATGTCTTGCACACGTGTAAGGTTGGTTCATATTTTGCATAAATGTAGCTACTGGATTTGTGCAAAAGAGACGGAGTACAGTTATGACTTTTCACTGTCCAAATATCGTCATTCCATCACCCGTACTGTTAAGAAAAGAAAGTTATGTGCGCCTTGATGGCTAAATCCGCTTGAAGTGAACTTCACACAATACGATACACTATTCTGAATCCGCTCTCTTCTGTCATAAAATCACTAACGAAGCGGATAAGCAGACTTCCGCCAGCCCGGTATGTGATGTTCCTTCCTCTCCAGGACTCGCCACAGTATCTGAAAAAAGAAAAATGAAGTGACATATCATTTACCTTGTTAATGTTCATGTTTATGGATATCAGGGCTTTGACAAAATGCATAGCGAAAGAGCCTCAAATACTTCATCTTCTGTTTCAATACAACTGGAAACATTTAACAACGTGAAGCTCGTATTTTTTTTAATTTTGTGAAAAGGCATTTTCTAATGTAAATCAAAGTCGTATAGCCCGCGGGTAATAAATAGGAAATGACGGTATTCATTTAATGTTCAGTTTGTGTTCATTCAGCCAACATAAGATCTAGGATATATCTGCGTTATACGGAGCAAGTAAAGCTAATAATTCGATTGTTTAGAGGAATAAGGATGTATCTCAAACATAGAGTACCCAGAAGTAAAGGGTAGTATCTCAAATTTATCATTTTTTAACTTTCGATTGACTGCATTTTGGAGTGAGTGTTTCTAATAGAATTTGTATATTGTATGTGAATAGATGCTTTATTTTGTGAGAAAAATCTGCGATTGAAAAGAATTAGATCATGTTAGTGTATATGTCGCGCATCTTCTATTAAAAAAGTCTCTCCAAATACAAATAATCATTGATCAAAAGTTAAAAATTGATAAATTTGAGATACTGCGCTTTACTTTTAAGCGTCTCTAAACAATCGCTTTGTTCTTTCATTTAAACAGTTTAAATAGTGTTTTCGGCATGACTATCTCTCTAACATATAACCTGAAAATGCGCTTACTTTATGTATCCGAGTCATGAGGATACTCCAGATGTTTAAATTATTATTTTATCTATGTAAGAGACATCATTTTAGAAAATACTAGATCGGCAGTCTCCAAGAGGTTTTATAATCCCACAGCCTAAATAAATATTTTGAATGTTCGTTTTTGTACGCAATTTTATTTTACTTAATGGAATGAATACACATCTTAAAAATGCTTGTAGTGTTGGTGCTTTTCAATGTAAATACAAGAGTTTTCTCAGAGTCATAGTTTGATATTGACTCTATATCTGTTACTGATTGTCAAAATTGTGTGAAGTATGTATTTTAATATGTTTTTTTGTTATTCATACTAAATATGTAATTCGCTATGTTTTCTGTGTATGACGCAGGACCATATTGTAAATAAGACATGTCTATACAAATACAAGATAACATTTTATATAAAGTCAGACTGCAGGAAGAGCAGGACCGATAAATTCATATTTGCGGAGTAATGTTTTTTTCTCCATTTTTATCGGTTACGAAGAAAGGGAGTAGATCAAGTATCCAATCTGCATTCGAACATTTATACAGGCGCTGTACAATCCATATGTAAGTATATCCATTTCCATCTTCGTAGATAAAATACACATTTGACAGTCTGAAGTCCAGAAACAATGAGACAATGGCAAAGGCATTTTGTTCTTTGTATAAGTTGTTGTTTTAGTTAGTTGTAATTCAACGAAAAAAAATCAGAAAATACCAAAGCGTCAACAAAACCATAATCCGAACTCAAAATCGATTAAACTAGGGGCAAAATAGGAACAAAGGAAAGATATACATGGAGACTCTCGTCTCGAAGTGTATGCATGTACATCTATAGTGCTAACGTAATTTTATGAAATTGTCTGTACTTACTTTTGTCCAACTTGTTGTACACCATAAAGTTTTATCTCCAGGAAATCATTGTCACAGACGTCTTCAAAGTCATCTTCGATATGGAATTCCTCGATTTGAAGGTCAATGCTGGACTGCTCAGGCGCCTTAAAGGTAAACAATATTAATCTGAAGGCATATTTCCTAGAGGTAAAGAAAACCCTGAATTTCTTTCACATTGCATTAATTATGCTAAAACATTGAATAGATAGAGGATCTTTCACGAGTGTCGATGTAATGTAAAAGATGTGAATTGATTAGCTAGGCTGCCTTACAAGCGTGAGCTGTAGGGAAATTCACTTAGCTCATTCCAAGAGCATCGGACTGGCGGCCAATGGTTGCTGTTTCAAGCCCCAGTGACGGCACTATCTTCATCATTTTTCCTCGTCATATAACAAACTAGTGTCGATGACCCTTCCCGTTTCAAGGAGAAGCCTCGGCGGGGAGTCAAAGAACCTTGGTTGGAGATTTTTAAAAAAGGAGGAATAGTGTAAAAGATGTGCATTGACTAGGTTGCCTTACAAGCATGAGCTGTAGGGAATGTTCCCTTTAGCTCAGTCGGTAGAGCATCAGCCTGGAGATCCAAGGGTCGCGAGATCGAGCCCCAGCGACGGCACTTTCTTTATCACTTTTCCTCGTCCTACTACAGTAATATTAAGTTTATTAAACTCGTAAAATAATTTAATACGTAACTAGCCTTTAGGCGTGTGACATACTAAATCATTTAACGAGTTTAATAAATTCCCTATTACATTGACAAGAGTGTTTGATTCTTTTTATCACATAACTAATATTTATGAGAAAATACACCAAAACTCTCAAATTCATTCTCAATAAGGAAGCCAATTTCTTCTTTGACTGTACGGTTTTCATTACTGAGACAATCATATGACGTCATTTGTTTAGGACGTCACAATAGTGTTATTACACGTTTGTAATACCATATTTATGACATGGCCGTATGACATGACCGAACGGGTCAGTTATGTCATATGTGAGTGTGAGTTTTACCCTTCTAATGTTCTGGGTAGTGCATTGTCCGAGCTTTTTCTCTCACTGAAGGTTTATTAGTTCCACTAGACAGTCTATGACTGCAATTCACATTGCCTTTAATATTTTGAGGTTGATTCGTTGGTCGTCGTCGTTATTAAATAGTATTCCCTTTTCACTAGCGTATATCCCACTACATATCTCACATGCAGCTTTGAATTTGTGCGATGATTTTGTAAGTTTGCATAAATGCAAAATCACTCTGCCATGAAAACTGCACAGTATACAGAAATTTATGGGAAATCTCAATCAAATACAGTGAGTCTTTGTTTTGCCTTCTTAATTGATACATAAATCAGCCTATGTATTACATATTAAATGTAATTAAATGTACATACACATTATGCAAATGCCTATGTTTCAAGTTAGTAAAACGTAAATTCAAACACTTATACCTTAACCACAACATTACAAAATTATGATGAAATTGAACAATTGGACAATTTCAGTTAAGAAAGAAACGGACATTATAATAAGGAAAAACATTTTAAACCATAAGCAAAGATGGTATTTTCATAAGTCTTGGAGAACAGGAATCGAGGTCGGACAAAATGAAAAGGAGAAACTTTTCAAAACAATAAATCAGAGAATACCGAAGCATCAACGAAGCCATAAGTAAAGATGGTCATTTCATTAGATAACTGAAATATATATTGATCACGAGTACCTCTATGAGCCAGGAACATTCGGTATCGGGATTGTAGTTTCCGGGGTAGTTCGATGACTGTATGACTCCATGTGAAGAGGTTAGTTTACCACCACATCCTGCAATTAAGAAACACGATATATTAGATGTGGTCTGACTTTCCTCAATTCTCATTGGCTAAGATATGGTCATATGGAGGTCCATATTTGGTGATATCGACCTGATGTTTCTATTTTTAGAAAGACCGAGTCAATACTGCATCTGTAACGTGATAACCATTGTGACGTTATAGTACCCATGCATGCAACTAAATTTCATTCTTTATCAAAACAGATATAATTCAATTTAAATCTTTTGCAAACAAGTTTCACATCTTATATAAAAATTATGGACCTTTGATTCGGTCAATATGGTGTTATACCGATCTGGTAAAATCTAAAATATTGACTTCGGGCTAACGCCCTCGATTAATATTCGATTCTACCATAATTGACATTTTACTTTGATTGGCGTCAGCGAAAAATGCAACAAAATTAAAACCCGACTTCCAATGTTTAATCACATTAATGACAAGTTGTAGAAAGTTATAAAAATATTTTTATATCATTCAATAGGAATTTTGAAATATATATAGTAACAGATTCAGTATGTGGCGAAAATGAATCTCATTTTATCTTGCGACTGTTTCGTCCTCAAAGGTGTTGCTAGAACCTAGTAGTTTGCAAACTACCATTGAATCGGTGGAGCAAGTGCTTGAAGCCCTTCATATTTCAAGATAATATTGTTATCTACAAAGTTTGTTAAACAATAATACCATCACCTTCGGTTTTCACCATTGTTGATTAAGTTACACCAAACCATTGACGCAATAACTTTTGCTCACTTAACGCAAATATTTAGAAATAAATTACCTTTTGAATTTTGTAAAATATGCAGTATGCCCAAAAAATAAATTAAACTGCATCATACAGCTGTTTCGTCCTCCTAGGACTCTTCAGTGATGCTAGGGGCCAAACAGTGGGAATCCAAAATGTCTAAACTAATGTAGAAGCAGAAGGGTGAGGTGCGTATAACCCCTTTAATTTATGAATTGAGAAGTAAGACTAAACTACTTCTGTATCATTTCAAATCGTGTACTACGAAAATGTAAAAACATGTGTTACCTTGTTGGATTAGCGGAGTGTCACAGACGGGTCCTGTTAGTCCTACGGGACACACACACGTACATGATGGTCCTACATACCCTCCATGCTGACAGGACATGGGAACCGTACAGGCGCCTGTAATGTGCAATTAACGTGCAACTCATTCTTGAAACAGTAGTATCATCTTGTGATTCGAATGAATGGTGTTAAGATTTCAGATGGAAAGCAGAAAGAATACGGAAGACAGCACGATAAAGTAGAAAGAATACGTAAGACAACACGATAAAGCAGAAAGAATACGGAACACAACACGATAAAGCAGAAAGAATACGGAAGACAACACGATTAAGCAGAAAGAATACGGAAGACAACACGATAAAGCAGAAAGAATACGGAACACAACACGATAAAGCAGAAAGAATACGGAACACAACACGATAAAGCAGAAAGAATACGGAAGACAACACGATTAAGCAGAAAGAATACGGAAGACAACACGATTAAGCAGAAAGAAAACGGAAGACAACACGATAAATCAGAAAGAATACGGAACACAACACGATAAATCAGAAAGAATACGGAACACAACACGATAAAGCAGAAAGAATACGGAACACAACACGATTACATCAAGTGCGTAATTTGATGCCCTGGTAGCATTGTCCTTTTTATGGCCTGTGATGTCAATATGTAAATGATTAAGTTATAAAGCTATGTTTTCGAATATGAATAACATTTGAAGCAATATCAACAACAGAAATAAAGAAACTTTTGAGTTGCAATTCTTTAGTACTGTATAACCCTACTGACAGCACGCGCAAGTAAGTACATGTATTTTTAACACTTTGAATATTAGGTGATATTGATTATCGACATCAATCATACATGTCTTTAATTCTTTTGCCAGCTTTGGCGATGTTGTAGTTTTGTTATTTTATATTTATTTTCTGCATAAACCGCAAAGTTGAATTGAAATAATTCAGTGTGAAATAAATCAATGTTTCAATGCAGTTGAAATGACAAAATGACATACTGTTGCATCTATATGCCAAGTTGGCAAGCTTTGCATCCAGGAAGCTGACATCATTTCGCTGACCCATCCACTTCTGTACCAATGGATCATCTGTGGTAATCGTCTGTTGGTGTCGGTCTTTGGAGAAAGCCTAAAAGTAAGAAAGTTTATTTATATATAAAAAAACTGTCTTGATGAATGGTTTAAAGTTAAAATGTCAATATTTTAAGGGAAATCGTTTTCACTGATCTTACAACAATAATAATTGAATAAAGGAAATCAAGTAAGGGTACTTTATCTAGTACAAATTATTCGAGAAGGAAACGAATCGGAGGCGGATATGCATGTAGTGAGTATGTCCATGTCTGACATTGTAAGTATTGACAATGATATAATTATCACGAGGGATGTTTCGGACGATGATATCATTCATTATGTCTCGGATACTGATAAACAGGGTTCGGAAAGCGAGAAGAAAGAGAGAGAAATCATTTGTTGATCTAACGACTGGAAAGGCCGTTTTGGACTTTTTTGCGGAAAAGTGAAAGTATTAACTTGTTACACTGAATATGTTTCTTTACATTAAAGGAACTTACATGTTTGTAAATTTATTTATTGCTACCAAAGTCTTTGTTCGAAATTGCAAATACGTATAACGAAATTTGTATCAATTTTTATTTCCATTCGATTTATTTGTACAACGAATTCAATTTCAATGTCGCTTGGAGTTCGTTATAAACGACTTTTACGGTATAATGCTATTTTGTCTAAACTGTATCAAATTCGCCATTCTAAATAAATTTTAACGCGTTTTGTTGGCAACGAATGTTCATGAAATCGGCGTCATTTGTTACAACTGCGACGTACCGATAATTTTTGTAACGTTGTATGTAGTTTTGCATAGTATGCATCGTTACTAAGATTATCAAATGATACTCGAAAATACATCTAGTAGTTTTAGAAACTTTTATATATTATAATTATTTGTGTATATATATAATAATTATTGAAGCATAGATATATACACCATGATTATTATACTGTTTTAAGTACATAGAGGATATGCAATGGTTTGTCGTTTATATCAAATATATTTCACGAGTATGTCAGATTTGTTCGCACTCGTGAAAATATTTCTAAAATCTGCCATACGAGTAAAATATATCTGATATTTAATATGAAACAATTGAATATTCTTTTTATTACATTTTCAAAATTCCCAAAGTCTGATCTCAGTTTTACGGTTACAACTGAACGGGACAGAGCGTTTAAGGCATATAGATGTAGCCCTTTGACGTTCGGTACATGTATGTGTAAGATACGGGTTACATAGAATATTCATACGCGACAGAATGAAAATACAAAAACATATAAATAAAATCCATTAAATATCTATTAGTTTCCAAAATATTATAAAGGTTTTATATTGTCTAACTTTATATTATTTGGTTCCAGAATAAAGAAAAAAAGTACACAAATAGTGTGCAATGATATGCACTAGTGATGATATAAACAATTATGATATAAGGTTTTTTAAGTTGATATTTTCTGATATTTCACTTTTATTTTTTTAGAATCAAATAACAAGTTAGTAACGATTTTGGTAACTTACCGTAGATTTATAGTGCATTATGGAGCCAATATCGTACGGTAGCCTGTAGGTAGTGACTTTGGAGCTGGAATACTTCTCAAACTGTCTGCTCTGGTTATCGGCTACATTGTTGTAGTTGATGTGGACGTAAAGGTCGCGGTCTGGGCGAGATTGTTCGTGTACAAATCCAATAGTATGGCCAAACTCGTGAGCAATCCGTCCCGCCTAGCGTATCAAACATACAATATCAATAAAGTTTTTTTTGTAAAATTAACATTATTATGATATCCAATGCGCTTTATTGTTGTTTGTTGACTTGAAAAAATAGTGTTATTGTAATGATTTTTTGATAATTGTAATTAAGGAGTTATCATTTATATTAAATATTAATATTTTTTATTATCATTTATATCAAAGACGTTTATTAGATTAAATCATTTTTGCTTATTAACATAAAGATCTCCTTCGATATTTATAAGTTACAAATATGTAAATTCCATAACTGTCTTATAAAAAGTTTGGTTGGCTTAAGTTTTAGTGTGTTAAACGTTCTGTCAGTAGTATAGTACATTTTAGGACGGATTCTTTTGTATGCGATTCGAATTTGTATATACATGTATTGAGAGCGTGTATATTTGTGAGACGTATTTAATGTACTGTCATACTGAAGTATACTCTCGAATACCCTCAGCAGAACACCCTTACCGGTCACATTATACTGACAACGGGCCCCAAACAGAAAACTCAACCCGGTCACTTTATACTGACAACGGGCCCCCAACAGAACACCCTTACCGGTCACATTATACTGACAACGGGCCCCAAACAGAAAACTCAACCCGGTCACTTTATACTGACAACGGGCCCCCAACACAACACCCTAACCGGTCACATTATACTGACAACGGGCCACGGCCCCCAACAGAACACTCAACCCGGTCACATTATACTGACAACGGGCCCCCAACAGAACACCCTAACCAGTCACATTATACTGACAACGGGCCCCCAACAGAACACCTTGACCGGTCACATTATACTGACAACGGGCCCCCAACAGAACACTCAACCCGGTCACATTATACTGACAACGGGCCCCCAACAGAACACTCAACCCGGTCACATTATACTGACAATGGGCCCCCAACAGAACACCCTAACCGGTCACATTATACTGACAACGGGCCCCAACAGAACACCCTAACCGGTCACATTATACTGACAACGAGCCCCCAACAGAACGCACACCCCGGTCACATTATACTGACAACGGGCCCCCAACAGAACACCTTGACCGGTCACATTATACTGACAACGGGCCCCCAACAGAACACTCAACCCGGTCACATTATACTGACAACGGGCCCCCAACAGAACACTCAACCCGGTCACATTATACTGACAATGGGCCCCCAACAGAACACCCTAACCGGTCACATTATACTGACAACGGGCCCCAACAGAACACCCTAACCGGTCACATTATACTGACAACGAGCCCCCAACAGAACGCACACCCCGGTCACATTATACTGGCAACGGGCCCCCAACAGAACACCCTAACCGGTCACATTATACTGACAACGGGCCTCCAACAGAACACCTTAACCGGTCACATTATACTGACAACGGGCCCCCAACAGAACACTCAACCCGGTCACATTATACTGACATCGGGCCTCCAACAGAACACACTATCCGGTCACAATTATACTGATAACGAGCCCCCAACAGAACACCCTAACCGGTCACATTATACTGACAACGGGCCCCCAACAGAAAACTCAACCCGGTCACTTTATACTGACAACGGGCCCCCAACAGAACACCCTAACCGGTCACATTATACTGACAACGGGCCACGGCCCCCAACAGATAACTCAACCCGGTCACATTATACTGACAACGGGCCCCCAACAGAACACCCTAACCAGTCACATTATACTGACAACGGGCCCCCAACATAACACCTTGACCGGTCACATTATACTGACAACGGGCCCCCAACAGAACACTCAACCCGGTCACATTATACTGACAACGGGCCCCCAACAGAACACTCAACCCGGTCACATTATACTGACAACGAGCCCCCAACAGAACACCTTGACCGGTCACATTATACTGACAACGGGCCCCCAACAGGACACCTTGACCGGTCACATTATACTGACAACGGGCCCCCAACAGAACACCCTAACCGGTCACATTATACTGACAACGGGCCCCCAACAGAACATTCAACCCGGTCACATTATACTGACAACGGGCCCCCAACAGAACACCCTAACCGGTCACATTATACTGACAACGGGCCCCCAACAGAACACCTTGACCGGTCACATTATACTGACAACGGGCCCCAATCAGAAAACACCCTAACCGGTCACATTATACTGACAACGGGCCCCCAACAGAACACCTTGACCGGTCACATTATACTGACAACGGGCCCCCAACAGAACACCCTAACCGGTCACATTATACTGACAACGGGCCCCGGCCCCCAACAGAAAACTCAACCCGGTCACATTATACTGACAACGGGCCCCCAACAGAACACTCAACCCGGTCACATTATACTGACAACGGGCCCCAACAGAACACTCAACCCGGTCACATTATACTGACAACGGGCCCCAACAGAACACTCAACCCGGTCACATTATACTGACAACGGGCCCCAACAGAACACTCAACCCGGTCACATTATACTGATAACGGGCCCCAACAGAACACTCAACCCGGTCACATTATACTGACAACGGGCCCCCAACAGACCACCTTGACCGGTCACATTATACTGACAACGGGCCCCCAACAGAACACCCTAACCGGTCACATTATACTGACAACGGGCCCCCAACAGAACACCCTAACCGGTCACATTATACTGACAACGGGCCCCCAACAGAACACTCAACCCGGTCACATTATACTGACAATGGGCCCCCAACAGAACACCCTAACCGGTCACATTATACTGACAATGGGCCCCCAACAGAACACCCTAACCGGTCACATTATACTGACAACGAGCCCCCAAAAGAACGCTCACCCCGGTCACATTATACTGACAACGGGCCCCCAACAGAACACCCTAACCGGTCACATTATACTGACAACGGGCCTCCAACAGAACACTTAACCGGTCACATTATACTGACAACGGGCCCCCAACAGAACACTCAACCCGGTCACATTATACTGACAACGGGCCCCCAACAGAACACCTTGACCGGTCACATTATACTGACAACGGGCCTCCAACAGAACACACTATCCGGTCACAATTATACTGATAACGAGCCCCCAACAGAACACCCTAACCGGTCACATTATACTGACAACGGGCCCCCAACAGAACACCCTAACCGGTCACATTATACTGACAACGAGCCCCCAACAGAACACTCAACCCGGTCACATTATGCTGACAACGGGCCTCCAACAGAACACACTATCCGGTCACAATTATACTGATAACGAGCCCCCAACAGAACACCCTAACCGGTCACATAATACAGACAACGGGCCCCCAACAGAACACCCTAACCGGTCACATTATACTGACAATGGGCCCTCAACAGAACACCCTAACCGGTCACATTATACTGACAACGAGCCCCCAACAGAACACTCAACCCGGTCACATTATACTGACAACGGGCCCCCAACAGAACACCCTAACCGGTCACATTATACTGACAACGGGCCCCGGCCCCCAACAGAAAACTCAACCCGGTCACATTATACTGACAACGGGCCCCTAACAGAACACCCTAACCGATCACATTATACTGACAACGGGCCCCCAACAGAACACCCTGACCGGTCACATTATACTGACAACGGTCCCCTAACAGAACACCCTAACCGGTCACATTATACTGACAACGGGCCCCCAACAGAACACCTTGACCGGTCACATTATACTGACAGCGGGCCCCCAACAGAACACCTTGACCGGTCACATTATTCTGACAACGGGCCCCCAACAGAACACCCTAACCGGTCACATTATACTGACAACGGGCCCCCAACAGAACATTCAACCCGGTCACATTATACTGACAACAGGCCCCAATCAGAAAACACCCTAACCGGTCACATTATACTGACAACGGGCCCCCAACAGAACACCTTGACCGGTCACATTATACTGACAACGAGCCCCCAACAGAACACTCAACCCGGTCACATTATACTGACAACGGGCCCCCAACAGAACACCCTAACCGGTCACATTATACTGACAACGGGCCCCGGCCCCCAACAGAAAACTCAACCCGGTCACATTATACTGACAACGGGCCCCTAACAGAACACCCTAACCGGTCACATTATACTGACAACGGGCCCCCAACAGAACACCCTGACCGGTCACATTATACTGACAACGGGCCCCTAACAGAACACCCTAACCGGTCACATTATACTGACAACGGGCCCCCAACAGAACACCTTGACCGGTCACATTATACTGACAACGGGCCCCCAACAGAACACCTTGACCGGTCACAATATACTGACAACGGGCCCCCAACAGAACAACCTAACCGGTCACATTATACTGACAACGGGCCCCGGCCCCCAACAGAAAACTCAACCCGGTCACATTATACTGACAACGGGCCCCCAACAGAACACTCAACCCGGTCACATTATACTGACAACGGGCCCCAACAGAACACTCAACCCGGTCACATTATACTGACAACGGGCCCCAACAGAACACTCAACCCGGTCACATTATACTGACAACGAGCCCCAACAGAACACTCAACCCGGTCACATTATACTGACAACGGGCCCCAACAGAACACTCAACCCGGTCACATTATACTGACAACGGGCCCCCAACAGAACACCTTGACCGGTCACATTATACTGACAACGGGTCCCCAACAGAACACCCTGACCGGTCACATTATACTGACATCGGGCCCCCAACAGAACACTCAACCCGGTCACATTATACTGATAACGGGCCCCAACAGAACACTCAACCCGGTCACATTATACTGACAACGGGCCCCCAACAGACCACCTTGACCGGTCACATTATACTGACAACGGGTCCCCAACAGAACACCTTGACCGGTCACATTATACTGACAACGGGCCCCCAACAGAACACCCTAACCGGTCACATTATACTGACAACGGGCCCCCAACAGAACACTCAACCCGGTCACATTATACTGACAATGGGCCCCCAACAGAACACCCTAACCGGTCACATTATACTGACAACGGGCCCCAACAGAACACCCTAACCGGTCACATTATACTGACAACGAGCCCCCAACAGAACGCACACCCCGGTCACATTATACTGGCAACGGGCCCCCAACAGAACACCCTAACCGGTCACATTATACTGACAACGGGCCTCCAACAGAACACCTTAACCGGTCACATTATACTGACAACGGGCCCCCAACAGAACACTCAACCCGGTCACATTATACTGACAACGGGCCCCCAACAGAACACTAAACCCGGTCACATTATACTGACATCGGGCCTCCAACAGAACACACTATCCGGTCACAATTATACTGATAACGAGCCCCCAACAGAACACCCTAACCGGTCACATTATACTGACAACGGGCCCCCAACAGAACACCCTAACCGGTCACATTATACTGACAACGAGCCCCCAACAGAACACTCAACCCGGTCACATTATGCTGACAACGGGCCTCCAACAGAACACACTATCCGGTCACATTTATACTGATAACGAGCCCCCAACAGAACACCCTAACCGGTCACATAATACAGACAACGGGCCCCCAACAGAACACCCTAACCGGTCACATTATACTGACAATGGGCCCCCAACAGAACACCCTAACCGGTCACATTATACTGACAACGAGCCCCCAACAGAACACTCAACCCGGTCACATTATACTGACAACGGGCCCCCAACAGAACACCCTAACCGGTCACATTATACTGACAACGGGCCCCGGCCCCCAACAGAAAACTCAACCCGGTCACATTATACTGACAACGGGCCCCTAACAGAAGACCCTAACCGGTCACATTATACTGACAACGGACCCCCAACAGAACACCCTGACCGGTCACATTATACTGACAACGGGCCCCCAACAGAACACTCAACCCGGTCACATTATACTGACAACGGGCCCCAACAGAACACTCAACCCGGTCACATTATACTGACAACGGGCCCCCAACAGAACACCTTGACCGGTCACATTATACTGACAGCGGGCCACCAACAGAACACCTTGACCGGTCACATTATACTGACAACGGGCCCCCAACAGAACACCCTAACCGGTCACATTATACTGACAACGGGCCCCCAACAGAACACTCAACCCGGTCACATTATACTGACAACGGGCCCCCAACAGAACACCCTAACCGGTCACATTATACTGACAAAGGGCCCCCAACAGAACACCCTAACCGGTCACATTATACTGACAACGAGCCCCCAACAGAACACTCAACCCGGTCACATTATACTGACAACGGGCCCCCAACAGAACACCCTAACCGGTCACATTATACTGACAACGGACCTCCAACAGAACACCTTAACCGGTCACATTATACTGACAACGGGCCCCCAACAGAACACTCAACCCGGTCACATTATACTGACAACGGGCCCCCAACAGAACACTCAACCCGATCACATTATACTGACAACGGGCCTCCAACAGAACACACTATCCGGTCACAATTATACTGATAACGAGCCCCCAACAGAACACCCTAACCGGTCACATTATACTGACAACGGGCCCCCAACAGAACACCCCAACCGGTCACATTATACTGACAACGGGCCCCCAACAGAACACCCTAACCGGTCACATTATACTGACAATGGGCCCCCAACAGAACACCTTAACCGGTCACATTATACTGACAACGGGCCCCCAACAGAACACTCAACCCGGTCACATTATACTGACAACGGGCCCCCAACAGAACACTCAACCCGGTCACATTATACTGACAACGGGCCCCCAACAGAACACCCTAACCGGTCACATTATACTGACAACGGGCCCCCAACAGAACACCCTGACCGGTCACATTATACTAACAAAGGATCAAGTTGTTAATAATAAGGGTTAAGCTTAGTTTAAATACGTATTTAGATACTATCTAGACATTGGTATCTGCGGTACGCTATGTTGTGTTCTTGCATACTGACTATCGTGGTGTTATTTCACGTACTATCGTTCCTCATTAGCGCAAATACATCCTCATTTTTACGTAATAGCAAAAGATATGTACATTTCAGTACCATTGTAAACACGAATATTTCCACTTTTGTCGTATACATTTGTATATGCTTGCTGCAGTTTCGTCGATGGCTTATTTATATGTTGTGATATATTCGATTCTTTTTTTATTTTTTTTATCATATCACTTAACATTTTGCATTGTATATGTGATACATCTTTTGCAATACATAACATCATATTGTGTCCTTGTTTATTGATAACGAAGTATATCGTTTTTCGTTTACTTGTAGATTTTTTATTTGACGACATCATACCACAGCACCAGTTTCTGTTTGAAATTTATTATGAAAATCTTTAAAAGTATAATTAAATATTTTGGATACTTACAGAACATACGGAAGAAATATTAATAGATTGCGTTCCACGAACTCTTCCAACATCTGATATGCATCTGAAATGAGAAATGTTGAAATAGTTTTTACATTTTTAAACATGTTTCAAACGTATTGTTAAAAACAAGAAGGAAAAATCAACCTATTTTATCTATTGGCAAAATTATGCCATGTTACATCCATTTTGGTTCCGTTTTATTTCTGTTACGCGTCAACAAAAGCGTCAACAAAGCTATCATCCAAGTACAAAATCGATAAAAAACTTGGACAATATAAATAATTATATTAAACAAAGGAAATATTTCACAAAATCATTGAACAAGAAAAAAAGACCTTGTGTTCCCGTAGAGTAAGCAACGGATAAGTTAGCACATATTATCTATATTGCAAATATTTTTAATAAAATGTCTTACCCCTGTCTAGAATCCGGGAAAGGACGGATGAGAACGAAGTCCTTGTGACCAAGTTGTTGACTTAGAGACATTGACCTTGGTATAAACCGGACACAGGTCTGCACCTCCCACATCTGTATGGCGCGCTTGGTCCTATTCCACATATCCTTGCCTGGTACTGCCAACATGTACGTTTCATTTTACAATTTCAAAAATACACATTTTTGTCTTACTATTTCGAGATTCGAGTTGATTTTTCTGAAGTTTTGAAGCATACAATTATAGATTTGCTGTCGTGGATAAATAAAAATTAGAATAAGCAAATAAAGTGAGTCTTTTGATGGTTACTTTGCCATGATTATACAAATAAAGCTATTTCTTTTTTTTAACTTTCATTATCCTTTAACTGTATTCGTTTGAATTTGAGATCGATGACACGTTGATACTAACTTGTAATGACACAAATAATGCTAAATAAAAAACTAGAACTGTCTTCCGAAGGATAACTTATACCCCATAGCTGCTGGAAGTTTATAATCCTTTTCTTGAATTTCACATTAAGGGTGATGAATATCTCCGAAATATTATTTCAAATAAAGAGATGTAACTCCCTTAGAATATGTTGAACTCTGAAATTAAATGCTGATATAATATTCTGATCATTCATGTGAATGTAAAATTTGATCAAAATCTATACGAACAAGTTTTTCCCACAAATGACCTTAACTCCCGTATAAGGGGTTGCAATCGGAAATTCAAATGCGATGCACAACTACAAGTTGTTTTGCATCAAGTGACATATCTCCCTAAAAATATTTAAAAATGAGAGATAAGTTGAAATATGAACAGGATATATCAGTTTGACATGAATGCTCTCAATGACATACATTAGAATGCAATCACTTTCACACTACATGAAATAATCTATGATTGTTATGCTTACCAAAGCTCGGATCGATTTCATAAGGAACTATCGCTTGCGGCCAATACGAATTTGTATCCGCCAAAATCTTCCTCTTCCTTCCGTATCTCCCCGATTTCCTTGCCGCAATGTCATCCCGTATAACTTTCTCCTGGATAGGAGTCAGAATCATATCTCCTTCAAACGTACCGGGCACTTCCTCCTCGGGGGTGTCCGGGGTGTCATGATCAATTTGTGTTAGAGCCTGAATTAGCTCCGGTCGACTTGAATCCTGCAAATAAAAGGTAAATTTTAAGATGGTTATAATGGTGTGAAGAAGATATACGTTTGCAATTGATGCAAGAAGGTGCGAAATGTGTTTTTATAATATCTAGACGTCGAGAAAGTGACTTTTAAGATTTAATCAAATACTCTAAATCACTTTTATTACGCGAGGTGCGCGTTAATTGGTGAGGAGATTCAATCGCGAATTCAAATACCTCGCGATTATTTCTATCTATAAAGGTGCCCGTGTTTATTCTATCGTCATCAGCATTGCTAGATAGACGTTCGCGAAATTGCGTTCGTTCTCGCTAAAATGTCTGAAAAAGTAAGGCTGGCGAAATCAAAGTGATTTACAGTAGTGCATTAAGTTAATTATTTTTGATGTCGTAGCATATGATTGTTTATCATTCAAGAAATTTCTTACATTTCAGGCTGTAGGTTTTCGAACAATATATTACTGATCATATTATTCATGTATGTATAATTGTATTAAGTTTAATAACTATTCACAGTTTTTGAAACAGCTATACATAAATGCAACATTGCGTTTATGTTGCATAAATTATTTGTGTAATCCATGTTTATTGCTTGAAACTTATGTTATATATTTCAGGCCTCATAATTGTATATTTCGAAAAGCATGAAGTTTCTAATTAATGAATTATGATATAAGTTCACTAACACAATCATATAGCTAATGCACATTGAAACAAATCTACAATGTATTGTTGGTATAGATACAAGTGGTCACTTGCATGTTGTAGAAACAAGTTGTAAATTCGCAGAACAAAGGAACAACAATTATTATAAAAATATAAAAAGTATGAAATATGTACGATCGCTCATTAAGTAATTAATTCAACTAAAACCAGCGTTTGCAGCTAATGTTATTTTCTAAGTAGCATTTACCTGTATTTGTAAAGCGTTGCATATCAGCAGAATATAAAGGTATGAAATATGTACGAAAATTCAAGAAAATTAATTCAATTGAAATCAACGTTTGTTGCCAATTTTGTTTTCTAAATAGTACTTACTTGTATTGGAAAAGTGTTGCATATCAACAGAATATAAAGGTATGAAATATTTACGAAAGTTCAAGAAAATTAATTTAATGAAATCAACGTTTGTAGTTAATTTTGTTTTCTATATACTTACTTGAATTGGTACAGCGTTGCATATCAAACCAATCGTCAAAATTACTGTAAAAACATGTAGAGACATCATTGCACCGAACCGCTCCATATTATGCAAGAAAAAATACGGTTTAAATGTTATAAGCTGTCCACCTTATTTCTAATATCTAGCCAATCCGTGAAGGGCTGACCATTTCATTAAACCTGCTGAATGTAAGCTAAAGTTTGCTGTGTCTGACGACAGAAAGTAAAGGTATGCCCTTTGTTAGGTTTATCCTGGTATTTATACAAATCAGACCGTAAATGTTATCACCTGTTTCGTACCTTTCCCCATCCGTAAATCGCACCCTGTCAATTAGTCCGGGCCCAAGTTTCACAAGATTAGTCAACTTAATGAAATATTCATATTGATAAAACAAGTTTTGTAACACTGATTAACAAATAAGAATTATGAATAGCGGATATACTATAAAGGAAATGCCTATCCATACACAATTAATATCTTAATATATTTGTTTAGAAAAATCCCTTGAAAAAAAAAGACTTGAAAGACATATTTGCGTTAGATTAGACTAACAAGGCATTTGAGTTTATATAATAAGGACATGTTAGGTTTGACGTTAATTGTGGGGCAACAGATAGCATTGAGGAATTATGTGTGGCTCTCTGTTGGTATGACGTCTGATAGAGGAAAACAAACACCATGTAAATCTCAAGGGCAGTGAATGCCATGGTAGCGATGGCTGGTGTCGTGGTATGCGACGTAGCACGTGAAATAACATATTGTGATTTAATCAAGGACGATAGTGCAACCAAAGAATTTTATCTCAATTTGCATGGATTCTTACCTATGTAAACATATGCAATAACATATTTTAATAAAAATAAACAATTAATTTAACATTTTGATATTTTGAATGAAGCACATTAAGCTTTTATAAATCTTCTTCTGACGCAGTTACATTTGCAGAATCACTGTCAACTGACACTTGGCACGTCCCTTGGCAGCCGGGTTTGTATACAAATAGACAAGAAAAGTGTAAACAAATCTTTTAAAGAAACTGGCTCATGAGGATTCGTTCAATTAACATATTTTATGAAAGCAAATGTTTTATCAATATTATCAATGTACATGATACATCAGAAATGCGACAAACTTTTGATAGGTCATTCGGCTCATTTAGATATAAGAGTTTTAATATTCGACGGGGAACAAATACCTCTAATTTTTTTTTCATAAGAAAAACAAACGTACATGGGCGAAATTACTTTTGGAAAGATGGAAAAAAATCCGAAGTAATGAGTAAAAGTTAAACATATTATATCAGATGACTAATGAAAGCCTATATTTTGTTAATATCAAAAGAAACAAAATATTCATTTGGCTTATATTTTAAAATGGCGGACATTAATATTTCTACATGGCGGGTGTTGTCGATGAAGCAGAAGATGCTTACTCTTCCGAAACACTTGGTCTTATTCTCTTGTACTTTTACAAGGGTCGCCATTTAAACATTTCCTTTGTTCAAATTTTGCCCATAGTTTAATTAATTGTGAGTTCGGATAATGGTTTTGTTAACGATATTCTCTCATTTGTTAACATGTGTTCTTAAGGGAAAAGACAGAGGAGTTCAGAAAACTGTATCGATTTCTTAAACAGGTACAGTCAACTCCCTTAAGTACAAATTTAAATACACGATAAAATTGTAATATATTCTGGTATATATTAGACAGGTACACTTGGTAAATATTAATGACGATAATAACAAGGTGCTTTAAAATGGAGGATAAAACATGTTGAGCGAAAGGCTAATCGTTCACATGGTCCTTAAATAATCAATCAGGCATTATTATATAATGGTAAATAAGCAGTATATACTTTTATTTACTAAATAAACTTAATAACGGTACATAGTATTCACATTTTCGTACATGTAGTACACGATTTGAAATTATACAGAATTTAATTTTACATATGAATTCATAAATTAAAGGGGTTTTACGCACCTGACCCTTCTGCTTTTATATTAGTTTAGGAATTTTGGATTCCCACCTTTTGGCCCCCAGCATCACTGAAGAGTCCTAGGGGGACGAAATAGCTGTATGGTGCAGTTTATTAATTTTTTCGGCATACTGTATCTAGTACTAAATGTAAATGGTGCAGCACATGTGTGTGTTACGTCATCCTTCGTGAGTTCTTTGTTAAAAGACGTTTATAATGGCAATATCAACGATATAATGTCTTAAAATAAACATATTGTTTACAGGTATCAGTAGATACAATAAGCCTTTTGAATAATATCAAAGATTCAAAGCTTTTGGAATTATCACAGAATGCACAAAATGATTTTGTCAAATAAAATGACATAAGCCCAATAAACGCTAATAAAGCAAGATTTAACAAATCACCTGTTTGTAATTTAAGCAGTTCATTAAATAAATGATTGTTGCATGCAACTTAACGAATAATGTGTTTTATATCAATAAAGATTCGTTTAACATTTTAATATGATGTAAACTAGAAATGGAGCCGACTGCACACGAACACATCCACAATGATAATATTAACAATTAAATCTTTGATATTATCGTATTTGTCGATATGTGAACAACTGTATGCATACAATATTGTTACACTATCACTTTAAACACAATACGCGGATGGAAACAAAATACATTCCACAAAGACTTGATTTATAGATATGTCGTTTAGAAGTTTCTCGAGAAAGTAGACCTTGCAATATTTTATCGTATATTGTATGTGGGTGTTCATAGATAGATAAAAAGTACTTTTACATCAATCATTTCGCAGAACAAGTCTTAAGTGCTCAAAAGCATCAGAGGAAATGCAAAATGCACTGCAATGTTTTATTCTGTTTTGTTTACAAGTGAATTTATGAGATTTAATCCTGCATCTGTTTCAACCAGTCAAAAGAAAATGTCGTTTTTGTCATGTTTACATCCCACGAAAAATCTCTTTCGTTTGAAATCTTATCAAGAGTTGACCAGCCCAGCCTGTCGTAAACAAGACCTGCGTCACAACAAGGCCCAATAAGGCCCCACTGACATTCTCCGCACACGTCGTTACGATATGCATTATCGAACGCTCACTAAGGTCTCCTTTTAACATAAGTTAATCCCATTTGATCTTCGATTTTGTGTAAATGGATAAGTGTTAATTACAAAACGATACGATTATGCATGATGAAAGGAATGAAGGAAAAGGAACAAGTCATTCCAACTAAGCAGCGATTATGTTTTTCAATGTCTCGGAAACAAGGGAACAAGAGGGGAAAAGGCCTAGTTATGTGAAAGACCGGATACGAATGATACAATTAGACATACCAGGCCGATTCCCTTGCCACGTAATATCTATATATCTCCAGCATGTTGTCCTGATAGTTTTGGCATTATATTAAATTGAATGTGCATGTGAATTTGGATCACAAAGAGGTGTGGCCTGGATTTAGGTGATTACATGTTGCTATAGAGCGGGGGGTATTGTTATGAATTCATTGATTTCAAAATAGGAATTGTAATAAATCATTTCAAAGATGTAATGCATTATATCAATATGTCAAGTGGTATTTGTTTTTAAGAAAATGAAAACAAATGAGTACCAATGCACTGCAACAAATTTTCACTGCCTTGACGCCCGTTTTGGGGAGGGAAGGGGGCAAATTTGGAAATAGACCACTTACTTACCCAACATAATTAAACTACAACTTTCATTTTGTGATCAATATGTTCAAAAAACAAATATAAATAATTAGCAGAAAATAGCAGCATGCCTTCTGTCATTTAATAATATGTCAAGCAGAATTCTTTTGACCCATTATCCCACTCATTAACTCTTTAATTTTGTCCCAAGCCAGGAAAGAATGAAGCTGAAATTTATCCTAACATGTTAACATGAAAACACTTCAATAATTTGTTGTATCCAACGTTAAAACTGTGTATCGTGTTATTAAACAGTGTCATTGTCACATTCCTTTTTTTCTGGATACTATAAACCTTGTCGGGAAATCTTGACACGGGTGGTTTCGTTTCTTTAACTATTAGTACTGGAGATGAGATCCTAGCGGCAAAATGGTCATATGATGCAAAAATATTACCATTTTTATCTACCACTATCTTTTAAAAAATGTGCATACCGGTACTTTATTTCTACGTAATAGTAAGGCATTAGTAATACTTGATAACATATTGAGCATTGAAATCTTACATATGGTCAAGATACCATGCATTGTAAAATTGACATCTTAAAAAATGCACATGTATAAAATACAGGATACAGGAGCATATCATAAATCAGTTCAAGTAGAATTAATTTGCAGAACTCTTTAATTATAACTGTGAAGTACAGTTTCTTATATGACTAGGTAAAAAGTGGTCCTTGATATATAAAATTAAAAAGGGATTGCGATCACAATTAATATACATTACTACATTATGATATGCATAATATCATTCAAGATTTGGGCAGCTCAATTTTTAAGTACCTTGTATATTAGAAGTCCGTGGTTGTTTTATTTTTCTTTGCTATAACCAGCAATGACAACCATGTGAAAAATATATTACGCTATTGATCTTATAAAACAATTCATTCCCTTTTAATAGTTGGTTATTTAATGCATTTTAGTCTAATAAATATATAATTTAGCAGCAATATTTTGCTATATATATAATGTGTCAATTATTTTATAAAAGACGACGTGATATATAACTGATTACGCTTGGTTTGTACCCTCATGTATTTGTTACACGACAGCTAACAGTTCAGGGAAATACCCAAACAAGGAACTGTCCTGTTCCGTTATCTTAATGCAGTACCATTGGCTATGTGCTGACCTATTAAGTGAAATTACTTTAAAGTAGGTCTATGTTTATGGGTCGATGATGTTACAGTGTGTTTCCTTTGATATTCAAATATGTTACGGAAACTGTTTCTCTCGACCAGTAAATCTTTGATTTACAGGTAAATCCAGTTTAAGTTTAATGCATACCTTAAATCGATAACGGGATGTTAAACCATACATGAAGACGAAACTACGTCAATTTTAAATGAATGCTTCGGAATACTTTATGGTACTTTACAAAGACTTGTTAAACAATGTGTATGTTTAAAAATATGTCATCTTATTGAAAACTTGAACAAATTTTGAAAAAATTACACGCACAAAATGTAACGGGGATGTTTCTAGTAGTGCTTATTTGTTATAGGAGCCTGCCCCTGTCCATTGCTTTATTAGATCTACTCCATATTTTAATTTAAATTTAAACAGTATTTTATTTAGTATAATCAAGAATATACAATATAATACAAACTGAGATCTGGTGAAGCATCTTGAGACAAGCTAGTAGCTTATATTAATCCATTTCCCTCAGAATATTGGCTGACTTGAATTGTGTAGTGGTCAAATAGCAAACACTGTTTTGTACTTATAATGAAGAAATTAATGACAAAAAATAATAAGTAGTTTACAGTAAAGTCAGTTTTGAAAATTATTGAACACTCTTGAACATTGGGGGAATACAAATAATTATTAGCAATTTGCTCAAGATACAAAATGTACATGAATATATAATTGTATCAATTATGCTTGTTGGGGATAGTGATAACTTCAAAATAAAGAAGTTAACTAAAGGTTAACTAGTATGTATTTACTCAAATATTTTAGTATATAATATGAAATTATGTTCGGTCCCAATTATTGTTTCATTTTCGGAATCTGTCAGTTCTGGATTACCTGATAAAAGAATATCTGTGTTCAAATCAAAATCTAGGCTAAATATAAATCTTTCTCTTTGAATCGTGTATTTTTTTGCATATAAAAAGAAAGGGAAAGATATCTTCTTTATATCCAACTGTAGAGAAATTGCTCTCCGTTATATTTCTGCTGAACAGGTGTACTTTCAAAGTACTACAATTTAAGCGAAGTCTGATGTGGAGTATTTGAAAAGAGCGTTGCCAAAATTTCTCTAAGAAGGAGGGTTTTATCATTTTTATTGGGGTATTTTTCCAAGATGTTTAAGGAGGGATTGTTTCTTATCTCTGCTGGTATAGAATTTCATAATTCTGCTGTTGGTGGTAAAAAAAAGATATTTTATAATAATTTGTTTTGGAATGGACAGATAATAAGTGATTCGCTCGTCTGGTTCTGTAATCATGTAAATCTGAGTGTTGGGAAGTGAACAGAGATAATCTGAAGTATTTTTGTGAAACATTTATGAAACTGAATAATTTTATGTTGTTTCCTTCTATCTAATAATTTTACCCCACATAAGTCTTTGTATAATAATTCTGTATTGACTAGTTTGGTTGCATCTGTTACTAATCTACCTGCCTCTATTTGAAAATGCTCTAGTCTATCAATCAAATATAGTTGTTAGGGTCCCATACAGCATCTGCGTATTCTGAAATTGATTGTATATAAGATATGTAGAGAGTTTGCAAAGAGTTCCTATCAAGAACAAATTTTGATTTTCTAAGTATGCCTAGACGTTTTATTCAACATATAATTAATGTGATCAGTCCAGCCGAAATCAGATGACAAATACACACCTAGGTGTTTGTGAGACGTTACATTGAATACAATAGTGTTGTTCATAAATACTGGCGGATGGTTTGGCCAGGGACATATATATACGTCCCTGGTTTGGCCTATTATATTTTTTACTAACTAAAATCGACTCTGTTTTAATTGGATAAAATGTTACAAGCCATGTATCAGCCCAAGTATTTATTTGTGATTGTTAATTGGTTTGTTGTAATAGGATTATCAATAATCATGTAAGACTAGTATCATTTGCGAAAAGTTTAATTGTGCTTACAATGTCTTTGACAATATCATTTATGTAGACAAGAAATAAAAGTGGCCTTAAAATGGATCCCTGGGGAACTCCTGCAGTAATTTTCTTAGATGATGATGATTTCCAGTTTATAACAACCTTTTGATGTCTATTTGATAGATAATTTTTAAACCAACCAATAAGCTTCCCAGAAATTCCCGCCCGTTGAAGTTTGTTTATATAAAGTAGCCCTTTGTGCCAAACTCGATCGGGCGTTCTGATTGGTTGAGATTTTCTTTTCATACCTCTAAGAAAAAAAAATCCGAAAATGGCGCGAAAAATGTGACGTCACAATACGGCAATTGACGTTGCGTATTGATTTGTAAAAAAGAATCCGTTGTTAGATCAGTCAAATTGTGCATAAATGTTTTAAACTGAAAATATGTTTCAAAAATTAATTGTACAGTAATTGCATCAAGCATTGATGACAATTCTTTTTTAGTTTCATAGGGTTATGAAAAAACATTTTGCTTGCAAACTTTTGTAAGAATCCGCTACGCGGATGCATACAGTTTGCAAACAATTTTTTGTTTCATACCCCAATGAAACTAAAACAAGTTGTCATCAATGCTAAAGCAATTACTGTACTATAATAGACTATTCCTGACATGACACAATACGTCTATTTCTAAATGACTTGGGTAAAAACTGGTCTCGTAATTGCCGATGGAAACATGCCTCTTGTTTAATGCTTGGAAATAAGACCGATTTGCTTAAACAACTTTAGTATCAACAGGTGCTTGTGAATAAAGACATAAAATATGCAGGTATGATAAATTATGTATCAAAATTAATAAAATAACATCACTCTGTGTTAAATAACATAGGATGATGAGGCCGTGGAGTGTATATATTTACACGAAATGACATAGAGCAAACCATGCACGATTTATAAGGTTGTGTTAGTTTTAACACAAAGAACAATTCAAAAGCTAATTTTATTATCTCACAATATTTGAAATGAAAATGTTCCATTAAAAGCATAGTGATTTTCTGATCTGGAATATAATGAATAACAAAACTTGTATGTTTAAGATTAAGATCTAAATAGATCGCTAATAACTCATAATATATTTTTTCCAATATTCAAGCTAACCATGCTTCATATAAACGAGTCACGTACATTAATTTCGCCCTGACGTGAAGTCATACCGTCTATTTATCAACCGGGTATGTAATGTAAGATATTATTGACAGGGTACAGATTCCAATATTGAGCCATTTCAATTGGTGACTTGTGTCAAAGGAGAGCACTGACCCACATACATGTGCGAATAGAGTTGATAATAATAAAAGCAGGACGAAGAAATATGTATACAGTAAGCATATAATTATGTAAAGTTGATGTAGGTCGTGGGAGAGTACTTACATAGCGTAATTATTCAGGGATATAGCGGGATAAGATAAAGTTGTCATACTTAACATACAGGTGACATAATTATATCAGAACGGAGGAGTATAAATTCAACAGTTAGGATGGCTACCAGACCCTGAGTTTTATGAAGAATTGCCCCACTCCATTTTAATAGGCCTACTACATATGTAGTTTGATATTTTTCTGCCTCTAGTTTGGATGTGACCAAGAAATACATGGCTGGTGTCATCGATGAAGCAGAAGACGCTTACTCTTCCGGAGCACATGGTCTTATTCTCTTGTACTTTTGCAAGGGTCTCCATGTAAATATTTCCTTTGTTCAAATTTTGCCCCTGGTTTAATTGATTTTGTGTTTGGATTATGACTGTGTTGACGCTTCGGTATTCCTATTTTATTTCAACAGTTAGGACTGGCTATAGCTACACTGTACCAGACCCTGAGTATTATGAAGAATTGTCCCACTCCATCTTCCTAGGCCTACTAGTTTAATATTGATATACCTATGGTTTGGATGTGACCAAGAAATACATGGCTGGTGTCATCGATGAAGCAGAAGACGCTTACTCTTCCGGAGCACCTGGTCTTATTCTCTTGTACTTTTGCAAGGGTCTCCATTTACATCTTTCCTTTGTTCAAATTTTGCCCCTGGTTTAATCGATTTTGAGTGCGGATTATGATTTTGTCGACGTTTCGGTAATCTCTTTTTTTCCTTTTTACAAGAATGAGACATTCGAATTATCAATAGTATCTGAGATATTTTATTTATTTACTCATTCACCCCCGTAATTCCTTAATGAACTATTCCAACCTTTGAATTGGAAGAGTTCAAATAAGTCTTCAAGGGCGAACGAGGAGTAAATATCAACACAAAGTTAGGATCATTCTATAATAATGTATAAAAGGTATACTGTATAACATATGGAATGGGTAACAGTAGAAGAGAAAGGGATTTAGGTTTGGGACAAGTTATATTATACAGTATATACGTACCAGTGTTTAAAAAATGACACAGAATTGTTTTTTTCGTTAAAAGCGTTAGAAAAGAGGACTTTCGTGTACATGTAGTTAAATATTAGGTAACTTGATAAGTTTAATAAGATGAACTTAATAGCTACATTGTGAATGATAAAGTATAGTAGACATGAAACTCGTAAACTTATAATTAAAAGCTACATCCGGTTTGTCTTTGTATTTGATTGATATTAAATCTCTTAACTGCAAATTGACATGGCATGAAAAATTTGAAATTATAATCCTTTTGATAAAAAAATATAAATTTATGCATTTTCTTAAACCCCACGAAGACGATGTTTTGATCAACGCTTTTATGATTTTAGTAGTCTTATTTACGGTGACCTTCTTAGTGGTGTGCTCCCTATAATCGCTAGGCACTTCCGGTTGTTTTTTCTGTGATTTGACGTGGAAAAACAACAGGTAAACTAACAGGTGAGGTCTACTATAAACAGGTCATGTTATACGTCACCGATTTCCGTTTTTCTGTCGTAATATTCATGCTGAATCAATTAAGAAAGAAGGCATATGTTGTCTTTGCAATAATATCATTTACTTTTAAAATTAGTCTGTCCCGAATAGACCGGCAATCGGCGGCATGTTCAGATAACAAGTTGTATCTGTCAACAAGATTATCATAATATTCACATAAATAGATAAGTTCACACAGTATTATGTGTATATAAGGGAGATATGGAAGGTAATCACATTGAATGTTTTATAACGTCACATGTATGTGCATGGTGTACATGCATGTATCATCAATTATTATGGACCTGTATATGTGAGGTCGATATGGTGTTATATAAGGGTAATAACCCTGTAGAACTAACTATTAACCGAGATTATAAGATATGCAACTTGTTTACAAAAGCCTGAAATTACATTAATAGTATTATCTATCTTGATAAATTAGAACATCGAATTAACAGTGGGGCACTTTTACCTGACTATGCTTTAAGTATATATAATCAGCTGTTAATGATGTCATAATTAACACAATATCGATATAAGTCGGAAGGGTTCTGACTCTCTGACCCGCTAAATATTTGATGACAGGCGGTTGTAATAGTCAGAATTCCTCCTTTTTTTTTTTTTGTTAATTGATATGATCCTTTATTTCAAATTTAACATTTCTACACATCTCTGTAGCTGCAGGAAAAAAACATTTTATTGAGTTAACTTTGCCAGGCTCATAAATTAATCTTATAGATACAAGATGTGATAAAGTAGTTAGGGTTGCCAGTAAATTCTAGGGTCGGTCGTGATAATTTTGAATCACACATATTATTCTTTTCTTGCCTAACAAGGGTGGACGGAGATTCTTTACGTTAGGGGTTATAGGAAATTTAAGTAACAAAACACAAGGTGCTAACCCCTATAGCTAGCTGACTTTAAATCACCACCATAATCTGGTGCCCCAGTTGTCATTTTACCTCCCAGAATTAATTATGTTAAATTTACTGAAATGTTGCATTTTCCTTCATTTTTTATGTCAATAACTACCCTAATAATCCTTAGGATTTGTTTTTTTCTAATTATCCTTCGCTGTTTTCAGTTGAAAAATATGCTTTAAAGATTAAAGAGTGTAAATTTGTGATTATTTAATATCCCCCTTTGAAGAGCTTTTTTCCCTCTAAAGTAAAAAAAGGTAGTTTCCCCTTAATCCTAGATTAACCCCTGATAGAGTAATTGAAACAGCTGGTATACATACAGAGTGATTTCACTTTAGAATAGTACAATGATATACATGTACATCACAAGCTATAACTGTCCGCAATATTATATATAGCCATCTGGTACATGTGACTTTATTGTTATATAAAATATTCAATATTTGGTTTGTATTGTTACATACAATTAGAGCTAAATTTGGATAAGCATGATAATGAAACAGAATCAATGTTTAAAGATTATCTACATGTACATGTAAGTATGTTTTGATGAAAATATAAAGATAGGTTTATTTCTGGTGTAGGACATAGGACATTTCATGGTCCTCTATATACCAGACTCAAAAAAATAGATTGATTTATATACAGAACACATATCAAAAACATACACAATAATTTAAGATTAAATTTCAGTCCTGTACACTACATTATGTTATATATGGTTATTTCAGCTGCGTAGTTATAAAAAATATCTTGTTTTTTCAAATGATTGTCCAAAGCGTTTTTTTGAAAGCGTTTATACTGGGTGCGGATATGATACATTATCATGTAGTTTCAGGTAGACTCTCAGGGATAATTCTGACTCTCAAAATCTAGATTTTCAGGAAAAATATGGGTAAAAATCCCTAAATCTCCCCCCAAAGTTATCCCTGGAATATAGCTCTTCCAATATCTTACTGTCCTTATTGAGAAAGTATTTTTCCTTGCTGCTGATGTTGCACGCTTAGGGTAGATTTTCTTAGAGTCTCCTCTACCACTGTGATGCATCTTCTCATAATACGTACGACACTATTACAGCAGACCTTTCTGTAAATCCCATTAAGTATCTTGTACAATTCAATCATTGTACATGATAGATCATCTTAGTTAATCCTAAGGAGAAAATATACTGGTTCTCCAACAAAAATTGAGATAAAATTAGTCTGAAGAAATAAAATGTGTTGGTTTCCTAATCAGGGGCCTTTAAATACTAAATTAATTCTTTTGTTGTTGGTGAAAGTTCATTTTATAAATGGTTCAAATGACGAGATTTTGAAAGAGTATCTGCAGGATAAAATAATTTTTTCATCGACAAATGATTAATTAAATGCTGTTTTCTTGCATAGACGTCCATTGAAGGAGTGATCAGATTTAATAAATAATATCACAAATGTGTTTATGACATATTTTACGTCTAAGGGATATAGATTTAATTATTACAATTAAGGTCTATCTTCTCCCCTGAAAAGCAAATATAGCTTCTTGCTGATTGATGTAATTAGTCTGCACTAGCTATATATATAAATATAACATGTATATGTCGTGAAAATCCTACATACCCAATATACACTTTAGATACTTCACGTATAATGAAATCCATTAAGATTTCCTGATTCGCTCACTCTTAGTTTAGGTGTATTGAAGCATAAACTCATGAACAAGGCTATATATTATAGATATCCATTAGCGTTATTCTTATATATATATATATATAATGGAGAGGAAAAAGCTTTTCAGTGCAATGCATTTACTCAATATATTTAGTCTGTATACCTGTACATAGGCTATACACATCACCTTAGGATGTTTCTTTGCTAATTTGTAAGGACCTTCGGCTTCCGATCAGCCGAAGGGATAAATTATATGCAACATTTAGAATTGAAATCTATTTTTTTTTCATGTTTTATGCATATTCTGTTTATGTGATGTAACATGTATTTTATGTGTCTTGATAAAGGGGCGGATATAGCCTTACAAATTTGACAATTTGTTTGTCCGTACTGTCGCTATTACTTCCACGATCATGTACATAGGGTATATATATAGAGAGAGAGTAACACAGAAACACAAATGACGAAGGAAGACAATTTTTGACTCGTGCCCTAACCGGGCCTCGAACTCACGATCTCCGGCACCAAATCGCCTAGCCAGAAATATCTGCGGCCGTTACCACTGCGCCAACTTGACATCCTCAAAAAAGGATCAAAAACAATAAGTGTATATGTTACATTGTGTTTAATATATTGTAAGTAACGTAAACATGGAAACACAAATGAGGAAGGAAGACAATTTTTGACTCGTGACCTATCCGGGCCTCAAACTCACGATGTCCGGCACCAATACATGTTTACTAAAAGTGAAATGGTTAAATCATATATCATCACAGAGAGTCAGAGTTTATGATAAATAAAAGCATCTTCCTTATTTTTTATGGCACTTAAATTAGGCCAAATAAATTAAGAGTATTTGTTTCCTGTTAGCAAACCTATTTTAATGTATTTAATTTGTGCCTAGATAGTAATTAATTTTCCCCTCTGCCGTTTTTTTTTGTAAATTTTCCAATGGATTTAAAGAGAAATGAATTTATAATCTTATAAAATATCTTGATAGATAAAAATGTTTGCCTATATTTATAAAATTAATTTATCAGAGATTTGTCATCATAATGATTGCATATTTTATTATTGTACTAGCCGGCTCATCAAAACAAAAAACTTATACTGATTACAGGGATAGAAACAAATGTCTTAATTACTTATTCTATCACAGTCTACCAATCATGATGTTATTTTGTCTACAAAAAAAAGTGCTGGAGCATTATGTTTAATTTTTAAATAATTTCAACTTTGTTCTTTTTTACCCAAACCTTTTTCATTCTTTGCTGATATTCCTTTTAATTTAACATTGCTTAAGATTTTTCTTAACCTGGATATTTTCTTTTTAGTTATCTGGGCTGTTGATTTTTCTATATCTTTGTCATTTTCAATTCTATCATTAAAAAGCAGTGATGGAAGTTTTTCTCAGCTTTTATATTTGTTAATGATTTTGTCTGCTTCAGTTTTTCTTCTACTTTTCTTCTCGGAAATTTTATATATAATATATAAATTAAACAGATTGTAAGAACTATAAGAAGATTTTATATATTTTTTGCATAATTTTATGTTGCCTTTGCTATCTAACTGATGATAAATTAAAAAGAAAAAAAAAGTTTACAGGTCCTATTAAGCCTCCCGGCTAATACCTCCACATATTTATATGTTGTTAGCTTTATCATTATGCTCAAATTGTGTTATAAAAGAGACTTTGGCTGGAAAATTATACCGTACTTTCATACTCTTCTGAAAAATCTGGTCTTCTCTACATCTTTCGTTTATTAATATTTTGCCCCTATTCTAATTATTTGAGTACAAGTTCTGATTAAGGTTTTGTTGATGCTTCAGTTATTCTCTGTTATTTGTTGCTCAACTGCAGTGCCGAGTGGTTATATATATAAAGGTGTCCTGACATTTTACCACTAGCCCTCCACTTCTGGGTTGCGAGTTCGAATTCCACGTGGGGCGCAGTTGCCAGGTTCTGACCGTAAGTGGCTGGTTTTTCGCCAGGTACTCCAGCTTTCCTCCCCCTCCAAAACCTGGCACGTCCTTAAATGACCCTGGCTGTTAATAGGATGTAAAACAAAATAAACCTGAACCAATTTTTTTCTCCACCAATCTGTACTTGGATATTTCTATCTACAAACTTGTACTTGTTTATTCAACTGAAGTTACATTACAATTATTTGTGATGTGCAATGCATATTTCAAATCATTATGAACAATCAAGTATTGGGTTGAAACTAAATATTGCAATGAAACTCCATATTTTTTATTTCAGCAAGAAGCCGATTGATTTACTTGCGAACTGGCGGAGCATGTAACACAGTCTTGCTATACAAGTACTTGCTTCGTGCAAGTTTGAGTCTCGGTTTCCATGGAGACATTGTTATCAGACTCGGAAAATTACTATGACAACCATAGAAGAGGAAATAGATCAAATGCTGTCAAATACTCCAAGGTCAGAATCTCTGACCTTGAGGATGAATCGGATGAAATTGCAGATGGAGGTAAAACATATTTTTCCCTTTTTCTTCCCCACAAAAATTTGAGGAAACTACATGTGCATGCATTGTGTATGTTTTGGTTTGAATGAATAACAATAATATTGTAACTGTCAATTGAAGTTGGATTGCATAGTGTCAGTATACACCTTGCTTTATGATTTTAGCTGTATTTGTGATAAATCATCAGTGTCTTTTAAAACATTAATTATAAACAGATGCCAATTGAGCTTTCACCATCTCCCTGGGTAATGTAAATTGTGCATGTCCTTTAACTATATAGTTACATTAATTTGTTGTGTGAGAGGTTATTTGCTTATTAAAATGATAATGGTTAGTCCAAAGAGTTCTATAACTCTGTGACCCGCTAAATATTGGGACAGCTCAGCGTACCCAGATGTCCAAATATTTAGCTGGTCAGAGAGTCAGAACCCTTAAACTAGATCATATGCAGTTTAACAGTTAAAGAACCGATTGATATTCATGGTTCGCGCTGGGTATTTTATAAATGTGGCCCTTTCCTAAATAAATGTGGTCCTTCTGCATAGTTTTAATGGGAATCCTGAAAATTACTGGGGTCCTTTTCAGTTTCTATATGCTTGGAATAGATAAAGGGACGGCTTCAACGCAAACCCTGATATTGATAATTTTTATCGGAGTCTCCTTAGCTACCAGAAATTATTAACAAAATAGCTCAGTGGATATTTCTGTTTTCGTGCAATATAACCTCTCTGTCGTATTACAGATTTGGAAGTGGTGTCTTTGATTCGGCGAGATGCCGGAGGTGACTTTGATGATGACTATAACGGGAAGACATTCACCGTCCAGGAGGCAATTGACTCCCTTGGCTTCGGACTTTTTCAGCTGAAGCTGTTCTTGATCTGTGGATTGTTCACAGTGAGTTATTAACTTGTTGTTTACTCTTCATAACACTTTGTGTTGTTTTGCTTTTAAATTTGTGTCAGGATTTTGAATTTAGTATTCGAGCACTCACCAAATGCAAGGTAACTTGATTTCTGAAATTTTGAGTAGAAAATTATTGTACTTGTATTTTTCAGCGAGTTGGTGAATGCCTGTTGAAAAGTGTAAACATTATTGTAATCTGTATGTACACATGACAGAAAATGTTGTTGAAAGCATCAAAATGAATTGTGAAATGCAGCCACTAAATAAATATGTATTGTAATACATTATGTAACTGTACTTGAAGTACACTGATTCTGAAAAATAAAGGTTATTTGATCACAATACAACTGTGATATTAAATTGTAAATCAAGACTGATTCCGAATGCATCGTAGTGCTGTCATTATCCACAAAATTGCGAGCAGGTTAAGTTTCTAATTTGGTGAGTTTAAATTTAACCCACTCACCACAAAATGCGAGTTGCTAAAAAAGTCAAATTCCCTCCGTCCGAATCCATCTGTTCATTCTTCTCGTCCTGTTTCTTTCTTGTATGACACTGCATTTGTCATTAAGGAACTTCATATTTATGTACGTAACCATGGTGAGGCATCAACTGTGTCGTGTATTAAAATTTAGTATGGCCTACTTTTAATACACGACACAGTTGATGATAAAATAAAAGATAAGATAACATTTTTCTCATCCCCCTCCCTCTTCCAATGCATTGAAAGATTTTGGAAAGTCATAATGGAGAACATGTTTTATAATATATCAGTTCTGGATTGTTTCACCGCATATTCGATTACATCAAGTAAAGAAAGTTGGCATAAGGATTGAAAGTATTTTTTTTTAACTTACATAGTGCTATGAAATATGTTAGCCGTAACTGTTTGTATCCAATTATTGATGTAGATATGGATGTAATGTACCGCTGACCTTTCATAGCACTATGAAAACTAAAAAAATGACTTTCAATCCATATGTACATTTTTACTTTAGAACAAATAGCTTAATTTCGTTTATAATTTTTCCAATTATTAGTTTATTCATAATCTGCATTTGTATATGCGTTTTTGTTAAACAACATTGTCAGAACAGCCCAATTTGAATAAAATTGGCGCCAATGATAATAAATTAGTCATTTGAGTGTTTGGTACAGGGGGTGTACTCCATGTTATTCAAAGACTCTCTTTGAACAAGCTTGATCTATGACATTTTTTTTATTAATGGAACATGCTCGCTAAATGTGACAATTACAATATATGAATATAAATACAAATTTTATTTATTTTAAAACAATTATGAAACATATTTAAGTGAACCAGTAAGAAAATGTGTGCATTTGCTTTTGCTTGAGACAAGAATCCTTAAAAGATGATAATAATATAAACAATTTCTGTTGCTAGGCAGCTGATGCCATGGAGATGATGTTGCTGGCCGTTTTGTCGCCTGTCCTTCGATGTGAGTGGCAGCTAGAAAAGTATCAAGTGGCTCTCATTACCACGGTAACCAACTTATCTTTGTTTTTATTGATGACTGCATTTATTGAAAAATTTGTGTTTGTTTGAATTAATTTCAACTCGCTCAAAATAAACTATGATAACATTCAAGGATATTTAATGAGTTAATCATTATATTGCAGGCATTGAGATTGTATATTTTTAGAAATGAACATGATACAGTACCAGGCTATAAGTATTGTTGCACCTACCATTTTCCCATTGACTTTAGTGTATTTCCACCAATTTTGAAAATGTCATCATACAATAACAGCTTTTGTTTGACCGATTCCATTAATCAATTTGTTTTTGGTAAATTTCATACCAGATTTGGGTTTCCAACACATAATTTTAATGCAGATGTAATCTGTATGATATATTATGTTGTTGAGATGTTCAAAGGTAAATGATATTTTTGAACTGATCATCTACCCTGATGTCATGGAAAATGTGACGTCGCAAATAAGCTCCAATTTAAAATTAAACAGCTCTCTTTCCTGTAGCATATTGAATGCAGCTGAACCCAGAATTATATTTTGAAAACTATACTAAATTCTAATGTATACCAAATAATGTTGATTATAATCATTCACACTGTACGTATAATGACATTTTCAAATTAAGTGGAAATGCACTAAATAATAATTAAAAAAGTCTATAGAGAATTGCTTGGTTATGCACCAGTGATTTCAATTTTCAAATTTGAGTAAAAAGTTAAAATAAAGAAAATCTAATACCGCAGTAACTCTAATAAAAAAAATGGACTGTATTGCCCAATTGATACAAAACTGGACTTTTAATTTCTTTTATCATAAAATGTATTACCCAACTCATACGGTAAAAAATGGACTTTTTATTTCTTTTATCACAAAATGTATTGCCCAATTGATACAAAAATGGACTTTTTATTTCTTTTATCATAAAATGTATGACTATCGATAAATAAATGGATTTTTTGTTTCTTTTATCATAAAATGTACTACTCAATAATAATTATTGTATTTGGAGCTCAAGATGAAAAGAATGAAATCTATTTATTACAATAATAATATATACATGCAACTGCCCCTTTGACTCTGCTTTTAAAAACTTTTTCAAGTCATGCAATAGTGATATAATTATTATACAATTATTTTGAACCATTAATTTGCAGGTTGTGTTCATCGGTATGGGTATAACAGCGCCTATCTGGGGGGCCATGGGAGACAAGTTTGGTCGCAGAACTGTGAGTAGAAATATTATCCGCACCGATAACTGATTTAAAGGCCCAATATACGTAACTTCAGGGAAATTTTCATGATTCTGAAAAATTCTGAAAAAAAATCCAGTTGATAACCATTCAAAAATAAGCCTAGAACAAAGTAAACCTGAGCGGTAACTAACAAGAAACTCTTGACAAAAAAATCCAAAGAATTGAAAATAATTCAGATGGGGCCCACTTCAACAACAAACCGAAGGTAGAAGACGGTTCGAAATGGATGCGTGTTTACAAATAGCGTGTTTCAACTGCTGCTGTACCAGTTACCACGTAAGAATTCATCTTGGATATTACTGATATCAGTTAATCTTAACTAACTCTATGAATATAAAAAGTTATTTATAGGCTTGATTTTCGCATCAAGTTTTGCCGAAAGTCACGTAAATTGGGCCTTTAATACTGTAGTGTGATTAAGAAACTGATTCATCCCTTAATTTTGATAATGAACTAGTCCAACCTTTGAATTGGAAGAGTTCAAATAAGTCTTCAGGGGCGAATGAGTAAAAGGAAAAGGAAAAACTGCATTATACTTCCTAAGTCATTTTAATGCAATATTCCACAATTTTCACATTTTTTTTTTACTTTTAAAAGCACAAGGACTTTTCTTTGAATCTTACATTTGCTTGATTTCAACACGTTTTTTTCCAATTTTGTGAAAATTCTGCAATATTTTTTCAAAACAGATCAGTGACTTAAGAGTTTTTATCAGGTAAGTTATATAATGAAGTGTATTATATTGTTATCTTAAAATTTCTTGCTGTTAATTTTATTTTTTTGTTTGTTTATTTGATCATCAGTGAATTCCATGCCAAAAGTTTTAGACTTTATGATGTCCAGTTTGTTTCTACAAAACCAGTAAGATCTGCACTTTAAAAATGTTTATGTATTTTGTTTAAAAGGTTGCTGTTGTTGTTTTTTTTTTTACGTTTTTCTTTTTTTTTTTTACGTTTTCTTATGCTTAAGTACAGTGAGATGTGCAGAATTTTTTTTTTTTAGGTTCTGAGATTTTTTTTAGGAAACTATTTATGCAACAGACAATTAAGAATAAAAGTTTATTATTTCAACTGATATGAATCTTGTTGTCTGCATGTGAGTGTTTGGGTGTTGGGTGTTGAGTAGGTCAGATCCCAATATTACCTCTTCATGTCCGATCAAGTAATCGAACCCCAGGCAGGCAGCCTTGGTGAACGACAAAGTAGGCTACCCACTGCATCACCTGACAACCGTTTGTTTTGAAATTGAAAACTATTACAACAGAATTTGTCAAAATGTCATTTTTATATTAATATTGCTCAATACAAAATACTGACATGGATTCACAAAGTTTGTCTTTTGAACTGACCTTCATTTAAGTTGTCCAAAGAATAAATTGACCCCCTTTCAAGGTAACAAAGGTCAAAGGTTTTGAAGTCAACTTTTCTGAATATCCAAAGTTCATCCATGTTGAAGGCTACTTAACTCTGGTGTTTATACTCTAGCTACCAGGTGAGCGATTCAGGCACATTGAACCTCTTGTAACATGATATCATATGTATATTGACATATCATATAGAACAGTGTGTAAAAGAGACTACAGGATTACAATGGTTCAGATCAAATTCAAGTGCAAGGTTGAATTTTATCCAAATAATGAATATTTCTGGACTCCTTCATTCCTGAAGATACTTTTGTGATGTTGAATTTAAAGATTGGAATTATACAGTAAAGGTACTTATTTTGGCAGGACTTAATTGGAACATCACTTTTATTTAGACAGATAAACACTAAGGAATTCATATGGTTTAAAGCGGCAATGTTTTTTTTACGATTTCCATTTTTAGCAAAAAAGTTTCAATCATTTATAGTCTAAACACAATTTGGTTTAATTTACTCACAGTGTATGTTATTTCATCACTTTGTGCTCCTAAATGTACTCAATTGACTGCTGGTAATTTTATTTATTTAGACAGCTGTTTGCCTGTTATACATTATAAGATATTAAATAATTAGCCTCTTTAAAGTTTACAATGTTTGACCTCAGTTTTACATGGTTGACTGGATTGGCTAGGCGGGTGTCGTCGATGAAGCAGAAGACACTTACTCTTCTGGAACACCTGGTCTTATTCTCTTGTACTTTTATGAAAGTCTCCATGTAAATCTTTCCTTGTTCATATTTTGCCCCTGGTTTAATCGATTTTGAGTTTGGATTATGATTTTGTTAACGATTCGGTATTCTCTTATTTATTTGATGTTATGGAAGATTTACATTTATCGACCTACAATTGTAAATATATTGATACATGTATGTAGGCTTATTATTCCATGGTGAGCCTATTGTTTGCCTATCTGTTTGTTTCTGAGTTTTTAATTCTTATATACATATATTGCACATACTAGGATTGTTGATTGGCTATAGCTTATATCTCGCTCGACTTTATCCCTTGTATTTTGCAGAAGTTATATACCTGGCAAATTAATTGAAACTAAATTAATATTAGCCAAGTTTCAACCTTTGGCATCATTGAACATGGTTAGCCTCTGGATTGGATAACTTTTGATCTTTGACCTCTATATTTTGTAGACACTGTACATGGTTAACCTCCGGATTGGCTAACTTTTGATCTTTGACCTCTATATTTTGCAGACACTGTACATGGTCAGCCTCTGGATTGGATAACTTTTGATCTTTGACCTCTATATTTTGTAGACACTGTACATGGTTAACCTCCGGATTGGCTAACTTTTGATCTTTGACCTCTATATTTTGCAGACACTGTACATGGTCAGCCTCTGGATTGGCTAACTTTGACCTTTGACCTCTATATTTTGTAGACATTGTACATGGTCAGCCTGTGGATTGGCTAACTTTTGACCTTTGACCTCTATATTTTGTAGACATTGTACATGGTCAGCCTGTGGATTGGCTAACTTTTGACCTTTGACCTCTATATTTTGTAGACATTGTACATGGTCAGCCTGTGGATTGGCTACTTCGGACTGCTGACCACCTTCAGTCCCTCCTACATTTGGATCCTAATACTCAGGAGCTTAGTTGGTGGAGGTTTAGCTGGGTCACCACAGTCGTAAGTATTTTATACTCATATATACAATGTATGTACCAATCTTTATAATGATAATATAGCTTCACTTTAAAAATGTGAGATTTAAAGCAGGTAGCTCATGTATAAATGGAAGGAGGTACATGGCGGGGTTTTGGGGGAGGGGGGGGGGGGGCAGGGTGAACAAGTGGTTAAAGGTTAATATTTCAGGAATTTTGCTAACACCTCTGGGTCTCGGGTTCATGACCTTGTGGGGCAGTTAGCAGAGTATTGATTCTTGGTCAGTGGTTTTTTTCGCGTAATGGCCGGCTTCCTTCAACCAAGTTCTGGCCATAGGTCAGTGGGTTTTCTCCTGGAACTCCGGCTTTCCTCCACCTCTAAAACCTAGCACATCCTTAAATAACCATAGCTTAATTTTACGAGGATGTTACACACATTTAACCAAACTGTATTTATAATTATTTGAAGGTTTTAAAATTACCGGGTACTCTTTATTTGTCACCATTTTGAAGTCTGCAGTTAATGGTCAGTTTGACCAGTCTAAAATTTGCAGATATGAATGATGATGAATTTTTAATGAGGCATATAATAGCTTCATGTATTAGATTCGAGAGAACCTGCAGGTAGGAAGTGACATCGTACAAAATCTGAGAACATTAAACTGGAACAAAGGAACACGACAGTAAAAACACTTTGATAACAAATCTTTCTTATCCTTTATATCCTGGGTTGGACATATATGGTCACAACAATATAACAAAGAAATTATGGTTATAACATACTGTCATAGTGTTTTTCATTCCCCGCTAAACCCCCTATCATTTGTATGTTATATATACACAAGTAGCAAGCTATACAATATTTTAAGGAACTTATGTCTTTGGGTCCCAGAGGTTGTTATAAACCTGTTTTACAGTATGCTTCATTTGGCAGCAAACTCCATAATTGCTTAAAAGCAAGGGATGCCTGCATTTAAGTATCTGTTAGAGTTATTGAAGTAAGATTATTTCACAAATATGGTCATATTCTATTTCATTAAATGGTTATTTCAGTAAGAACAATAATCAGACATTCTTCCTTTGTCATTTCCTACGTATACGTTTTGATTTTAAATAAATGTTTTTCCTCTGCTTCAGATTTGCAATATTGACAGAATATTTACCATCAAAACACAGAGCCAAACTGCTGAATTTAACACAGGTAAGCTGGTCACAATTAATGTACGATTTTTTTCTGGCTGCAACTATCGGTAATCAAAATACTAGCTTGCTTAGGATTATCTTGTAAATTAAGATCAGTACAACTTACTGTAATTTAGCATATATACATTGAATAATGATGACTTCATATGTATCATAAATGAAAAAATCAAAGATGATATTTTCAATATTTCTTTCCTATTAAAAAAGTAAAACTTTATGCTACATCTGTGATACTTATGAGTATACAGTTAAACCCCACTTACTTGAACTTGTGGGGACCTGATCAATAGTTTGAGGAATACAGTAAAACCCCACTTACTCGAACTTGTGGGGACCTGATCAATAGTTTGAGGAATACAGTAAAACCCCACTTACTCGAACTTGTGGGGACCTGATCAATAGTTTGAGGAATACAGTAAAACCCCACTTACTCGAACTTGTGGGGACCTGATCAATAGTTTGAGGAATACAGTAAAACCCCACTTACTGGAACTTGTGGGGACCTGATCAATAGTTTGAGGAATACAGTAAAACCCCACTTACTTGAACTTGTGGGGACCTGATCAATAGTTTGAGGAATACAGTAAAACCCCACTTACTCGAACTTGTGGGGACCTGATCAATAGTTTGAGGAATACAGTAAAACCCCACTTACTGGAACTTGTGGGGACCTGATCAATAGTTTGAGGAATACAGTAAAACCCCACTTACTTGAACTTGTGGGGACCTGATCAATAGTTCGAGGAATACAGTAAAACCCCATTTATTCGAACTTGTTGGGACCTGATCAATAGTTCGAGGAATACAGTAAAACCCCACTTACTCAAACTCGTGGGGACCTGATCAATATTTCGAGGAATACAGTAAAACCCCACTTACTCGAACGTGTTGGGACCTGATCAATAGTTCGAGGAATACAGTAAAACCCCGCTTACTTGAACTTGTGGGGACCTGATCAATAGTTCGAGGAATACAGTAAAAGCCCACTTACTTGAACTTGTGGGGACCTGATCAATAGTTTGAGGAATACAGTAAAACCCCCACTTACTTGAACTTGTGGGGACCTGATCAATAGTTCGAGAAATACAGTAAAAGCCCACTTACTTGAACTTGTGGGGACCTGATCAATAGTTTGAGAAATACAGTAAAAGCCCACTTACTTGAACTTGTGGGGACCTGATCAATAGTTCGAGGAATACAGTAAAACCCCGCTTACTTGAACTTGTGGGGACCTGATCAATAGTTCGAGGAATACAGTAAAAGCCCGCTTACTTGAACTTGTGGGGACCTGATCAATAGTTTGAGGAATACAGTAAAACCCCACTTACTTGAACTTGTTGGGACCTGATCAATAGTTCGAGGAATACAGTAAAACCCCACTTACTCAAACTTGTGGGGACCTGATCAATAGTTTGAGGAATACAGTAAAACCCCATTTATTCGAACTTGTTGGGACCTGATCAATAGTTCGAGGAATACAGTAAAACCCCACTTACTCAAACTCGTGGGGACCTGATCAATATTTCGAGGAATACAGTAAAACCCCACTTACTCGAACGTGTTGGGACCTGATCAATAGTTCGAGGAATACAGTAAAACCTCACTTACTCAAACTCGTGGGGACCGTATCAATAGTTTGAGGAATACAGTAAAACCCCACTTACTTGAACTTGTGGGGACCTGATCAATAGTTTGAGGAATACAGTAAAACCCCCACTTACTTGAACTTGTGGGGACCTGATCAATAGTTTGAGAAATACAGTAAAAGCCCACTTACTTGAACTCGTGGGGACCTGATCAATAGTTCGAGGAATACAGTAAAACCCCGCTTACTTGAACTTGTGGGGACCTGATCAATAGTTCGAGGAATACAGTAAAAGCCCACTTACTTGAACTTGTGGGGACCTGATCAATAGTTTGAGGAATACAGTAAAACCCCGCTTACTTGAACTTATGGGGACCTGATCAATAGTTCGAGGAATACAGTAAAAGCCCGCTTACTTGAACTTGTGGGGACCTGATCAATAGTTTGAGGAATACAGTAAAAACCCCACTTACTTGAACTTGTGGGGACCTGATCAATAGTTTGAGAAATACAGTAAAAACCCCACTTACCTGAACTTGTGGGGACCTGATCAATAGTTCGAGGAATACAGTAAAACCCCACTTACTCAAACTTGTCGGGTCTGGGCCCAGGATGATCAATTGTTTGAGGAATACATAGTATACGAGTAATCAGAGGTTGGTTGAATATGTACAAACTCTGTCGGGACCAAGTGAGCTATTCAACGAATGAAGAGTACTCCTGTAAACTGGGTTCGAGTAATTATATTTTAGTGGGGTTTTACTGTATACATAAGAAGCACATTAATTTTAAAATTATGATGTTTGTAATCCTGGGCTGTATGCTCCAACCTGAGCTGGCTATCATACAATTTTCCACATTAATAAAATCTGTACCCTAAATTATGAGTTTTAATCTTAATCCTTTTCTGACAGATAAGCTGGGCGATGGGGACCTCGTTTGAGATTATCACTGCTGCTATAGTCCTCCCAAACCTCGGCTGGAGGTGGCTTCTCTTCATCTCCTCAATCCCCAGTTTCATCATCTGTATAGTCATGAAGGTCAGTATAATGATCGGGAATCTTAATTTTCTGTCAGGTTTAAAACTGTTCGGCACAGAAAAGGAAAACTACAGGAAAACTACGGAGGTGTCCGAGGTGATATTCAAGCTTATTTTAATGTCAAACCATGGTTAGAAGGGAATGCAAGGAATGTCAAGGCCAGTTTGTAATTTAAGCTGAAAATACTAAGGTATAATTAGTTTGTATTGTTTCGCAATTTTGTGGATGTTGGAGTTAATCAGTTTTGTTTAAAAACAAAATGTTCTCTTTTGTACCTCCTGACTTTAAATGATATTAAGATATTGAGCTATAGGTTCATAAATTCAGCCATGCATAAACCGTAATACAATGTAAATTCTACCTCCGTAGTGGCATGTTGAAAATAAGATTTTAACTCCTTGTGTTTAGTTCCTGCCGGAGTCAGCGAGATTCCTTGTGGCAGCAGGCAGGAGAGAAGAGGCCATCAAAGTGCTGGAGAAAGCTGCCAGGACAAATAATTCCACCATACCTGAGGGGCGACTGGTCAGCAGCTCAGTGGTCAGTCCTAATTATCCTTTACACTGTATAAGATCCAATAATTTTATAAGTGTCCATGCAGTCCCTTTAAGTGTCCTCTCTCCTAACTGGACATGCCAAATGGCATAAAACACTTACAATACCATATTTCTCTGGCAATAAGCCCATGCTCTGTAATAAGCCCACCCCCACTTTTGACCTCCCCTTTACACATGGTGAATGTCTCATAGCTAACAATTAAGCCCACCCCCAACTTTTGACCTCCCCCTATACACCGGGGGGTGTCTGGTAATAAGCCCACCCCAACTATATTTCTTAAGGCCTGGATAATTATTGGGTTGAATACAGTACAGTCAAACTTCGATGTTTCGAAGTTCAAGGGACTTGCAGAAAAACTTCGATACAGCGGGACTTCGAATTATTCATGGTTGACAATAGGTCAACTTTTTTTATAATGACCATAAATCTTATATAGCTGTTACATGTCCTCAATATCGTAGTGTCGATCGTCACCTGTCAGACTCGCATTGAAACGTTAAGTTGATTTACTTCAAACATAACAAAATAAAAGATACTTTTCATTCATTCATAAATCATTTTATTAATTAAATAAGTATCATTTTTACAAAACAATTAGATATATCACATTTTAGCAAAACAGAAAAGTACAAGGCACACTTACGTTGACGTTTTCCCCCTGATGAAGACACATTGTGTTTACGTTATACGAGCATATAAAATGCGGAATACCGACCGCGACCATATACATACGAAACGAAAAATCAATATGAAGGCACTAATACCCTTGCACTTTTTCATAATAAACTGAAAACATCGCTAATTGTTTGTGTTTAAAATTGATCCGCTTGTTTTACTGTTCCGTAAAATCTACTCACCGACCGCTGATTTCAATGGCGGCGGCGATCTACTGGTATGTTGTACCAGAGAGATTACATGTCATAGCTTATAAGTACACAATTAATCTATAAATTTGGTCTGATTATTAATTAATCATATGGTCAGGAATAGACAACACACGCTATCGTTACACCTATTGTCAGTCGGGGCTTTTGTGGGAGAGGTGTGAAATCTTGCCGCGGGGGTCACGACAAACACCCGTCCAATGGTCAGTACAGGTAAATTTTTTGTTTGAATCATGAGATGTCAATTACCTATAATTACATAGCTAACGGGCCATGAAAAAAGTTTGATACATCGAAAACTTCGATTTATAAAAATTCGAATCATACATAGGTTCTTTAGTAGTGTTATATAGTGAGAAAATTCGGGACCAAGCAAAAAGTTCGATACAGCGAGAACTTCGAATCAATGATGTTCGAATCATCGAGGTTTGACTGTAGTTCAATGTTTAAATAAGTGCTGACTTAACTTTGCACATCAAACCCAATGGGAATGACAAATGCATGCTATGTTTATTTACATAGTTGTATCTAGACATATGTTTTTGTTCATTGAAATTTTTTTTTTGATATAGTTTTGTTTAATCTTTGCATACGGCTGGTGGTAAATGTTGCAGACATTTCTTACCGTCTGCCACTGCCAGCGGCAGCTCCTGCCCGGTTGATTTTATCAGAAGTACTTTCGTTTTCTAAATATAAGCATTACATCGCTACCCACAATTCCTCAGCCTCGTTTCCGGCAATAACAAAGGTGAATTCCATGCTTTCTACAGCACAATTCTCGCTGTTTTAAAATCAATATTTTACCGAAATATATGGGGATTTTTGGCAGGGAAAGTCAGTAGGGCTCATTTTTTTCCATTTAACCAATTGTATGATGTACATGTAAATTGTTTGTTACAGACGGAGCAAGGAAAGATGAGTGAGCTGTTCTCCCCTAACTACAGGAGAACGACACTCCAGCTCTGGCTGCTCTGGTTCGTCACCGCGTTTTCCTATTACGGCATGGTGCTGGCTAGTGCTGAAATACTCCAAGTCCACAACGCTAAAAATGAAGGTAATGTTTCTCTGACTCAATCACCCCTAAAGTCACATTTGAACCTTACCGAAACAAAGACTGGGCAAGTCCATTGTAGATATGTAGGGGTAAATGACTTAGAATTGTAACTTTTCTGTATTAGATCTCTGCATGTTATGTTTTTAGAGACTCAGCCTTTACAGAATTGAAGATACTGGTTCCACTGTATATCAAACATTCTGATTATACTGAAAAAGAAAAGGTTCCCTTCAGTCATGGAAAATGGAGTTGTCTTTGTCAGAAATCAAATTTCATTTCATCAGTATTGTCAATTTTCGTGATCCACTTTATTTCGGTCTGTGGAGTTATCTCCCCAAGTGTATTGTTTAGCTGCAATCTTAAAATAAAAAATAACAAGTCACATCTTCTTTTAGTTATTTTGTAAAAAAAAAAGAACATATACTGTATACATATATTTATTATAAGCAAATACCCTTAAATGAAAAAAAAAATGAATTATAAGTTTAATGCATCTGCATATTCGTTACAGATAATTTATCACGCAAAAACCAGCTATTTTTTTCATCATAGGCAGTTATTTTTCATCGATAAATAGCCAATCATTTGATTGGTTAACAGCAAATGATGATCAGGCATGAAATTTCAACTGATTTCCAACATTGAAATAATCATAAATAAAAAAGTGACATTTTCAAAAAAATGGAACTGAAAAATTCTTTTCATACCGGATCATTTTATAATTTTATATGAACTATACTTTTTTTATGAACGTTTGTATTAAATTGTTTTAATACATTAATATTATGTTAAACCAGACTCATTAAAATGTAGATTTGTTTTGTAAACAGGGGGAGAGAACTGTTCCTGTAACCTTCTGAAATATGACGACTACATCACCATGATCATATCAACAATTGGAGAATTCATTTGTAAGTTTTAAGAAAAAACAAAAAAAATGTATGATCCTGCTACATTAGGGGAGTCAAGAATCTTACTTCTTAGGATGAGATCCCCCTGTCTCACCCGCCCAGGGGAATGAAAGATTCTTTTAATCTCATCCAAGGATGAAATATTCTATCCTCTAAGGAAACATACAATGCATTATCAAAGAAATTGAGATCAGCAGCTGGTTTTTACCAAACATGGTATTCGTTTTAAGGGGATGCAAAAGACTGAAATTTACAGTGTGGCACTATAATGTCACAATGAAAATGAAGTCACAAACGCAATATTGACTCTGTGTGTCTAAAAATAGAGGCATCAGGTCAATATTAAACAAGTATGGCCCTTTGTGGAGGGATACATCCAGAATTGTCTACCTGGAAAAATAATCCTTACCTGGGAGACAATTTTGGATGTATCCCGACACAGAGGGATATAAATATTTTATTATACCGAACAAAAGGATAAACTTTTGTTGTTTTCTTTGTATTGACAGCATCTTTATCGTCAAGAATTTTAGCCACATTGTTCTCTGTCGACCTGCCAAACCTTGCCATGTTTGTTGTTGCAGACGACAATTCACTTTCGGTTGTGTTCGACTACGGAATTATGGGGCTGACGAAGGGTTATTTCCCCCAAAGGTCATTTCTCTGGGGTTATTTCCCCAATGCTCCAATTTCGGTGAAATGTCTCATTTATACAATGTCATGTGATCACGTTTAATCCAATCAGGTCATTTTGAATGAAAGTGAGGTATAATAATACAAAATATGGACCTCCATGTTATCATATTTTTGTCAATGACAGTTGAGGAAAGTCGGACCATATCTAATATGACGTCATAATTTAAATATTTATTTCATGCTGTTGTCTCAGTCAGTGAAAAAAGAATCTTCTGTTATAGAAAAGAATAATTGAAAATGCATAACTTGGAATGTTTTTCAAGTTATTAAATTATATAATCTAACACTCGTATTCATATAATATTGAATTCATTAAAGTCGTTTTTTTGAGATTTTTGAGAAATTAATATACTTGTTCAATAAATTCAATATTAAATGAACACCCATGTTAGATCCTCTCTGTATAATTGGTTAAGGTACAACTTTTGAAAATTAATCGTGTAAAGGATAATTGTTTTATTTTTTTTCCCCTCAGGTCTTCCTGTAAACATGATTCTGTTTGATGTGATCGGGCGACGTAAGACCGGAGCGATAGATCTGGCGGGATGTGCAATCTTTTTCATTTTACTACAAATAAACATGCCGCAGCATGTGCTCACGGGTATCATGTTACTCGTCCGCGGGTTCTCCGCCGCAAACTTCAACTTCGTCTACATCTACACGGCAGAGGTAAGGTCACTTACGACACTTACAATCTACACCTGGTTATCTTATCTTGACAGTTAATGACAACTGAAATTTTCAGATAGATTTAAAGTTAAGACTGAAGTTGAAATAAAATTTAGTGATGGGCTGATGGTTAATCATCATACAATGTATATGGTATAAATCAAAAGAATCTAAGACTATTGATAATAGTACATTATTCTTTTAAATAAAAAATAATCAACATTTTGCTATTAATGAAGAAAAAAAGAGTTATTGATTTTGCAAGGGATAATCAAAATAAGAAAAAGTCCAACAGATCAGTTGACAAATTTTGATTGCAATCTTAGAATTAGTTTCCTCTGAAAAAAATACATGTTTTTTACAGATTATTTCCCATTCCCCCCCCCCCCCCCCAATTTTCTTTTTTTCTCTTTTTTTTTGAACCCAAAAAGTTACTGTTCACTAAACATGAGTGAGTGCTATTGAAAGATTGACATGTACTTTGATAATTTAAGTTCCAATGAAAGCAGAAAAAAGTTAAAACTAGCAAAATGAATGAATTACCTCCCCTTAGACTGTGATTCTCATGGTAAAATAACTCCATAGTGTACTATAATGACAAATAGCTGGAGATTTTTTAACTGTTGAATTAAGTTCTAAAAAGAACTTAACTTGATCTGCTGTTTACTTTTATTGATTTGGATTATTGATTTTATTTTAGACATTTAGGATAAATAATACGCACACGGTGCATTTCCAGAATTGAACATGCGGGAGGGGCAGGAAACACTTTTTCAGAGACCCAACCACCCATCAAATATTAAAAGAGATTTAATATAAGTAATACTATGCAGATCTGGTTTTAACCCCACCACTCATGATATATTAATACAGGTGCCTCCCACCTCCACCATACAAGTTATTACGGGAAAAACCCTTGTGATGATGTTTTTATCCACAATTAAATCTTACAGGTGTACCCGACCACAATAAGGACCCTAGGAATTGGGACAGCCTCAGCCTGGGCCAGGGTAGGGGCGATGTTAACACCTTTTGTTGCTCAGGTAAGTTGTGGCTTATTAATTTTTTTCTCAAAGTGAAAACAATTTCACAAAAGAAAGATTGAAATTTGATGGAAAAAAGTGGTTGTTGCAAAATATCCATATTTGAATTATACAGTAGCTGAAATCATAGAATATGTATGTGTTACATGATGGACTGCCTGTGGGTACTGTCCAAGAGAACGGATTCTTGATGGAATCAGTTCAATGTTTTAAGCACAACTTGCAGAAATCCTTATTTCTGGAATCTTCAGCTGATGATTTAGATTGTTTTGCTCTCGATTTTTACTCGACAAGCTTTTTCCATGCCTAAAAGTGCTTTATTTTCCGAAAATGATCAATTGATCATTATAATGTGAAATATTTTCCTCAGTTTAATGCATTGCCAAGAAATATGTTCCCAATTCAAATAGAGCATATGGATATTATTGTATAATTTCAGTTTTTAAAAAAAAGATGAAAAACACCGCCAGCTTTGTTTGAACAATAGAGTAATCATGATAATCATTTTGATGCCACTGCCATGAAATGGGGGGCATATACTGTTACCCATGTCCGTCCCGTCCCGTCCTTTCCTGTCCCATCCCGTCCCATCCTGTCCCATGGCAATGTAATAAGCTTGATATTTAAATAAATGCTGATGCGATTGTCATTAAACTCCGCATACATAATAAGCAAGAAAAACTAATTTCAGAAGGGGGTGGGGGCATTTATGTCTCACAGACATTTCTTGTTTTACACATATCACACAGGTATATAATACAGTTGTTGTTTCTCTGTTGTAGGTACTACTTGACCAGTCGTTGTCTGCGGCCGTATGGGTGTACGGGTCGTTAGGAATGCTAGCAGCTATTTGTTCCTGTACTATGCCGATAGAAACCAAGTCACGTGTTCTTCCTGTAAGTATTTGCATCTTAACAACTTGTTTTTTCCTGTAAACAGTGCAAAATAGGCATTTAAATGTGGTTAAACAAATTTTATTATGCCTTGAGTTAATTATTTAAAAAAATCTGCCGGACCAAACTTTCGATTCCAAAGGATAAGTGCATAATTGCCGTTTTTACCATCCATCCTCAAAAAAGTTAATTTAAGCATGAATAAATAGAGGCTTAAAAATTTCAATGGTTTTCTGTGCAATATTAAATATATTTTATAAGTTAAAGTATGGCATATTTTTTGTATATTTTGAAAATCTGCTTTACAAGTTTATATTTTTTATTGATTAATGATTTTGTTTAAATTTGAAATATTTTCAATTCACAGCAATCAGTAAGACTGGAAGAGGAAGAAGATTCCTGACCGGACAGAAATTAATATGTTTTTTTAAGCTCTTCTGTCCACCAGGGTCATAACCGAAGGCCCTTGTTGTACAACCCAAGGTTAGCTAAACATGGAGTTAACTGTATTGTTTTTAAGGGACCACGGTTGCTGAGTGGTTAAGGTGTTCAGACATTGTACCACTAGCCCTCCACCTCTGGATTGCGAGTTCAAATCTGATGTGGGGCAGTTTCTAGGTACTGACCGTAGGTCAGTGGTTTTTTACCGGGTATTCTGGCTTTTCTCCGTCTCCAAAACCTGGCACATCCTTAATTAAATGACCCTGGCTGTTAATAGGATGTAAAACAAAATAAACCAAACCAATAACTGTATTTTTCATGTTAAGTATTTCAAATACAGTTGAACCTTTCTGTCTAAAAGTCGATATGAGATCATGGGAAAGTTCCAGGTATTCATGTTTTTTCTGATCCTCAAAATGAACTTAAAATACAATTAGGTTGCCAAACAATGTGATTAGCAGTATTTTTTTTTGACCGTTTCTTTACTCTCATTCTTATTACTTGAAAAGAAAGTGTCAAATCTTTTTTCATGACATTTGGGGGATCAGTTGTGGTACATGTCTTTCAATTTCCTTAATGTCTAAACTCAAACCTGTAAATATACCCAGGAAATTGTCAAGTATTATAGTTATGTTGGTTCGGATGTTGAGTGTATTCATCTTGACCAGGACTGAAAAAGTGGGAATCAAATTTTTCTAAACTAGTGTAGAAGCAGAAGGGTATTGATTTATGGAGTTAGAAACAAATGAGTACTTTATAATTAAGGAATTTAGGTTCATGAACTTGGGGACAGGGACCTAAAGGGGTAGAATGTATGTCAAGAATCTAGAGGGACCTGGATTTGAAGCCTCAGTCATGCCATTGTATTTCTCTTAAAGGCCCAATATACGTAACTTTCGGCAAAACTTGAAGCGAAATCAAGCCTAATAACTTATTATATTTATAGATTTAGTTAAGATTAGCTGATATCAGCAATATTCAAGATGAATTCTTACGCGGTTACCGGTACAGCAGCAGTTGAAACTCGGTATTTGTAAATATGCGTCCATTTTGAACCGTCTTCTACGTTTTGTTGTTGAAGTGGGCCCCACCTGAACTATTTTAAATTCTTTGGATTTTTTTGTCAAGAGTTTCTTGCTAGTTACCACTCAGGTTTCCTTCGTTTTAGGCTTATTTTTGCATGGTTATCAACTGGATTTTTTTCAGAATCACAAAAATTTCCCTGAAGTAACATATATTGGACCTTTAAGTGGTACAGTTCATTTAGATTATTAAATTGTCATGAACTTGAGATTGACTATAACAGTATTTTGAGGTGTTGACTCAGTATTTCATTCTTTAAAAATGTCATAAAATGAGGGCATATGATATTTATATACAAAAACCAGCCAAGGGAGGTAATTATAATAAATCGAGTGAAGGGAGAATGCACTCTGCGTCCTCTGACAGCTGGAAGTTTGCGACAAGACATCGGGACCCAATTGTTCAAAAGGTGGCTAGTTAGCTTAATCACTATTTAACTACATTTTTCAAACCTTAAATAATTCTGTCGGAACATCAGATACAATCCCAGAATTTTCCATGTACACTGGCCCTATTATACATTTGATATCTGGAAAATTGCAACCAATTTATTGGTTTCGGTTTCAAGTCACAGAAAAAATAAAACATTGACTAATCACTGATTAATAAGCTAACTTAACTTGAACAACTAGGCCCTGATGACTTTGACATTGTTTCTCAAAGTTGTAATATGATACTCTTAACCTGTACACAGGTCTGTCCATATAATCATGATCACCATCATGTGTCTCAACAATTGTTATAACAGGGATGAAAATCCTCCTCCAAAAGGAAGAATTCCTCCTTTTTGATAATTTTGCTGTAATGTTAATTCTTTTAACTTCCCATTAAAACCCCAACATAAACCCCCTCTGCATCCTAACACAGGTCTCCACATATCCTCCTCTCTGCATCCTTACACAGGTTTAAACCTCCTCCCCACACATCCTAACAGAAATTTGAACCGCCACCCACCCTATATCAACAGGTTGAATACCCCTTCCCCCTCCTAACACGAGTTCATCCACCCACCCTCCAATCCATCCTTATGTACAAGTCCCCCCCCCCTCCTCCCGTACAATTTGACCTCCCTATCCCATGGTAACACAAGCAAATCCCTGACCCTACCCATTCTAAACAAAAGGTGACTCCCTTCCCCCTCCCTTACTACTTATTTATTTATTTATTTATTTTGAGAGTTTTACATCCTCACATGGCCTTGCGACCTTCGGTGGACGAGAAAAGATAGGAAAGAGAGTAGAAGGGATAAAGTATGTAGGAGGAAAGGCAAGGGGAATGGGTTGAGAGGGTAGATATAGGAGTCGTCTGGCCTACCAACCTACATAGGGGCGCTATAATTTTGAAGACGACCCCTTTGCCTAAAAATTCCTACCTAAAATTCGGAAGTTTGCCGATCGTACCAAGATGACTTAGCGCGAATGGAAGATGACCGAGGGTGAGACGAGTCTGTTCCCAGAAAAAAAAAACCCCGAAAAAACCGTCGATCCGCACCGACCTGGCCGCCCAGGGTTCACTATCGAATTTGGTATTATCAATCATTTTGGATGTCCGCCAAAATAGCTAATAAAGATCTATTTCTATGAATTTAAAATAATTGCTACTGACACCAACCATACTTATACCTCCCTGGGCTATCCCATGGTAACACAAACGAATCCTCCCCTACCCCATCTATCCCCTTTACACTGGTTACCATGGACACCACCCATACTTATACCTCCCTGGGCTATCCCATGGTAACACAAACGAATCCCTCCCCTACCCCATCCATCCTCTTTCACAATTTACCATGGACACCACCCATACTACATCTCCCTGGGCTATCCCATGGTAACACAAACGAATCCCTCCCCTACCCCATCTATCCCCTTTACACTGGTTACCATGGACACCACCCATACTTATACCTCCCTGGGCTATCCCATGGTAACACAAACGAATCCCTCCCCTACCCCATCCATCCCCTTTCACAATTTACCATGGACACCACCCATACTACATCTCCCTGGGCTATCCCATGGTAACACAAACGAATCCCTCCCCTACCCCATCCATCCCCTTTCACAAGTTACCATGGACACCACCCATACTACATCTCCCTGGGCTATGGTAACACAAGTAAATCCCCCCCACCCCCGTACACCTCCCTGGGCTGACTTCCAGACAGAAGATCAAACAGACTCGGAGAGATAGAGACAGAAGCAGTAAAACACTATATAGTGGTTTAGGAAGTTTACACTGTGACCTTTGATCTCCATGTTAAGACATTTATACCTGTAATCTGGAAATACCAACAGGTAGGACAGGAAAGTCGCATCCTTGTGCGAACCTGATTTACGATTCCTTGGCTTTTAGTTTGTATCGGTTTTAACTCAATCAACCTGAAACTTCATTATAAAATATTCCAAAGTTTGAATTGGAAGAGTTTAAATATGCTTTCAGGGGTGCATGAGTTAAGGAGTGGGAGGGGTTTTATGGATAGGAGTTGGAAATGATATTGCAATCAAAAATTTATTGTTTTTGGGGGGGGGGGGGGGGGGATTTGTAGAATGTTTTGTGAAATCACTAAATATTTCATAATTTATTGAAAACATATTTTTGTGAGGATGGGAACAGCTGAGACCCTTGTCTGAAGTCTGGCTAGCTTAGCCTGTCATCAAATCAATTTCAGAATTTTTTTAATAATATCTTGAAACCCAAAACAAAATTCATTACCTGTTAATTATCATTTCATACTTTGAGTCTTACTACAAGAAACCTTTTAATTTTGAGCTTTAAAGTTTTTTTTTTTTTTTTAAATATATAGTTAAAATTTTTACATTTGAGCCATCACCAGGCATAGGACAGGTGGTCCCAGGATAATGACAAAGTAATCTCTATAGAGTAAAGTTGCTTTGTATAGAGGACAAAATGGACACAGAATCTTTATATAAGTTGACTAATCACTGATAGCCAGACAGATTCTACTCAGTAGGAAAACTGTTACTTATCACAGTCAACAGTCACTCCTAACTGCTATGAATAACAGTTATAACAAGAGGTGCTAATGGCTTTTTACTTAATCCTACTTTCACATTCCATATACTTATTATGTCACCAACATCAAAGCTTTTATTGTTCAAGCACCAATGGTGTCCCCAAAGGGATGATAGAAAACACCTTCCTTTATATTCACTTCACACTGGAAATCTACAGGGGTGCTGAATTCTACTTTCATTTTCCATGTACCTATTGTGTAGCTAATCATGCCAATTATCACAGTGCTAATATCTCTACTTTCATTTTCCATTGGTGTATCATATGAAAGAGACTTCTAAAACATATAATTATCTATCTATAATGAGCTATTGGAAGGATTTCTAAAGCAGACTTGTGGAGGTTAAAATCTATTTTCAATTTCTGACTACCAAATTGCAAAGCTATGACAGGTATTCTCCAACATATTCACTCCTGAAGACACATTTAGACTCTTCCAATTCAAAGGTTTGAATAGTCCAACATGTAATTTCAGGTAAATACTGCGGTATGTACCACGGTATACCACCTTGATTGAATGTTTGAGCTAGCTAAAGGTCTCTGGCTGTTTTTGTTCTGAAGCCAATCAACAAAAGGCCTGTCATAAGTTTCTTGTTGTGTTATCCTCTAATATTGTTTGAGTGAAGCTATGTCTGTCCTAGTTGATCAGCAAACTTATAGGAAATTATAATTAAACCATATTGGAATTCCAATTGATTTAATTAATGTAACAAATTGTTTATTGATAAGTTAAATGAAAATCCCCCAAAACCAAGTTCAGGCTAATGTACCACAGTATGTACCATCACAACTCTCCAGCCCTATGAATGATCCTCTACTATCAAGCCCTCTTTGTTTACAACCTCGCCCTAATGATAACTATAATGATGGGTCAACACTCCGAGCTATGCACAACTTAGGTCTAACTGATACCAAATGTGTTGTGTATGCTTATGATAATAGAGTAATATATTTATGATCCTACCATAATACCCAACATACATACTCAACTTTATATTATCATTGTAAATATTGTCATGACCTACTGCTAATTGATTCCCTTTGTAACTGTGAGAAAGTGTTGTAGAACAGTCTGTCTTGTTGAATGTGTAAGCAGTACAGTGCACTCCTCTTTATATCATGTTGCAATTGTCAGACATAAACTTGTCATTAACAGGAATGTAACATTAACAGGAATGTGACATTAAGAGAAACATGTTTTTCCACTAAACCTAGTGCATTTCCACTCTCCATCTTCATAACTAAATGTAAGCTTTTCAATGTACATATGAAGATGTATCAATCTATATAGATAACATTATGTCATAAAGGAAAAAAAATAAATTTTTAGGGTTATTTTTGTATTTTCTATGCAATACTTTGTACAAGTTGTATCTGAAATCAATGGAAATAGCATCATTTTCTGGATATTTTATGTGATTGGTTTAAATAAACATGATATTAAGAGAAATTTACTTCAAAATACGTGATATTAACCAAATAAAAGTACATAGATTATATAGAGGGAAAAATGGTGCTTTGGAAAAACATGATATAAAGAGGAATGTGATATTAACAGGGGTGATATTAAGTGAAATCTACTGTACTAATTCATTTTCCATGATTGTAGTGTGGTTGTTTAGAATAGAACTCTTCATACACTTGATATTAACTGCTGAGCCTTAAACATTTCATTTATCACCAAGTAATTGTAAAATTGTTTAATCCGGTCTCCCTGCAGTGTCTTTGTCAGGGTAAATGTTTGAAGATCTAGATGGCTCTAAGATTCCATCAAAGTTCACACTGACCATCCATACATCTTTAAATAGCTATAAACTTATGTCCAGTTAAGATCAAAGCCTGACCACCTGATGGGAGGACTATAAAACATGTCTTGTTTAATTCTCAGTGATGTTGATGGTGTTTACATAGGCCTGTTGACGGGGTACTCTACAGTTTTATATTCTATCAAATATCATAAAACTTCTTCCCAGGGAGTGGTGACAGTACTGAGTCACCCAGGGGAAAAGTGATGGGGTGGGGGGAGAGGGGTGTGATATATTTAAATCACCCATGGGGATCCTGTACTGAATAGGCAAGGGACAGGGGTCAGTATTCAAATCACCCAAGGGGACCCTGTACTAAATCACCAAGGGGCAGGGGTCATGTATTCAAATCACCCAAGGGGACCCTGTACTAAATCACCAAAGGGCAGGGGTCATGTTTTCAAATCACCCAATGGGGACCCTGTACAAAAACACCAAGGGGCAGGGGTCATGTATTTAAATCACCCAAGGGGACCCTGTACTAAATCACCAAGGGGTAGGGGTCATGTATTCAAATCACTCAAGGGGACCCTGTACAAAGTCACTAAGGGGCAGGGGTCAGTATTCAAATCACTCAAGGGGACCCTGTACTAAATCACCAAGGGGCAGGGGTCATGTATTCAAATCACCCAATGGGGACCCTGTATTGAATCACTAAGGGGCAGGGGTCATGTATTTAAGTCACCCAAGGGGACCCTGTATTTAATCACTAAGGGGCAGGGGTCATGTATTTAAGTCACCCAAGGGGACCCTGTATTGAATCACCCACGGGCAAGGGTCATGTATTCAAATCACCCAATGGGGACCCTGTATTGAATCACCAAGGGGCAGGGGTCATGTATTCAAATCACCCAAGGGGACCCTGTACAAAGTCACCAAGGGGCAGCCATCATGTATTTAAATCACCCAAGGGGACCCGTACAAAGGCACTAAGGGGAAAGGGGGATAGTGTATTCAAATTTCCTAAGAGGATCCTGTACTAGCTAACTTAAGTCACCAAGGGGGCAGGGGGGATCATGTTTTCAACCCAACCAAGGGGACCCTGTACTAAATCACCAAGGATAATGTGGGGGGGGGGGGGCGGTGTCATATATTCAAATCACCCGAGAGGATCCTGCACTAATTAAAACACAAAGGTATTGGGGGGAGGGTTGATTTATTTTATTCAGCCAAAGGGATCCTGTAATAATAAAAAAAAGTTCTGTCATCTCAAAGGCCAAACAAAACTATAAGTGTGTTTCCAGTTACATGTTGAAAAGTTTTAGGATGACAGGTAGGAAGAAGAAAAAAATCATTTAGAGGAGAAAAGATTTTGACTTTTACTCATTCACCCCCTGAAGACAAATTTGAACTCTTCCAATTCAAAGGTTGGAGTAGTTCAATATGTAATTTCAGGGTAAATGAGTTAACAGTGTTTTACTTCATTGCCTGAAAAGCTTTAGGGTAGGTACACTTGTAGACTGGCTACCAGCCCTGAAGTTTCTATAGAGAATTTCTCTACTTTATTTTACTCCTAAAATGTAGCTTATCTCCCCTTGTTTCAAACTTCTAGAATCAGACTTCCAAGTCATCAAATTATTTGACTATTTTTTTTTCAATATCTTTATACTTTTCTAGAGATGGGAGCCAGCCTAGTACCCTTGGTTTATTTTGTTTCACGTCCTATTAATAGCCAGAGTCATCTAGGAAGTTCCAGAGGTGGAGGGCTAGTAGTAGAATGTTGGGACACCGTAAGGACTCGCACAATTAAATCAGCCTGTCACGAAGTGTTTCATACGTTTGTAATCCCTACCGAAAATTTGTTCCGGCTAAGTACAGTGATTCTGAATAATCTAAATAGGTAATTGTTGACATATTCTGCATTGAATGAAATCTATAGATATTTAACTTTACACAAATGTATATTTTTAGTATATTTTGACATGTGATGGCGGATTGATATGGGGTCAAAAGTCAGAGGGTGTTTCCGTCCAATTTCAATGGTTTGACATGTAAATTTCCGGTTGTCCGAGGCAGACGCCTGTAGCGAGCTAATATGCCAGTAAACTCCTCATAAAATGCCCCTTGAAGCCTCTGTGAATTTAGGCAGTTGTCACAAGTGTTGAACTTCATATATTAAAGTTATTAGCTCGAAAGCTTAGTAATAACATATAGTAAATGATTTGGTTGTGTGAGTCCTTAAGCAATCAGCAACCGTGGCCCTTTGGTAGGCACACAAAAAAAATATGAAGTAGGTAGGGGTTACCAGAAACACAAAATATCTTTTCTTTGGTCCCGCTAACTTTTTGACAGACAAAAATGGAAGCAACAATGATAATGTTTGACCTAACACAAGAGGTCTGAATTTGTTTTAAGTCTACTGTGTGTCAAATCAAGTCAATCATAAGGTTTCACTTGAGACTGTCTGGTCAGACATGACTGATAACCTTCCACTCGTAAGCACCAACACATGTCGCCACATTGTAACGACACCTAACGACACCACGTACCACATTGTAACGACACCTAACGACACCACGTACCACATTGTAACGACACCTAACGACACCACGTACCACATTGTAACGACACCGGTATAGTGTTCCATTAGCAGAACCATCAAGGAATATTTATTACATAATTCTTAAAGGCCCAATATACGTTATAACTTTCAGCAAAACTTGAAGTGAAAATCAAGCTTAATAACTTTTTATATTTATAGATTTAGTTAGGATTAACTGATTTCAACAATATCCAAGATGAATTCTTACATGGTAACGGGTACAGCAGCAGTTGAAACTCTGTATTTGTAAACACGCGACCATTTTGAACTGTCTTCTTAGTTCGATTTGTTGTTGAAGTGGGCCCCACTTGAGATTGACTATAACAGTATTTTGAGGTGTTGACTCAGTATTTCATTCTTTAAAAATGTCATAAAATGAGGGCATATGATATTTATATACAAAAACCAGCCAAGGGAGGTAATTATAATAAATCGAGTGAAGGGAGAATGCACTCTGCGTCCTCTGACAGCTGGAAGTTTGCGACAAGACATCGGGACCCAATTGTTCAAAAGGTGGCTAGTTAGCTTAATCACTATTTAACTACATTTTTCCAACCTTAAATAATTCTGTCGGAACATCAGATACAATCCCAGAATTTTCCATGTACACTGGCCCTATTATACATTTGATATCTGGAAAATTGCAACCAATTTATTGGTTTCGGTTTCAAGTCACAGAAAAAATAAAACATTGACTAATCACTGATTAATAAGCTAACTTAACTTGAACAACTAGGCCCTGATGACTTTGACATTGTTTCTCAAAGTTGTAATATGATACTCTTAACCTGTACACAGGTCTGTCCATATAATCATGATCACCATCATGTGTCTCAACAATTGTTATAACAGGGATGAAAATCCTCCTCCAAAAGGAGGAATTCACCCTTTTTGATAATTTTGCTGCAATGTTGATTGTTTTAACTTCCCATTAAAACCCCTTCAGTGTTCTCAGTAAGTTTTGCAATAATTGGTTGACTTCAGAAGAATAACCGGTTGAATTTTCACATTCTGTAATGTTGACATAATAAAATTCTGAAAAATACCCGGTTGAAAGTTGATGAATAACAGGCTACTTTTGCCGGCAACTGGCTTTTAGTGAGAACCCTGCCCTTAGATATGTTGGTTTTCCTCCTTTTTCACAATTGGCTGTTTTCATCTCTGTTACATGCGTTTCTCTGTCCCATGGACTTAAAAAATGTTTTTAATGTATTTTTTTACCAAATATTTAATATATATTTTGATGAGATATTAATTAATATATTGGGGAAAGGTTGTATTTTAATGTTGCAAATATAACTTAATGGAATGGGAGTGTGTACATCACAGGAGTGAACGTGTATTTTTACTTGAATGTTGATATTCTAGCTGATATGATAATGCACTATATTTTTTAAACTACAAACAAAAGATAATGAGAGAGAGGTGGAGTGTTGACAGATATTTTGAGACAGCTATGAGAGTGATAGACAAGACTATGATTTAAGAGATAGCTGCAATATTAAGTGACCATTGTAATTTTGAAACATAACCATGTTCATCTTCGGAAACCCACATATGACTCTATCTGTTCTAACGTTTGTATCCTGTGGGCTAGAACGGACGGCGAATCTTGTTTTCGTACTAAAAATAGAAGCCAATCATATAGCTTTTTAATCTGCGGCTACACTTGGTTGGGATATCCCGTACATAGCTGTGCTATAGAAACTAACAAAGTGGGTTGTGTTTGAACAACATAATATAAGGGACAATACGTCCTTCTGGAGACTGAAATCAGCATTCAGTGTTTTTGCTACCAGATTTTAAAACAGTCTGTGCCTTATTGAATTGGGAAAAGTAAAGTAGGATTTTCGGACAAATTGGGAAAATATTCTTGAATTTTGCTTCATTTTGGGAAAATAGCATCAATTTTAACTGGGGGAAACAGCCTTATATCGGCTTAAAAATGGGCAAAAAATATCACTGGCATCAAACCTACAGAAATATATCAAGGTAAAATGATGTAACTAAATGTCACGAGAAGCGACCATTCTGATTGGTTGAAATCTCTGAATAGACTTCTATTCGGGAGAACGAGATTGTCCGTCTGTTCTAGCCCAATTAAAGGGACACAAACGTAAGTACAGTGTCACATGGGTTTCCTAAGATGAACCATGTTGAGGGAGACTACTGGACTACTTTGCTGTTGAGAGATCTCACATCACAGAGATTTCTGTTAGGAAAGACTGACGTGAATTTGTTGACAGCTAGTATTGAGAGAAAAACTTCAATTTTGTGATTTTAAAAGACCTCAGGAGGCTGATATAATTTCGGGGACTTAACAATGTAGAAAGTCTACACAATTTACAGAGTGGTTGGTTTGAAAGTCTACACAATTTACAGAGTGGTTTCTGTGAAAGTTTATGCAATTTTCAGAGTGGTTGCTGTGAAAGCCAACACAATTTACAAAGTGGTTTCTGTAAAAGTCTATGCAATTTCCAGAGTGGTTACTGTGATGTTCAGAAATACACTTTATATAATTAAGTGATATTGAGAGCTTATACATATAGTAAAATGTTGAGAATCTATGTCATTTGTTGAGAGTGGTTGCTGAACAGTTTAGAGAAATTTAATAATATAAGTTTATGCAATATGGAAAGTGGTTGCTGTGATGTTCAGAGACTGGATATAGTTTTGTGATGTTGAGAGCTTATATGTATATTAAAATGTTGAGAATCCATGTCATTTGTTGAGAGTGGTTGCTGAACAGTTTAGAGAAATTTGATAATATAAGTTTATGCAATATGGAAAGTGGTTGCTGTGATGTTCAGAGACTGGATATAGTTTTGTGATGTTGAGAGCTTATATATAACAATGTTAAGAGCACAAAGTTGTTGTTATCCAGCATCAGAGTATGATGTTGACATTTGTCAGATTTGCACTATTTTCTCTAATGTATACAAGTTTCACCTCAAATTTCGTTTTGAACACTTAATTGTTACAAATACATTTAATATAGAAACAAATTCATATTTTGATAGTTGCAATTTTGTACAGACACCCAACCTCACCTCCAATATGCATTCCACAGATATGATTTTTATTATGTGTTCTTGTTAAAATGGCAGGTTTTTAACATGTTCAACAAATATTTGAAAATATATATTCTATATCAAATGGTTTTACTTTTTAATAAGTTATTTAAAGGTATAAAAACCTAATTTTCATTCCATCAACTTGATAGTTACAGGGAAGACAAGATAATGTAGCTACATTTTTTTCAAGATCATAAGATTCAGAATCATATAATTATTCAGTAACTCATTCACCCCCTATGACACAGTTAAACCCTTCCCATTCAATGGTTGGAATAGGTCATTTTGAAATTTCAGGGGTGAATGAGTTAAAAAATCAATGTCTAGATTGATGCTTATACATGAAAAATGAAAATTGAAAAAAAATGAACTTCTTCGAATAGATGAAAAATATTTTTGTTTCTCTGTATCTAAAAATATTTTTCATCTATTCGAAGAAGTTCAATTTTTTTTCAATTTTCGCTTTTCATGTAAGCATCAATCTAGACATTGATTTTTTTAACTCATTCAATCACTATTATTAAAATATCATTTTCTTTTCCAAATTTACCAAACTCAGACTTAATATGTGGTTTGACCTCAGAAGAGGAAAGACTGTTGTGTTTTGACATGGTTCATAAATGGTCATGCTTTCTTTTAATTCAACAGACTTTTTTTTCCATACAAGCTTCATTCATAAAAAACAACGAAGTTAAACCTTAGTTTCTGAGTTTTGCTCAAAGAAAGGTAAAATTTCAAGTGTTGATTTTTCCATAGTTGAGAGATGACTGAATTCAGAACTTAAATCTGATCTAACAAAATCCAAATGCAATATCCAATGTTACATGCATGGTTCTTTTTTCTGATAAAATGTAATTAATAGGCATCAACAATATAACAACAAATGTTACTCAGGACAATTATCTGCCCTTTGTGACTCTCTCTTCCCACATATCAGATTTTTGCTGCAGTACGTTTTTCTGTGCATATCAAAAGTTTCCTCGGAGGAATTAAAAAAAATCTGTATCATTCCTAATGGATGAGGTGATTTAGTCATTTAATCCAGAAACATTCTGGCATTCCATCTCAAAAAGTTCGGTAGATACAGTAAAACCCCACTTACTGGAACTTGTGGGGACCTGATCAATAGTTTGAGGAATACATTGTATTCAAGTAATCTGAGGTTGGTTGAACAATTAAATGTACAAACAATAGGTCAGGACCAAACAAACTGTTTGACAAATGAGGGGTATTCAAGTAAACAGGGTTTGAGAACATGGGGTATTGAACATCTGTTTTTTAAAATGTTATTTAATTGCTTTCTAGAAAAATAAAATTTTGACCAAAGTGTTCTGATAGCTATAAACTGCATTGTGTAATGTATATAGATGTATTGAGATATGTAATCAGAATTAATTTTTTTTAAGTTTTAACTTATTCTATCACCATATAGTGATGCAAGTTTTCGATAAATGTGCCTAAGCATACATTTGAATAAGATAATTGTAAATGTCACAAATGAATATTGTCAGTATGAATGCTGGCATTCCCCCAGTCAATACTTTGAGTACATTGATATTTGTAAGAATACTGTATCATGGGAAGTTTTGTTACGTTTTATTAATTTTTTTTCCTCCAAAATTAATAAGAGAACATCCATCATTACACTGAACACTTGTAATTAAAATAATTAACACAGTAATTAAACGGAAAAAGTGAATGAAATGAGAACATTGATTTAACGTCAAAGGGCAAACATTTAAATGGATGAAAATTTGCTGACATTATGACATCATACGTCAGACTAGTAACATACAAGATAATACTTTGTGTTTTTGTTTCATCTTTAAGACCTAATTTCAGCTGCTAGTTGTGAATGCAAGCCTCAAACATTATCTGATATAAACTTTGTGGTTGATGAAGTGCCTTAAAAATCATAGTTGAGAATTGGTTAATTTTATGGTTATTTACCGTTTTTTATTTGTGTCATTTACAAACGTTTTACACTTCAACTGTACTAGTAAACATGTACATATATAAATTATCCATGCAACATAACTGTCCGTCCCATCACTCTCATTCACTTCTCCACTTATCAAGTCATTTGTAAAGACATTTGCAGAATACATTGATTGTGAATGTATTTTACTTTTAAATCGTCTAAACTCATACCGGTAAATACCAAGAACAATTGTCTGGTTAAATACAATCTGTATGCATTGGTAAGATGTCATTGGAAGAAATCATTGTCAGGTTGAGTACGATCTATATGTATTGGTAAGTTGTCATTTTTATGTTGAATACGATCTTATATTCATTGGTATATCATTATCAGGTTGAATCAACCTATATACATTGGTATATCATTGTCAGGTTGAATACAACCCATATACAATCATGGTATATCATTGTCAGGTTGAATACAACCCATATACAATCATGGTATATCATTGTCAGGTTGAATACAACCCATATACAATGGCATATCATTGTCAGGTTGAATACAAATTATATACATTGGTATATCATTGTCAGGTTGAATACAACCCATATACAATGGTATATCATTGTCAGGTTGAATACAACCCATATGCAATAGTATATCATTGTCAGGTTGAATACAACCTATATACATTGGTATATCTTTGTCAGGTTGAATACAGATTATATACTATGGTATATCATTGTCAGGTTGAATACAACCCATATACAATCATGGTATATCATTGTCAGGTTGAATACAACCCATATACAATCATGGTATATCATTGTCAGGTTGAGTACAACCTATATACATTGGTATATCTTTGTCAGGTTGAATACAGATTATATACTATGGTATATCATTGTCAGGTTGAATACAACCCATATACAATCATGGTATATCATTGTCAGGTTGAATACAACCCATATACAATGGTATATCATTGTCAGGTTGAATACAACCCATATACAATGGTATATCATTGTCAGGTTGAATACAACCCATATACAATGGTATATCATTGTCAGGTTGAATACAACCCATATACAATCATGGTATATCATTGTCAGGTTGAATACAACCCATATACAATGGTATATCATTGTCAGGTTCAATACAACCCATATACAATGGTATATCATTGTCAGGTTGAATACAACCCATATACAATCATGGTATATCATTGTCAGGTTGAATACAACCCATATACAATGGTATATCATTCTCAGGTTGAGTCCAACCCATATACAATGGTATATCATTGGCAGGTTGAATACAACCCACATACAATGGTTTATCATTGTCAGATTGAATACAACCCATATACAATGGTATATCATTGTCAGGTTGAATACAACCCATATACAATGGCAAGATATTGTCAGATTAAATATTATCTATATTCATTGGTAATATATCGTTGTCAGGTTGAATAACATCTATATGCATTGGTAAGATATTGTCAGGTTGAATAAGATATATATGCATTGGTAATATATCATTGTAAGGTTGAATACGATATATATGTATTGGTGAGATATTATTGTCAGGTTGAATATACATTGGTAAGTTATTGTTACGTTGAATAAGATAATTATGCATTGGTAAGATATTTTTTATTTTTCAAGTCTAATGAAAGTTGCCTATACTCATAAGAAACCAGGAGTTTTAAAGTTGGTGTACGATATATTGTATAACATCACATTCCATATTTGTCTATTCTCAAGTCTCCAAGGTCAGTTGCAAAGTCATATTTGATCTATAATATATTCACTGCTTGAATATCTAATCATGACTGAACGTAAATGTAATTACAACATAACTTAATTGTCATAAGCATTCCCTGTCTATTTCGAAACTCTCTTCTAACCTAAAGATGACGTAACACACATATGCTGCACCTTTTAAATTCAGTAAAATATACAGTATGCCGAAAAATGAATTAAACTGCATCATACAGCTGTTTCGTCCTCTTTGGACTCTTCAGTGATGCTATGGGCCAAAGGGTGGGAATCCAAAATTTCTAATCTAATATAGAAGCAGAAGGTGCAGGCGCAAAACCCCTTTAATTTATGAATTTATAAGTAAAACATGTGGTGCCAACATGTTCTTCTTCATTTGTATGATATCGTCGTTTATAAACAATTGTATATATTTTATTGCGATGCAGATGCCAAGATTTTTCACTGTTACTATTATCACCGATAGCCCAGGGTTGATACTCACTCAGCTCTAAACACCCCTGGAATATGACTGTGATAGTATATTTTAATTTTGATAATGTTATGGTCTAGATTGATGAATGTATCAATTAAAATATAAATGATGGTTTTAGGGATTAAAGATGATTTAATCATAAATATGAAGAAAGGGGACATTAATTTAAGTTTTAAATAACAAGCAATTTGAATTAAATCTTTAGCGACTTTGTCTGTCAAAATATGTTTGACCCTCACAGAAATGTAAACTTAAAATAGATAAGAATGTTGGACACTGTTCCTCACTACATTGAAACGCTATTCATTTAATGTATTTATATCGTAATCTCTTGATGTAGAGGTTGATATTATTTTCTGGTATGATATTTATGATATCCTGACCTCATAATGTAGGAGTGGGTAATATTTGTTGGCGGTATATTTTGTATCGTGACCTTATGATGTAGATGGGATGGATAATATTTGTTGGCGGTATATTTTGTATCGTGACCCTATGATGTAGATGGGATGGATAATATTTGTTGGCGGTATATTTTGTATCGTGACCTTATGATGTAGATGGGATGGATGATATTTGTTGGCGGTATATTTTGTATCGTGACCTTATGATGTAGATGGGATGGATAATATTTGTTGGCAGTATATTTTGTAGATACTATTTATTTTAATTTATTTTTTCTTATCAGTTAAATTTCACGTAAATAAAAAATACGTCCGTATCAGCTCATTGAAATTAGCTGGTTTTTTTTACTTAGTGAAATTTTACAAAACTGAAGAAAAAGAAATCTTTTACAAAGATATAAATGATAAATAAAATAAATTTGATTTCTATTTTAGGTTAAGATGTAGGAGTATCAAATGTTAAATGGCTTGTTGTATAAGGGGACTCTGCAGGGAACGTCTCCTTGGTATCGCTACATAACACTAACGTTTTGGTAGAAACCGATTTCGTAATTTATAATACAGATGTAGCTCAATGCAGGTCATCATGCCATTCCACCGCTACTCACAAAGACTCGATCTATAAATACTCGAAAGTAAGTGCAAGAAAATCGTTCTGCTATTTATTCACCGATATATAGTCTCACTCAAAAGCAACACAAACGATCTGCTATTATTACAATTACTTACAGATTTTTTAATTTTTTTAATTTATGAATGAACAGGTCACAATTATATCAGTTAACAAACGCATGGATATATTTTGATTTTAATTCCCTCAAAAATTATTGAGTTATAGCATTGTTTTACATTTCTCGAAGCAGCAACATTATTTGTATCGCAATGCATATCAAAGTGAGAAAGGATTATACGAATTATGTACCTAAACCAGAAGGGTCTAGTATAGTCTTGAGGAAAAACTTAATTTTCATGTTAAGGTTTGTTTACTATGCAAATGTTCATTCGAAAAATGTTTATTCGTATCTTGATTGTATAGTTATTTTTACAAATTAAGTACTTATTATTTAAAGGCCCAACATACGTAACTTTCGGCAGAACTTGAAGCGAAAATCAAGCCTAATAACTTTTTATATTTATAGATTTAGTTAAAATTAACTGATATCAGCAATATTCAAGATCAATTCTTACATGGTAACCAGTACAGCAGCAGTTGAAACTCGGTATTTGTAAACACGCGTCCATTTTGAACTGTCTTCTAACTTCGGCTCGTGTTGTTGATGTTCGCCCCACCTGAACTATTTTCAATTCTTTGGATTTTTTTGTCAAGAGTTTCTTGTTAATTACCCCTCAGGTTTACTTCGTTTTAGGCTTATTTATGCATGGTTATCAACTGGAATTTTTTTTCAGAATTTTTCAGAATCACGAAACATTTCCTGAAGTTACGTATATTGGGCTTTTAATGTCAGTACAGATACTTGGTTCTCAGTGAAATTGAGTTAAGGAAATATGTGGAATAAAGTATGAGAAAAACATTTAAGCTGGAACGGTTGTTGAGTGAAATGTAAAAAATAAAATATGATAATGTCAAAATTTATTTTAATATGCATTAATACGGTGATAGTGTCCTTAATTGTTATATTGCAGAAATGTTTGTTTACATATACAGTAATTTCTTGCTGTTAACATGTCAACTTCCGACTTTTTCCCACTCATGCTGTTTACGGTTTCGGTTTGACATAGTATTAATATGTTTATGTCATAAACTACGAAGTACAGCTGGACACGTACACCTGCTGTGGTACTATATGAAATATGTTTTCTAGATTTTTAAATCCGTATGGGTACCCTTTGTGTACATCTTAGCCACGTTTTGATGTTGCATTTCGAGGAAATTTGGTTTGTAATTATACAATGCTGAAATTACAATTTCACTGCTGTCACGAAAGCAAGATTATCAAAAATGCAATGGTTTTAATTAGTATATGCATGATGTCACAAGCTTAATGTGTATGGGATGTTGGACACGAAAAATGATTATTAAAATTATATATGATATGCATAACACCTATCTTCGATATTGTCTTTTTAAACAACATTCCCGTACTGGTGATGAGTCTTTATAAATTGATTGGGTAATACTTTTAGCCGATACAAAGTTTGTTGTAAAACAAGGTGTTCATTCCGAAGACATTTCGAAATCATTTGATGTCGACCACAGGGATTTTGTAATTTGTTACAGCTATGTTTGGAACCACACTTATGAGTTCAACCTGATTTTCACAATTGAATGTTTAGATTGCCCAAGTTTAGACCCATATATATATAAGCTGTAAATAATTCCAAAGTCTCTAAGAATTCGACGATATATGATATGCCCATATCCAAGTAAAAAAAAATATATGTTAAGTAGAAATACCTTATCACAATGAGCGATGCTTGATATCCTCTCAAATATTATATAAATAAAAGATGAATTTCTAAGTGAACAAGTAGAATAAACACATGCTATATCAACCGATACAAAATCTGAACTTAGTTTCTTATGCTTTAACCATGATCGGTGACTTTATATACGGACAGATTGCCATCTTGCCAACAATTACATGTGTTTTAGAAGGAAGTGGAAATCACAAACGTGTATTAAGAATTGAAACCAGACAGATAACCATTTTATCATTGTCTATATAGTGGATACGGCTGGTTGATTTCTTATTTGGTTCAGGGAGGGCCGAGTGGTTAAGGTGTTCCGACATTCTACCACTAGTCCTCCACCTCTTGAGTTGTGAGTTCGAATCCCAAGTGGGGCAATTGCCAGATATTGACCGTAGGTCGATGGTTTTTCACCCGGTACCCCGGTTTCCTTAACATCCAAAACCTGACACGTCCTTAAATGACACTGGCTGTTAATAGGACGTAAAAGAAAATTAACTAAAACCAAATGGTTGATGTATTGAATTTTACAGTATGAAAGATTATCACAAGGCCTCTGTTGTCTTCTATTATCCAAATTCGTAACAGGGTCGATGCCAAATTTGCTTATTTGACTGACGTGAAAATATAAGTAATTTATGTCAACCACGCAAAGTTATTTTGTTATTGTGAAAGTCTATCCATGCCTGTAACATTTTGATTGTGATAACGATAATACAGCTGGCCGACATATTTCAAGGTTAATACATTCCGTTATATATAATTACAGCTTTCACGGCGATTTCCACTCCCTGCACTTAGTTCTGAATCGCGTTTTGTTAAGCTTAGTCAGCATAACGACCTGGGAGGTGATTTAAAGGTCCCTCAGAAATTGGTCTGTCATGTTGTTTTTTTTATGGCGGTTATTGTTATAATAGTTGAATGACACCTGAGTTTGGCTGTTTGTTATTTTGTTATGTTACAGTTATTACAGTTAAGATAAAGATTGACAAGCTTTAGCAGCATAATACTATATTTCAGTAAAGAAACTGGTATGACCGCAATACACAACTTATTATTATATTAAGACTCGTTGTAAGATTCGAGATAAAGTTGACAAAGCTTGGGTAAAATCCAAAGGAATGCCATATATCTTCACATGCAGTGTACACCTGACATGTTAAAGATGAATACAGCGACGTGCCAAAAGTCTTTCAATTATTTTTATTTTGCAATATATTTTTTGTATTTCCAACTTTTTTCAATGAATTTTCCTGACTTTGTTTATGGATGGATTTTGACAACTTTTTTTTGTCATTTGGCACAACAATATCCAAGGTTTCCTCTCATAATACTTATTTAATTTTCAGTTGTGTATTTATGGAGCTATACAGAATTATCTACACTGCTAATTTCCGTTTGACGCTATTTCTCTATATAACGCTACCAAAATGACGTTAAAATGGTGTCCCGAAAATTGGATGTTGTAAATAAATTATTATTTCTCTTGTCATACATAACGGAAAACAGTGAGAATATTATGAGATGAAACAGAAAACTATTCTCTATAAGTACACAATTTCATTAAAATTGACCCATAAACTAAGTCGGGAAAATTGATTGAAAAATGTTAGAAATACAAAGAATATATAGCAAAATAAAAAAAAAAGAAAGACTTTTGGTACGTCACTGTATGTTGTTTGCATAGATAAGGAGCCGCTGATTGTGAAAGAAATTTGAGATATTTTCTGCCATATTCATTTTGAAATGTCGAATGACATTGTGCACATACATTTTATACTAGTAAGGCAAATACTGCCAAATGAGATTCATTTTAATACCATATATGTAGTTTGGATTCTGTAACATCCTTTTTGTTTTTCGGCTAAACATATCCCAAAAGGTAGACCAAAACACAGGCATACTAAAACTAAACCGACAATGAATTATTACAACTGTGTAAATTTACATAATTATTATTATATCTATTTGTTTCTTTATCTGTGTAATAGACCATTTCGGGAGGTGTCATGTTTAGAGTCTACTGAACGTTGTTGCGTTAATCGAAATATAATTCAGCTAAATAAATAGAACGCCAAAAATATCTTGTAAACAAGCAACAAATCAGACATTAGATACTAGACACGAACTTTCTGTTGTAAAACACTGTTTTTGATTTGTCTTAGATATACACTCTGACCAACTGAGTGATACTTTTATCAGAAAATTAAAGAGAAATGGTCGTTTTTATTAGTATGCAATAGCGAGCTTCTTTAGCTGTTCGTCAATGGATTACATTCTTTTCATAATTTACAAGCGTAAGGTAATGCACATCGATTCTTCAAATTCGTTACAACGTGTTCAAGTGATGAAATGAGTGCAAAGCACTGTAACCTCAGGTGTAAGGAGGATGCCTGTGACTGTCCACGAGAAACTCTTGTTTCTCGGTGGTGCATGAATTGTTTAAGACTATTTCACCAAAGCTGTCATTGTTTAATGAAAAGGTGTAATACCTTTAGATTGAAATTTCACAATTACATAAGGACAATCCCAAATTGTTCGATAACATAGAAAAGAACATGAATAATGAAGACAAGTGAAACATGAAAAGGTGAACAAGGTAAAAAAAAATCAGAGAATACCAAAGCGTCAACAAAACCATAATCAGAACTCAATATCGATTAAACTAGAAGCAAAATAGGAACAAAGAGAAGATGTTCATGGAGACTCTCGTAAAAGTACAAGAGAATAAGACCAGGTGTTCCGGAAGAGCACTCGTCTTTTACTTCACCAACGACACCCGCCATACAAATCGTGGTCAAATTCAAGCAAGTAAGCATCAATCCTCAAAATGAGAACCGAGTCATCATTGTAGATCATAACAAGTAATTAAAAGTAAAGGTCATAATAAGGTTTTAAGACAGTTTTATTTGCGCCACAACATGACGGGAAACATAGCATAAGCTTGTCAGGGACTGAGAGAAGAATTGTCTTTGTACGTTAGTTCGGCACGAGTATCATACACGGATGCTAAAACCACAAAGTTCTGTTTGACAGTGACATCAAAGACCAGGCTACAGTTTAGAATGGCGGTCCCTCCCGTAAGTCCAGCAAATTCACATGACGTTTCTGGAAGTACAAGCAAGCCTTTGAGATTTTGGTTTAAAAGATTTGATATTTTCATCGAAGCTGTTGTTTAGCACTAGATGAAATTAACATATCAACGTACCAGTAGACCAGTGATATTTCATTTTAGCGTTGCATATTAAGATTCCGAACCCTCACCAACCGTCATGATGCTGGAGGCAAGATATGACAGCCAACGTCTATTCATGCTGTCTTGAAACCGTTAAGGTAATTTTTACGATACTGATACATGTATGTGACTCACATTAAAGGTAGTCAAACTCGTCCCAGTGGAATTGTAGATACTGTCTAATCCGCGTCACGTCCTGGCCGGTCACTGTGGATCCATGCATATCTAGGGACAGGACCAGAATATTAATGACGTCATTTGTCTTTGTATTTTGAATTATTTCAGCGTTGTTTACACACGAGATGCTACCTGTTATTCTCGAAAGATAATAAGTGGTTCTGACTCAAAATGGACACTGTAATAACAATAAACGTATATCGATAATAAATCTGCTTGCATGAACTTAAAATTGCCAATAGTTCTTAGTTATTTGTACGTCACTTATTCATTGACATTGATATATATGTGTATCATATAACTTTATGTGGTGGCCATTGTATCCATTGTGTAATGAACAAAAGAAAAATGAAAGGAAAGACGCGAAGAAGGAAAAATAAAGGAAGGGAAACAGGGGAGTAGATCTACCATGTTCAAAGCCCGCCTTGAAACAGGGAAGTTTTGCGTCTTAACAAAAACAACGATATTGAATGATCTTACTTGAAAGACTTCAACTGAATAAGTAACATTATGATTTCCTTGAATAACTATGTCACGTAGAATTTCAAATTGCTACCCAATGTATACGAATAGATATTATCTAGACACTTGTAAATAGTTTTAACGAATAATGACCACTATCTTACACATGGACATAGAGGCAATTACTTTGCCTGCGTCCATTATTTACTTATTATCATATGATATCTCATATAATATTATGTTGAATTTCCAAACTTATATTTCAGTGTTTACTTTAAATTAAAAAGAAAATGCTTTCAAATGAACGGTAAATGAAAACATAATCTGTATTTCTAAAATGAAATTTATGTTTTTATTTGCGATCAATGTTGTAAGTTTCATATTGGTCAAACTGGACTCCAGATACTTCACAGAATGACAATAAACAGACACATGTTGTTTTAAGATTTTTACATTTGAACAATCATTTTGCTTATATAATAACTCCGCTCACTTTCATTAAATTCAAACGTTTCTTAAATTCAGGATTGTTTTCTCCACCTTTCCTACATCGAAAAAGCACCGAAGAAAATATCTGATTCTAAGATTTTATCTAGATAAAATAATGATATCTCCTGTTTCAAGGACAAAGGCCTTCTGCCTTCGTCACGACAGTTGGTATAAAAGGGAATACTTCATTTAATCTTTGCTTATGCGTCGTTATTTATGGTCAACAGATGATACCTACACATGGATAGTTTAAATTTCGCTGTTTAGAGAATACCCAAATGTCAACAAAACCATAATCCGAACTAAACATCGATTAAAATAAGGACAAAATATAAACAGAAGGGGAAGATTTACATAGAGACTCTTGTTAAAGTACAAGATAATAAGACCAGGTGTTCTGAAAGAGTAAGCGTCAACTGCTTTATCGACGACACCCGCCATGTAAATCTTTGTGACATGCAAGTAAATGTCATACCCGCAAAATGAGAACCGAGTCTTCATTGTCAATCACAGCATAAAATGTGGTAACAATTATTAACTTACAGTGACAAATCGCCCTGCTGCTTTCATATTCTCTTTCAAATCATATCGGATAAAAGCATGCTCTTGCATACGCTCCGTTACAGGTACTGGGCCAGCATCAACGGTTTTGAAGAACATTTTCCTAAAACACACACACACAAAAAAAGAGGAAAATTTCATCAAAATATATTTTTGAATTTTCGTTTATACGAATGTAATTTTTCTCTTAGTTTCATTTCTTGTCGAAACGCTATATATTGTCGTTAGAAAATCATACATATTTTCAATAAATGCCATCATAAGAAATTAAAATATAATTAAGACCAATACTTGCGTTGATCTGCACTTAGCCATTGGCACATGTTTAATTGAAATATATTAAAAAATAAAATGCCGTAATTTCTCGCGTATCAATTACCTGTATAGACCACTCAATCCAAAATATCTTCTTCAGATAGCATATTCCGGCACATTTCCCGCGGGTCATCTGAAGGAAATGAAGGAAAACCAAGCCGATAAACTATCACAGAAATGTTCCTATTATACTGACGATGTTTGACACTTTCACACTAGGGGTGTTATTACAGTGAGACATAGTACTCTGATTTAATACATTTTGAAATAAATAAGAGAATACCGAAGCGTTAACAAAATCATAGTCCAAACTCAAAATCGATTAAACCAGGGGCAAAATATGAACAAATTTAAAAAATCACAACATTGTCAAGTAAACACACTAATGAGCATACTCAAAAACGTTCATCTTCATATTATTTAGAAATATATTTACAGCACATGCTATACATTCCTTATAGTATGTTTTTTTGATTGAGGTATATATTAGTTAAGATGTTTAGATTTGAAAATCATAACTCAAACTTCTATTATAGGTATGGGTAAAAATTTCATCAGAAAGCCCGCAAAGGGGATTTTTATGTTTTAACACGTATAGTCCGCTGGCAAATATGCACGAAATTATGGTAATATTTTAAGAATGACTAATACCTATTTGAGTTGTATAGTTCATTTCCAGGGAACTGTTTCAAAGTTCATCGAACAACAAAATTAAAGTCACCTATTCAACAGCTAATTAATAAGTAATTTTATGACATGCTCTCCATAGGTAAGCAACACACATAGAATAGTTCTGAACATATGTATATTAAATTGTTTTATAACTGAAACTTACGTGTGCATTTTGAATTGTTGTCGCCAAGTCTGTATTCATGATGGAAGACTTCAAACACAAGGCTGGAATAGCACCATTGCAGTAGGATATCTGACATTTTACTACATTGTATATCTTTGAGTTAAGGTAATGAAGAAATAGTAGGTTACCTGACAGTGTTATATATATATGTGCCAGGATGCTAAATAAACATTATGGTATCTTACAGTTATTTATAATTGTATATAATGTTAATCAGTCAACATTAGGATATCACATATATTGGTATATTGAATCGGTAACATAATCAGCAGACGACAAGGTTGCTGAGAGTGTGTATGATGTGCAAGATACATTATTACTACTTCATGATAAGTGTGTTAAAAGATATGTTTGATTAACCATTTAAGTCAAGGAAAATAAGAACTTGAATGTTGAATAAGACATCATAACTGAATGAGAAACGTAATGTAAAAACTACAGTGGTATCCAAACGTAGTGAAGAGTAAAATATGATACCTGTTTTTTGGTGTTTTATTGGCAATAAATAGTTTGAACAGTTTGGGGACAAAACGTTGCAAAATCTAGACAATCACAGAACAGAATACAGTGTACATAGAATCAGAATAAAATATCAGGGGATTAAATCTGCAAAAAAAAGGTATCAAAATTTGTCCACGTTTACAGAATAGATCATATCTTATTAAAAACATTGATGGAATGTAAGTAATCATAGGTTCATTGCACATGAACTGAATCGAATAAAGGTTTCATAGATGGTACACTTTAAAAAATGCGACGTATATGTTTGAAATTAGCTTATTCAAATATAATATGTGTCACAGGAGAAACACAGAAAAAAGGACTGAAACCTGTTGGTTTAATTTGTCGACCAGTGTAGTTCTACAAGGGAATGTGTTATTGAGTCTCAACTCAAAAATAGAATACAAATTGCTAGTTACTATACATAGCCGTTAATGCAAGTACGGTATGTATGAAGTACGTCAGATATTTAATTCAAAGATAATAATTACAGTATAGTCACATACCTTCTATAGCTCCAATGAAGTCAGGTAAAATGAAGCACTTTTACAATGGCGGTGCATGCATATTGTAGGACCATGTTGAAGGACAACTCCATAGGATATGTTGCCTCCTATTGTTACTGGCGAACTGCGTACGGGTGCGGTTTAACCCTAGTTTTATTAAACTCACACTCACATTTTACGCTTCCACGCTCATTTACATATAAGTCGACAACAACACCAACGAACACGAGCAACTAAACACATGGACGTACTAACACGACACGTGTAAGACATGGACAGAACTATAAATAGTAACAAGGAGATTCCCAAGTTACAAACGCACAGACGAAACAGTACACAGCATCACTGAAAGATATACTTAATTAAATCAACATGTACCTGTGACATATTTTTGACTAATAGCTGCGAAGCAACTGTTATCATTAATCATCAGATATAATTGTTCTACAAGTTCAGTTGATTGGACGAAGCGCATTTTTAGTGGCTTGCTATTACAAACAACTGAATTAAGTAAGAATTTGTCCACGTTTTGAAAATGTTATCGGCGACATTTTAATCAAATCAATTTAAAAACAGCGATTTGTGATGTCATCAATCGAAAGTGAGAGACAACATTTAATAATTTTTCAATTCATAAATAGCACTGAAAAAAATATTTGGAAGAACTATTATATATAATACTGGATTTAACGAAGACATGTTTTCCATATTTTACCTTCTATGTTGCAAATTTAAACATTTACCATTTTGGAGGGTTTCCTTATAGAATAATCCCTTTTTGTTTTTTGAATTGTCTCGGAAATAGTGATATTTTGACAGTACATTTGACATGGGAAATTACTTTACCATCGCATTCACAGCAAGAGGTCACTTCCTCGTTAGAGCCGTTGCAGCCTGCTCCATGACCTATTGGAGTTGGGTTATCGCAGGAACGGTCCCTCTGCCTTGTACCGTAACCACACGTCACAGAACATGATCCCCAACCGTCCCAGTCACTCCACCCACCGTTTACTTGTTAGTATGAAATAGTAATAAAAAACAAAAAAATGTATTTTTTTTCATGCAATCTGCAACATTCGTATTCCAAATTTCTACTAAGTATATTATGCTTTTGAAATAATTTCTGCATATAATTGCATGCACTGAAAATGAAAAACAAAATTAAATAACAAAAACAAAAACAACAAGATTGCACTATACATGTATGATATCTAAAAAAATTATAACGGCTGTGAAATTGACGTTACGTTACATTAACGTTAATGAAAAAAATAGAGAATATCGAAACGTCACGAAAACCATAATCCAAACTCAAAATGGATAAAACCAGGGGCAAACTACGAAAAATCCGGAAATGCATCAGATTACTGAAAATAGTCGATAGTAAAATCGATACTTTGTAATACAAACTATCAGAGAATACCGAGGCATCAACAAAACCATAATCCGAGCTAAAAACCAATAAAATCAGCCACTTTTGTGATACATACCACTGCAGGTGTTAATGAGATCATTAGAATGACTATAGCTCCCAGTAACGGAACAAAACTGACCGGCAGGACAAGTAGAACGTCTGTTACATATATACCAACGCATGTACTCCCTCTACAAAGTAAGAAGTATATAATTACAGTTAGGTACCATGTTTCCTTGGACCAGAGAGTGTATATTCCAGTTATTTATGTTATCAAATGAGAGAAGAATATAATTACAGGTAGGTACCGTGTTTGTGTTAGATACTGTATATTCATGTTATCAGATGTAAGAGGAATAAATGACATTTATACCATTTATACCGCGTTGAATGTTAACCAAAAGTTCACAAAACTGCATTGACCCAGAATGTTGTTCTTTTTGGAGCTGCCATTTAATTTGCTTAGGTCAAATCCTGTTTTTGTTTACCGATTGTATGCAAAGTATGCAATAATAGACTGGATTTAGTAAATGTCTAACACGCTACTTACAATGGACTCTGCTGATCCCCTTGCTTCTTTTACTTCCTCCCAAATACATCCTTCCCTGCATTCCTCTTCCAAAGCCCTTTTTGTCCGCGCATGAAGGAATGTTGTAGCCTTTTCTTTTGAGATACGGGGGAGTTTTCCTTTTAAAGTAATTATTTATCATTATACAGCAGACAATATGGTGCATATTTATTTGGTTATAAGTAAAATATATTTATATAAATATTTTGCAACGCAAGACATACAATCTAATAGTGTTTTCAAACATTTTACGTTTTCATTTATCTCCAGTAGATCAACGTCATATAGGTATTAAACGGCATTTTGTTTTTTAATTTTCACGCCGGTATAAATAAAATAGATTTTTGTCTCACCTTGAATATTGATATTTTGTTTAAAAAAACCATTTGTCGTTCTTATTTTTTTAACATTAAGAATATTGAAGTAATACTCACGACCAAATTGTATAAGTAATACTCAAGTTCACATTGTATGAGTAATACTCACGTCCACATTGTATGAGTAATACTCACGTCCACATTGTATAAGCATGTGAGTCGAGTTCTCCACTGATAACCATACACAGCTGAGTGGGCGACAGAGGGCATCACAGATCTCTCGTCGGGATGCTTCTGGTTTTGAACCCTAGCATTTAAAGAATTTCAAAATGTTAAGTTTGTAACCATCATCAAAAGGATATTTCTACAACATTAAAGTTTTCAAACAATGGTCTCTTTCTTTTAAAAATTGTTCTAGTTACCTCATATGGAACAGCACATCCTTCTTTCTTGGTACATTTGTAAGATAAATCAGATTCCAGCACATCCTTCAGATTCGCAGTCAGGTCCTCCATAGCCTCACCGCTAGTCCTCATTGCTATTTTAATAATAAAGATGACGTAACACACACATATACTGCACCTTTTAAATTGTGATAGATACAGCATGTCGAAAAAATGAATAAAACTGCACCACACAGCTGTTTCGTCCTCCTAGGACTCTGCAGTGAAGCTATGGGCCACAAGGTGGGAATCAAAAATTTCTAAACTAAATAATAAATTAAAATAATGACAGCTGTTTATGGCTCTTTGATACCTATATGAAATTAAATTACGTCATAACATCAGGTAATGTTTTTTATAAATTGAAGAAAAATCTAATTATATCATTTAGTTCGACATTGCATTGGTTGCTAACGATAGGTATATTTGCATCATATCTAGATCCATCAAATTATGTCATCACACTTTAATGTTCTGAGCTTCCTTTTCCAAAAATACCCGCGCATTGCTTTTAGACTTTCAATGACCTAGGAAAGAAATCGGGAAAAACGTGCTTATGAAAATATATTTACATCTCTCCCTTCTTGTGCTTAGTAAACTCTGACTATAAATATATTAGCGTATACGCAGTGACAAAAGGCTCGGCGGATTGATATTTGTTCAAATATGGCGTCGTTCACGCTTCAGAAAAATAAATATTCGCTGTCGGCCATTGTTTTGTTCCTACAAGATTTTGAAACATGGAAATATATGGAATCAATTTCCTGTGATGAAACAATAAACGGTTTCTAGCAAACTTTTGATTCCAAATGATGCGCATTCAAAATTCTTTGACGGTAACGCAAACATGGCGGCGCCCTGCAGTTTTGACGTCTCACGTCGGACCGCGTCACAACCAGATCACTGTGTCAATGCGGGTACATAACGACCGTTTTAAATAAAGAAATAAATTCGACATGCTGGAATATTATTTAATACCAAATTTACATATGATGTTATGAAGAAAAATAGTGTTGTTTACTGTGTATTTCCTACATTTACAAATATATTGATGAAATCCAATGGGACTATATTATCTTAGCAACCACGGCCATCGTTGTTACAATGTACCGTCTTAGCAACCCGCTTCGAGTGCTTTTTTTCGTCGTATAGCACTTAAAAATGGTGTAAATATAAGCACTCTATTCTCGGTAGCGCTCCATATAGTTAATTTTTTCGTTGCCAACTGCGGGCATACTACCGTATACACAATCAAAATGAGGCACAATCCTAATATATGAAATTATTCAATTATTTAGTTTCCTGTAATAACTTCTTTTTCAAACAAAGCACTTTTGGGCAATCATCCGATAATTTTCTGTATTAATAGAGGAGCTTGTCAGAACAGGTAACAAAAACTGACCAAATCTTTAAATGTCACGTTCAGGTATATTGAAAATGTTTTTCTATAAATAACAAAAAAGTTGTACTTGAAATCAAGGACACAACAAACTCTTCTACATCAGCTGCTTACCTCGATCTTTACTTACGCTACGATCAACACGGAGAATTTACTTCTAAGCTTTACGACAAACGTGACTTTATATTGTCCTATCTTAAACGTTCAGTATCTTGACAGTAACATCCCTACCTTTCAATCCTATGTTGTTAACATTTTTATTTCATTTTTTGTTTTGTTTAAATCTTTCTTAATCGATATAATGTTAAACAGTTACACGAGATCTATCAAATTGATACATGTATCTTCACCTTTGTCGTTCTGAGCAGACGTTTTGATGCCTTGACTATGAAATAACATTTATACCCACTTATTTGTACTCAAGACTAATATGTTTGAAAAAGTCATCTCGCGATTTGCAGTTACAGTCTGTATGAATAAAACAGAGGTCTTATCGATAGAGTTGTCTAAAGGTAGGACGTCGGACTCGCAGCAGAAGGGTTGCGAGTTCGAGGCACGGCACATGTTTGTTTAATACTTTATTTCGTTTGTTTCAGCCTACATATATGTACTAAGCTAAGAATGAATACATGGTTTGGTAGAGCTCGAATCGCTGAATGTCAATTTTTTGTACTGAAATTGTATCACCGACTGTATGATTCTCCCCATGGAGTTGGGAAAGATATTGAATGGTTCTTTTTGTCCTATACTAACCACGCATGATATATGTTATGATTTCAGTCGACAACGCTACAATAACTGTCATTGTTATACACGGATAATTGAAAGGTTTACTTTCGCAAAATTTGACCTCGTTGACATTGAAACTTTAAAACTTATTTCAATCGAATGCGTCACTTTAAACAAACGACATCGTGTATAAATTAATATGCACAACAGCACAGGGATACGTCACATTATATATACATTAAGACGAGTAGGTAGAGGAACTTTGCCTCATATCTCCTCAACATAACGTCTCGCATGTCCCTGTGACACCGAGTGTGTCAGGAATTACAGCATAGATGAACGATTAGTCGAAAATGTAAACAACTCAAAATTTTTGTCAAATCTAGGTAATGTCAAAATCAATAATGTGTCTTGAAATCAATTCTGACAGTTTCGAAGGTTTTGATATCCTCTGTCCACAAAGTTTTGATAATTCTACTTCCAGGAAAAAACCACGAAACCGACTCTGTAAGCTCTCCTGGACTCCGCCCAGAGAGTTTAAACGAAGTAAGTACAGTGTGCGTAGCATAAATAGCTAGCATGGAACGTTGTATGATATCTTGTATATAGATAATTTAACAGAATTATGTTAACATGATATTGTTATATTTACAAGTATATTATTTTACAACTTACCCCATATATGCAACAACACTGCGACTGCAGTACACAGCATCATGGTTGAGGTATGGTTCAGAATACGATAACTGGTTCTTCCTTTATATCTGCTAAATTCCTGTATGAATTATGTGTTGAAATAACATTGGTTGTAGTCATTGGTGTTGAATGCCATAGGTAGACCATAGGCATAAATACACACCTGCAAGGTTTTATCTTACCTGTTTACTTCCTGGTCTGAATAAAGTGTTTAAAGGCCCAATATACGTAACTTGAGGGACATTTTAGTGATTCTGAAAAATTAAACCTGAGCGGTAACTAACAGGAAACTCTTGACAAAAAAATCCAAAGATTTGAAAATAATTCAGGTGGGGCCCACTTCAACAACAAACCGAAGGTAGAAGACGGTTCGAAATGGACGCGTGTTTACAAATAGCGTGTTTCAACGGCTGCTGTACCGGTAACCGCCAAAGAATTCCTCTTGAATATTGCTGATATCAGTTAATCTTAACTAAATCTATTTATATAATAAGTTATTAGGCTTGATTTTCGCTTCAAGTTTTGCCGAAAGTTACGTATAATGGGCCTTTAAACATATCGTATTAAAATGTCACAGTTGATTAATTCAAAGGCTTGCTTTAAATATCGATACCTTCGTGTCGTGACAGATGTCGGCCGCTGACTAACAATATTATGGCACACACATTGATAAAAACTATGCACAAATTTCCTCTTCACCTTCTTTGTCTCATTGAGAAATATTCTGTGTTGTTTTATGAATAAAAGGTAAACCTTTTTAATATGTTAATAAGGATGTCTATTTATTATGGCTGAATATAATAATTTTCTCATTTTGAAGTCGTGTCATTAAATTGAAGTGACAAAAATTTACATGGCGGGTAATGGAGGGGAATACGCTTACTCTTCTGGAACACCTGGTCTTATGTTCCTATTCTTGTTCTTATTCAAGGGTTTCTGTGTAGATATATCCTTTATTGGTATTTTGTAACTGCATTTATAAATCGTGATGAGATGAATCATTATTTATGTAAAAATGTTGAAGGCTTGCCATCAAAAAGATCACAGAGGTTTTGAACACAGACGAAAGAAGATAAAACCACGCATTGGAGATAAAGATCCAATTGAATATAAGCCAAGCTACATTGTATATATATATATATTTGTGTACATACTATGCATCATGTATTGGTATTTTGTAGTTTCCTCTAGGGATCCTGTCGTATTTTTCCAGTGCTATGTATACCCTTTTAAGTCTATTTGTTTATGCTCAATGTAACCATGCATTGGCATTGTTATTTTTATCTGAATAGACATAATATTATTATAATTACACCTACAGCTCGAAGTTTTAAAACCCCGAATAGTTGTTGGCTGATATCCCAAACCTGTACAATGTCCGTTTAATCATCCTTGTGTGTCTCAACAATTATAGTATACACTTTGTCCTATGGAAAGTTTTAATGCTTTCTTTACAAAATATGTGAAATATATCTGGAAAAGGTTTTTTATGTTGCAAATATTTTTTGGAATGAGAGTGTGTATGTTTGGATTTTAATAAAAACAAATTCCGTGTCTCCAGTTTTCGTCGGCTATCCTGCCACTTATGCATAGCAAATTCGTTTTGACGACACTGCACATGCTGGCCTTTCGCTGCCATTGACTTAATATTCTTATATGATACAAAATGATGTTTACGCTACACAGAGAATATATTAGGGTAGAGGTGTAGTGTTGAGAGACATTTTGAGACAGCTATGATATTAAACGTTAAGACACTACTGAAATAGATAGCTGTCATTATGTTGAGAGTTCATTAGATATGCCTGTAATAATAACAAACTTTATTTTCTTAAGGATTAAATACATGTTTAGCCAAAAGCTATTCTTCCACATGGCCCTGTACCATTACCATTATTATTACAGACGTCCAAATATAAAAAAGGTCAAGACAAGGTCACTTATTAGGATTAGATCGAATGCACAATTACTTGTTTTATACGTTATACAGGATATTTGTCTTATGATACCGGGAAAAGATAAATATTACTTCATTATGGTATCAGTAAACATCCTAATCCATACATGAATAAGATAAAAACAAAACACCCTGTATTACATACTGTACATATTTCTGCTTTGAATACCTACTAGAAGAAGTTACCTACATTTTGTGAAATATATTAAAAGTATTACTTTAATCAAATATCCGTAAATTTTCTTTTATTATAACTACTGACAGAATACTGTGTCCTATGCAACAGGCACGCACGATAATTGAAGGAACAGACAGATACGTGAACAATAGTTTACAGTTAAGTATGTTAAAAATAAAAAAGTGAGCATCAAGTACATTCAAACAAACGCTAAATCTCTCTGCCTGATTAATTCCTTAGCTGATTGCGATATCAAATGTTACAGTGTTCATTAAACCATGATCACACAAGGACTCCGCTATAATTATATGTCTATATTATAGTCGTCTGTCTTTTGTCCAAACAGTTACCAAAGTTTGATCCCCAATTTCTTTTATTTTGATTGATGTAAAAAGATAGATAGTTTGAGGCAATCACAGGAAAACAGTATGTGATTGTGAAAGTGTAACTATGCGTATACGAGTTATATTTTACAACGGTAATTCATATGGGCCAAATTGTTTAAAATGTGATTTATTTATTTTTTTTAATGTGATTAGTTTATTCAGTGATACTTGCAAATTTTGATTTTCCTTTAACTTGAAAAAAAAAAATTGAATAAGTTACAAATTTCCAGATATTAAATATCTAGTACAGTCAATTGACATGCAGAATTGTGTGATTGTTCCTTGCTTGTTGACATAATTCTTAAAGGTTGAACATAGTGATTAAGCTAATCATTCTTTTAACATCTTGGCCTGGTCGACATAATTCAAGTAGAACATTCTTTTTATATATAATTACAGCTTCACGCCAAGTTGCCTCCCCTAAACATAGTACCGAACAACATTTCGTTAATATTCATTAGTATATCGACTTTTGAAGTAATAGAAAGGTCTTTTGGAAATCGATCTGTCTTGTTATGTTTCTGAAGACGGTTTTGCTTTGTTAAAAAACATATATTTAACGGGTTTTTAACTTGAAGCTAACAATACTTTATATATCAGAGTTTGATTGTTCATTATTACATGATTTTACATTCAGACAAGCATGCTTAATCCTCCTAACAAAAAAGGGCATGTGTTTCATATTTATTTTTTCATTTTTTATGTCCCCACCTTGAAATGGGTGGGGGGGGGGGGGTTCATATAGTGTTACCCATGTTCGTCCCGTCCCGTCCTGTCACGTCCCGTCGCGTCTCATCGCGCCCCTTCCCGTCCCAAGGTAATGTAACCAGCTTATTTAACTACTGATCCGATTGTCATCAAACTTCGCGTACGTAATAGGCATGTAGAACTAATTTCATATGGTGTGTGGTGGTGGTGGTTGGGGTGTATTTATGTCCTCACAGACATTTCTTGTCTTAAAAAGAGATTGTACGATAATGTGCGATTGTAAGATCTGAGAAGTGGAATACATACGAAGCTATAGAAGACACATAGACGATAAACCTGACTGTGACATTAAGAGATTTGGCAAGGTTTGTGTAATCTGTCCTGGTTGGCTCCCTGCCAAAATCAGCCGAGTATGAAAACAAAAACAAGCTTAAAGCCTCAAAAACCGACAAAAAGATAGTCAACCAGGTATTCAATCAACCAGGAAATAACTGTGCATAACTTCTAGCTGACTTGTTTTCGTTCATACGACACTGAAGTTGTTGGGGAGGTAACAACAAACCAGTATAATAAACATGACGATTTCGAAATGTCTGGTCGTGAAACATCCTTGCTTTTCCAACTAATAGGGTTTACATGTCGCAGTTGGTTCGTTATTTAAGGGTTTGTTCTATATATCGAGATTTTCTTGCTTGTTGTTTGCTTAATCTTGCTGTTTACGTCAAAAAAGGCTCAGGGGGAAAAGTTGATATTTTCATATTGCAGCCAGGAAATTTTTTTTTTATGATTTTTGAGCTTATTGAGGTAGTTGAAATGAGAGAACAATACTCTTTCATGACCAAAAGTGTATGATAGGGAAATTCCACACTCGGGATTTTCAAACTTGGCAAAAATCTAGGGTTTTACTAAGTTTAAAAACTCCTTGGTTGGAATTTCCCTATTTTATAACCCCTGGTCATGAAATAGTCTTATAATATTGTTCTGGTCATTCCCACAAATACTTCAAAAGGTCCGTTCTAATCTTTGCGAATGTATAAACTGACAATGTTACGGACAGACGGAGAAGCAGATTTCAATATACCCCTTTAGCTTCGTCGCAGGAGAGGGGATATAATAAATGCATAGAGAAAAAAACGCATCTTTCAAAGAAAAATAAGATTTTAATTATAAAATTGTATATAAAAAATCATAAAGAGCCACTCTCTAATTCCTAATCGCATTGTGTAAATATTATTTGCTGGCAGTATTTGCCATGAAGGCTCACCAGATGTTTCCGTATATTGTTTCGCATTTACAAATGTGGTTTGGATTCTGTTAGTAACACCGTTTTTGATTTTTAACAATGAAACATACTAAAATGTCCATTATCATCATATCACAGGCTAAACAAACCCCTTTGTTATGGTCAACCTATTGAGCAGTCTGCAATAAAATGCAATATATATTTTTTAGCAAACACCGAATTTAAGTACGCTATCATTTCTGCATCAATTCTGTTATTCCCTTATGTTGGTGGCATTCAAAAAGGAACTTCAGGTGAACTTGCAAGTAGGATATCTACAATAATTCATGATTACATTAATATTTATATTAACAAAGGTAAACAGAATTAAAAAATGACTTAAAGCTTGTTTAATGGATAAGGGATACATCCTTGATACAATATATGTTACAATCACCTACGCTCTCAGCACCCCTGAAATACGGTTTGTCTTAGCAACATAGAAGGCAAGATATGTTGGTATGCCTATTGAAAATAGATATCATATTAACCTAGTCTTCCTTATACAAGTATCCAGAAGGACTGATCTTTCAATTTAGTTACAACATATTCCAGTGATGTAGAATGCGTAAGTATGAAGGATGGCTAGGATTATATACATAGAAACTCTTTTTAAGCGTTATTTTATGAAATTTCATTTTTAATTTTAATTGTTCTAATAGAGAAGTTAATACCATTATATTTAAGTGTTTGATGAGCTGATAGTTTAAAGGTAGTCTTTTTCAAGGAAATTTAAAACGATATCTATAATGATAAAGAATGATACATCAAAAGGTCTCTGGAAATATTCCGTATGGTTGTTAGGGACTTAGAGAAAAGCTGTCCCTGTAAGTTGTCTTGGCACCAGTGTCATACACGGCTGTTACAATCACAAAAAGTTCCGTAACAGTATCACTTAGCTTAAACGTGAAAGTGTTTAAGTCGAAAACACGATACCGGACGATATCAGAGAACCCGAGCTCAGTACCAACTGTCAGTAGATACGAAGTCTTCATTTTGACGGTGACATCAAAGGTCTGGCTACAATTAAGACTGGCGGTCCCTCCCTCAACTAGAACGAATTCACATGGCGTTCCTGAAAGAAAACAAAAAAGACATTAGTAATATCTATATATATCATTGACAATGTTGCTTTGAAGCAAATTAAATTACAATAGAACCATTCTGAATGTTGCAACATCACTCAAAAGATGTTTGAACTTGCTAGGAGCGGGCCAGTATAACAATATTTGCTTTAGCATTAAAAATATTGTGATCCAGCTAAACACATAAATTAGTTGCGTAGGATGATATTGAACGAATGTATGACATGTTTTCTTGTGTGAAATAAAAAGGATCATTACCTGTCAAAGTCGGCGGCTGTTGAAGGACATATATGTTAGAGTTGATTGTCCCACTAAGCTGACCCCTCGCGTTAGATCCTCTCACTTCAACGCCACATTCCGAGCCCTCACCAATATTCATAGTTTTAGAGGCAACATAATTATGGAAGCCCACGTCTACCCACGATGTCTTGGAACCGTTCAGGTAATCTATACGATACTGATATGTTACGTCACCTTCAGGGTAGTCAAACTCGTCCCAGTGGAATTGTAGGTACTCTCTGCTCCGCGTCACGGCCTGACCGGTCACTGAGGATCCATGGACATCAAGGAAAGTGATACGACTGTCACTGTGTCTGGGTGGACCCAAAAGAACAGTGACGTCATTTGTTCGCGTCTGTTGTCTTATTCCAGCATTGTTTGTGCATGTGATGATGCCTGATATCTTAGTACCATGTGGGATAATGATTGGTTCAGACTCCATCCTTATCTCCGCTTCACCATCGCCTTGTTTTTCTGCAGACTTCCAAATGGAACCTGTAATAACAAAGTATGAGTTATGATGATAGTAATTAGGCCCAATCAACTAGTCTCGTGCTGTTCGTTTTAAATTTCAATTTCCGAAAGTTCTGACTCATTTGTACCTTTATTATCTATCATATGATTTTAAGAAGCGGCAATATAGTAAATCGGAATTATATAGGAAATTCTTTTTCATGCTTACCACAGACGACGTCGCAATGAACATGCTGACTCTCTTTGTCTGCGACCTTCCAGGTGACAATAATCACCACATGACCATCTCTTACGTCACTATATTGAAGCTGAGGGTCTGTAATTATGGGTGGTGTGTGATCGATGATAAGTGGTGCTGACCGGAAGTAAGACCGCAGCCCGGCCTTGTTCTCCACCATCGCTGTAGCATGTATCGGAGTTCCATGGGGTAAATTAACAGAAAATGCGTGATAGCCTCCTGATAGTACGGGTTCAAAGTCACGTACCTGGTATCCATGAGCAGTTGTCCCTATACCTAATTCTATATCTTGGACATCACTTTCGCGATCGGCAAACTGCAACATGGCGGACACGGTCGAAAATGATATTTGTCGCAGAGGTATCTGGTGAGTTGAGTAATTTTGCCAGATGACGTCATTGCATACTTGCAGAACAACTGTAAGACTGCCGAGTTTAACCTTCGTGTCTGCTGCCTCGACGGAGAACATAAGCCGCTCATCTGAATAAACAGTGAACACGTGAGTAAAAGTCTGACGAACGAGATTAGCCTTGAATGAATGATCGTTGAGAGACACGACTAAATCAGTATCATCGGTGCTATTTGTTATCACTACCGTGAGTTGACACACACGTGAAGTATCATCTAAACTCGTGTTCCATTTAAGACTTACTGCGTTTAGGCTTATTTCACGCGTTTCATTAACAAGCGTGACGTAACTAGCACATTGGTAGGCGACTGGCGGGGAGGAATCAATTATGATAGGCGGAGAATGAACCTCATCGTTTTCCTGTCCAGACGTATCCACTGCTTTTACAGCAATCCTGTAACTTCTGCCATCAAGTAGCTGTAGACCTGGAATTGTTACTTTAGTTACCCTTCCTACTGACTGGAATGTTAAAGATGAGGAATTGTCTGCTGCATCAACTACTGCAACCTTATAGTGTTTGATGTGTGAATGTCGATCCAAGAATCCATTCCAGGAAGCTTCCAATCTATCGGTCGAAGACTGACTCTGATGGTTCTTGAAGTTCTTTGTATTATACACAGTCCCCGCGATAGGCTGCTCCTTGTCAACCACGAAGCTATCAGAACTGTAGGTAGACGACAGATTTTGTGTGTTAACAGCTGTCACAGTCACGTAATATCTAGAACCCGGATGCAAATCCAACCCTGTCCAGGTGAAGTTCGTTTCCTTCCCAACATTCACTAACGGAGATGTGTCAGAGGCTAAAACATAGAAAAAATCACAATCTAGCTAAATACTGCTATAGAAATGTCAATGGTAATACATTATTTCTAATGATTACTTATACAAAAGACATTTTTATAAGATGTTTTCATGACCAAGGGTGTAAGATAGGAAAATTCCCTCCGAGGAGTTTTCAAATTTGGTAAAACCCGAAGCTTTATCGACGTTTTTGCCAAAGTTGAAAATCCCGAGGATTGGATTTCCCCATCTTACACTTTTGGTCATGAAAGCGTATTTTTAACTACATGAATCAGCTAAAAACCATGAAAATACCTTTTAACTGGCTACCATTTTGAAAATAGCAACTTTTTCCATGAGGATTTTTGACAAAATACGAATGAGATTAATACATAACCAATATTTGCAAACAAGGTTTGCGCAGAAAAAATAATTTCAGCTTTCTAATGCTCGAGGTTAAAAATTGTAAAAGGTTTTAATTTCATCATGTCGGCTTTTCTCATTTCGGCATCAGAATTGTCCGTGTTCGCCATGTCACGTCATTGCTGAGCCATTGTGACATCACGCACGTGGCTGTATTGCATTGGTAGATATGTAATACAACCATAGCGATCACAGATGTATTGCCCTAGACAGGCCAGTATTACACAATTAGAAATGAGATACAGCATGATTTTGACGTGGATATCTACAACCTGTGTACTCACCTCCTGGACTGGTCCCAAGGGAAGCCAAGTAATGATGAATTCCAACCTGAGGGTCTGAGAATCCATTCTCCCAGCAGCCTGTAACCGCTCTTGTCTCCGTGATGAATTCTGAATCTGTTAAACAGTCGTCTATTGAATCTTTTATGTGGAATCCTCGCGATATTTTCGGAGGCGTGCGGTCAATCAGTAACGTTTGTGAACTAAAGATTCTGTAAGTTGTTGTATCATACCATGCTCTGATGTAGGTTTTGTAGTTGTGTTTGTGCAAGAGCGCGTTATTGCTTTCTACGCAATGAACAACATTGTCTTGCATTCCAATGTCATGCCAAACGTCCTCAAGAAGCGGGTCGAATATCCCAGCACCATACTCCATATCTGCCAATCCCATACTCCACTCCATACGTCTAATGTTCCAATTAGATTGTATTGGTGAGAGGATCCAGTTAGCACTTAAACACGCCGAAGACAGTGAATGAAGTGTATTAACACCAATAGTGTTTCCAATAAACACACTAACAGACTGATAGGCTGCGTTTTCAGTCTGGTTACAATCATTTGACGCGACCATGGAGCATTTCCGACCAAGGGGAGCACAAGTACAGTCTTTGTTACAGTAGTGGACGTCACACGAATGCTTTTCAACTTTTAGGATTCCATAATCCCCGTTCATGTCTGTTTTAAGAACATGAGTGGTCACTCTTGTAGCAGACGACACTAATCCAGCATTGTTTTCTGCTATGATTGAAAGAATTATTTTACTGTCTACTTGCAACTGTTTATTTACGATAAAATAACCACGCTGAACGTCACGAGGTTCTCCGACATGTACCAGAGAAATGTAGCCAAGGGATAATTCATTACCACTGTATGTCTCGCCTACAGTGATATAGTAAATTTTGATGCCGGAATCCACATCTTCAAATCCACTCCAAGTTATGTTAATTGTAGTTGTATTATCCTGTGTTTTCCATGACATGTCGTCAACGAATCCACCGATGTGTGGGGGAGAGGAATCAACTAACAAATACCCACTGCTGACAGACGTACACAATTCAGCAGCATTGCATGCCACAACTGTTGCCTGGTAACGATCCCCGTTGCTAAGCCAGTGTTCTGGTTTAAGTAAAATGGTCGTGTGATTTTCATTTAAAAGTTCTATGTCTTCTATATACGTGTGACCATTGTGGTGAGTGGTGACGGATAGCCTGTGTCTTATAATGGGAGATTCGCCGTCTTTAAACACCCAGGAAAGTTGAAGAACGGAAGTGTCCCGTTGCGTGACAGTGTCATTTGAAATCGTAGCAGTACTAGATGTGAACACGGGTGTCTGAGTACAGACTGGCGGTGTGACGTCAACAAAGACCACGTCTGACGTCATGTTGGTGTTGAGTCCGACCTTGTTGTATGCCCAGACTGTCACATAAAGCGGTGATTGGATCAGGAGACTGAGGCTAGTGAAAAGGTGTTCCGAGGACAGGTGTGTGTTAACAAATGGATGCACGTCACATTCAAGGTTGAGTGTGCTACTGATGCAAACTTCGTAATGATCCAGATCGGAATGGGAGTCATGGAATCCAACCCAGAACACTTCCAAGTGGGAACTAAAATTGGAGCATATTTAAATATTTTTCAACCTCACTTATAAGTTTAGAATTGTGTAGGTCCTTATACATTTGCGTAAGCAAATCAATACAAAATTGGAAAGCATATGTCATGAATAATGTAAACAACTTAATATCTAAAAGATAACGATCTCAAACGATATTCTTTACGATTTGATTACGATATTTAATATCTATTATACATCTGGATGTCATTATTCCGAATAATAACAAACCCTGTAAATTGTTTTCTTTTCCATATTGATTATTAGAATAAAGATTGTTCTGTTTATTTGATGATAATTAGGCGCCATTCTTTTGCAATTACAGCTATAGTTTAAAATTAAGAAGAGTCACATTCAAATCCCGAACTTACCGAGGAACACAGTTCTTGTACAGCCGAGTCAACAAAAGTTGGAACTTTAAATTTTCAAAAATTAGGTTTAGTATCTTAATAATGATAAATATTAACTGTATCCACAAGATGCAGAACCTCTGTGAAAAATTGATAACGTTGTGTTTGTTATAGTGTTGATTTTTAATACCTCTGTCCAATATATCGTTGATGTCCGTCTGATCGTCCAACCAGTACCTGGCCATGTATAGGAGGAGAGTGGTCGACCAAGACTCCGTTTGAAGTGACGTCCGTACACAACCCTGCGGGGTTACAAGCCTTCACCGTCACGTAGTAGGTGGCGCCTTCCTCCAGGGGTACAGACCACGTGAACTCTATCCATGAATAAATTATATTAAGAGAAATACAGTTTTTAATTCTTTTTTTTCTATATTAAGAAAAATACAATATTAATACAACAAATTTCATTTTGCACAAAAGTCTTTGCAATATTTCAGGATAGAATGTCTTTTTGTTGCTTGCATCGTCTGATGAGGTCAAGTAAACCTCGCGCAAATGAAGTGAAATGCGAAGTATTTCATCTATTATTTGCACGTGGTTCACTTACCCTCATTAGCCGATGCAAGCAGCAAAATAGACATTCAATCCTTATATTTACGTTCACTATTTTAAATTTCCCGCCATTCGCATGTACTTTAAGCTGACGGTGTCACACGGTGATTTACTTTTATTACATTATTGCACACTTATCGTCATATATGTACATACACGGAACAACCGATCGCTTGTTTAATTCATCGCTAAGCAATAGAAATAATGTAGTCCACAGACAAGATTTTTATTTTTTTTTTCGAATTCATGAATGCTTTAATCATACCTCTAGAACTTTTATTTTCATTACGAATTGATTGAAATACCTTCCATGGATAAAATGAATCACGAGATTGCTTTTTAGAGCAGTTTGTAACGCGCAGCAGTAAACATAACCACGTCGTGATTTGGTCATAGCTGAAGCGAACTTATTGACGAAAGTATGATGAAAAAGATTGGTGACATGTTATCAATAATATTAGGGTTTTGACGTTTTTTAATTTTTGGAAATAACGGGCAGACCAACTGAAAATTTGTTACATCTTGTTTTAGACGCAATCTAATGTTTTTACAGTATTTGTTTTTACACGTTTGGAGGTTCAGATCAAACGATAAAATGCCACCCAAATCTAAACTAGGAAGTATAAAATTATTCTAGACACCGAAATGTAGGTTCAAATAAAACGCTATGGCCATACATATGCTTGGGCCCCTATGGGCAAGCTAGGTTAGGTCATATTGTAGTCTAACTAGCTCATTAGTGAAGTGAACAGGTAACATTTGTTGCAAACAATCTATTTTGGTATCGAACATGAAATAGAATCAAGAAATCTGACTGACGGGCAGATTATCCCTTTTCGAACGATCATCAAGGGGACTCATTTGAAATTTAGAACCAATATATCTTGAATTAATGCTTTCGGTATCTGAGATATGACACTGGCATAACTCATCGGCATGTAAAAAATTCGTTTGTAGTACACCCGTTCATTATTATAAAAATTGATTACACTAAAGACAAAATATGAAGAAAGAAAAAATCTATATAGAAACCCTTGTAAAAAGTAAACGATAATATCACCAGGTATTCCGGAAAAGTAGGCGTCTGTTGCTTCACCTGTCATGTAAATCTTGATCACATCCAATAAAACGTCAAGTCCTCAAAGTGAGAACCGAGGTAACATTCTCAATTAAACGTGCACACATTAAGGACAGAGTACACATCGGTTATCATTGACGATAATGAAAATATAACTCTTACCTGTTCTCAGACCTACATGCGTTAACCGTTTGATGTCGAACTTGAATGGCTGGGTGCCCAGCCCTACTTTATAGAGCTCCACGCCAGACTCGGGGTCTGTGAATCCCTCCCAGGAACATACCAGGTGACTTGAATTGCGTTGGTAACCAAAATCGGTCTGTTAAAAGAATCGATGTTGTTTGAAATACAATCTATTGATGAAAACATTATCTCTAAACACGTTCCTCCATTTAGATGGCGAACTTGTAAAGTCTGTACGATATATTTCGAAAAGTATTTAATGCTTTTTTATCTCTTCAATTGTTTTTAATTCTTTTCATCACGAAATATGTCCTTTTCTATTGTTCTGTATTTTTTTCTTTGTATATTTTTTATGTTTGCGTGTCTAAAAGATATAACTTATCAATATAAATGGTAATATTAGTGTATTGATTTTATTTATTTATCTATTCTATTGAAATATGATTACCCAACGTTTCCTGCTTACATAAAGAATATCATACATACACTTGTGCTGGGGCCTTCTAAAACAATTCCAGGTAAAGGAGGACTATCATCTAGAAGGAAATGCTCTGATCCCGTTAGCAGGGATAATCCAGCTCGGTTGGTCACCTTAATGTATTAAATAAATTGTACATATAGTAACGTGTGAAATAAGCCTAATTATGTGCACATATTTTGTCAAAAAATTCTAAATAAATTAATTAAAACATACTTTGAAACGTCTTCTATAAAAACGTTTATGTCAATACGATTTAAATCATAATATTATTCTTTTCTAGCATACACGTGCAACTACCATTACCTACCCGTAGAAATGCGTAATAAGAATGGCCATGCTGAAGATGTAGGTTGCTGAAGTCAAAGAAGAAAGTGGAAGGATCTATATGTTGGAAAGAGACGACGTCTGGGATATCCGGATAGTTTCCAATGGCGACCTCGAAATGTTTAATTCCTGACTCCTCGTCATAGAATCCTTCCCAATGGAGAACCAGATTCTGTAGCGTTGTCACGTGTTTGTGCACGTGGAAATTTCCGACAAACAACGTCCCTCTGATTGGATGAGTATCGTCAAACATCACGCCGTCAGAAATCACTGTGGTGGTCAGCTTTACTCTATCCATGGCTGAAACACAAAATTATGTTCCCCATAAAACCATATCTATAAATTAAAAAAGCATTCATAAGCATCTTTTAAGTTTTCATTCAAAATATGTTTAAAATGCATTGTTACATATTTTTGTCAATCATTTAAACTACTGGTAGGTGTCAGGAGAGGGCTTGTTCAGGATTTTGCCTGTTGCCTAATTGCTCTTGAATATTAATTCAATTAAAATGTTTGTGACATGAAAACCTGGAAGGTCAGAAATACTGAAATACCTTCGACCATAGCGTAGTAAACTATCCCTGGTGTCAGACTTTCGTTTTGAAGTAGAACTGATTGCTTCTCTCCAGCTTCCTCATACGGCCGTACGTCTTTCCCTCCGGGATATGATCCTAGGTAATTGCATGTAAGACAAATATTGTTTTATTAAGCATATGCCAACGGGTTGGACAAAATGGTTACACAATTAATTTTTAATGCATATCATGTTTGCAAAATTAAATTCGAACCTCGTTATATCGACGTCAACGGAATTAAAAGAATTTGTCGTGTTATCCGAGCATTCAAATAACGCAAGATGGGATGTTTGATACGCAGTAAGACCAGAAAGACGAAATAACTCACATTTAACAAGGTTCCTCGAGTTTAACAAGTTCGAAATATCCGGTTTCAACTGAATATTCAACATCATTATGAATTGTGATTTAAAAAACCGTTATGTTGTCCTCGATAAAATATTTGCCAGCTACAGATATTCAGTAATATATAGCGAGAGTGCTCAGTATCCTACACGGTGATCAGTGAATACAGTGTGATAGTTACCCGAGTACACTATTATTATACATATTATGGGTCGATGTCATAAAGGCGTAATCAAATAATGACAATACGGATAAGTGCTAACTGTTTGTGCGACCTGGACTAGGAAGGTTCACTGGTATCGGAGGCTGTATGCCAGGCGGAAATACATGAGCCGTGTCGCTGGTATGGTATGTAATGTTACCAGTTCCGCGTGAAAAAATCTAACATATTTTACATATATATACTGATGATTTTGTGTTTTAATATATTTATAAGTGAACGCATTTGCTTATTCATTTATGCTGTTGTCTTATGCGTTTGCTTATCTTTTGGGTGAGCCTAAACTCTAAGTTCTTATTTTGTCATTTTCAATTAATGTGAAATATCAAAATACATACCGATGGCGTATCTGTACTGAAGCATCCCAACACCATGAGAAGCAAAGTTGTCATGGAAACCTTTCCAGTAAATAAATAAGTCACTGCTCTCGGTGATGTACCCTTCATTGGAGTGTATGTTCACTGAACCAACACTTGGGGTTGTCTCATCTATAATAAAACCGTCACTGCAACCTTCAACTTTTTCAAAATGTTCCACGAAGTCTTGTCTCGTCCAATAACCAGATGGGCTCAATGCACAGATGTAATATTTACCCTCGTTAATATTTAACTTGCCAAAAGAAGCAGCTCCTCCACTGGTTTCCAAGAACATCAAACAGTTGATGTCACTATCACATGTATCCTTGGGGATTTCTCTCTTAGTCATCAAATACCATGTCACATTTCGATCTTGGAGCCCAATCATGAACGCACCTAACTTTTGTTGGTTTCGACTGTAATCTAACTCATTATCGTGAATGTAGTTTAGTTTCTCGCCAATATTTGAACTGAAAATCAATGATTTCAATTCCACAAAATCAATGGCATTGACGTCAACATCATACACAATGTCTTTCGGAAATTCATTTTGATGGAATTGCATTTGTACGGATTCGCACTTCGTTATTTCAATTCCAGAATGACAAAATGCTTGCAAACAAATGTAACGTTGTGTAAATAGATTGGTAGATAGCTGCACACATGTTGTTATCTGTAATAAAAAAAACAATGTCAACAACACAGATAGAGGTAAACAACAAAGCATTACTATCTAAAATGTAAGAGAACCGAAATCAATATATGAATCAGTTTGATCAAAACTTAGAAAAAAACAAGAAGAAAACTACAAAAAATTAATTAGTACGAGCCAATGGTATGTTTCAAGCTTAGAGAAAAATATTTCTTTTCAAAACGGTTTAAAAACTAAAGATGTTAGTTTAGGATTGATAGTTAAACATCCGTAAATACAAAGTAATAATTCCTGTCAACACAAAAAGGCAAAGTCTGGAAAAATATTTGAGGTCACCGGCATCAAACTGTTAACAGAACAAAAAACAATATATATGTCCTTCCCATTATACGAAAAAAATGCAGATATTTTACCTCATGATGTGGTTCTGCTTCTCCATCATGTGTGGTCCATCCAAGTTGCGATGATATGCCGCTGTCATCATCTGCGATTCTCCACCGGTAAAACAAAGCGTTTGAATTTCCCATTGTAGAGCATCGAACGTCGTCCCAAGACACAATAACAGTAGTACAGTTGCTAGAATAATCCACGATAACTGCTGAAACTGATGCCATGTGTGGTGAATGTTCAATCAGGAAGCCGTTGGAAATTACTCCACCTAGACACGTCGTTCCAAAGCAGGGTCTTACTTCAACGAACCCATGTTTTTCTTCCATAATTGAACTGGTCAAGATTATGCTTCGCGTGGTCGCAGGAGTGTTCACCGTTTGAATAACACTGACATCATTACTGTCCGTTTCATTTATAAACAAAGAGATCATAAAGTGTGTAATGTAATCGGAGTAGTCTTTCACTTGCCAATGCAGCGATATCGGAATGTCTGCAGCATGGTAATCAACGTCTTCTTGGCATCTCAATATATCGAAGCTTCTATTAGCGACGCTTTTTAACTGATCTGAACGTATAACAAATACTGGGAGATCAGCGAATGGTGAAAACGTAACACGGCCAGGTTTTCTTTCGATAAAAGCAACATCATCACTTGTAATGGTGATTACGTCACTCAGCTCCTCAGGGTACTGTACGGTGTAATGTTGGCCGACGTGGAATATTTGGTCACATGATGCAGAAGTCTGACGAGTTGAATCGTTTTCAGGTGTGTGCACAGTCCATTGACATACAAACGAATCAGTAGTACATCCTGGGCCATCAAACACCGATATTGCGTTCAAAACATCACCCTCAGCAAGCACTTTGAACCCATTCGATGACGCCAGCGTTGTGCCTGCGCTGTTGTCCACTCGTAGTACTGCATAATAGGTATTACCTTTGATGAGATTTGCATTACTTTGACAGATAAACTTTTGATTTTCTACTGTCAGGAATGGTTGGATATCGTCCCTATCTAGACTGCTCCCTAGACCGACCTCGACAGTCACGCTGGCCAAGTTATCGGACAGACCGGCCCATGCTACACAAAACTCTGTCAGTGAAAACGAAACATCCTGATCGATGAATGGTTCCACAGTAAGACCAGGTTGTATATCTTTCACTGATCCTATGCTTGGTCTGTAAATTGTCGGGATGTAAATATTGTCAGTCATAACAGTGCAGTAATAGCCAGCATTGTTGAACACGTGAAGTTCGACTTGTAATGGATACTTCACGTCCATTACTAACTTCTGGAGATATTCCAAAGAGAAGACAAGACAGTCAGAGAGGTTTGGGCAGGCGGTTGTATCCAGTGTTTCCCAGGACGAATATCCTAAATTTCCATCATTTTTCTGAAAATCTGTTTAAGACAAAAATGCAAAAGGAAACTTTTTGCATAAATTTCAGCAGTATATATACTTCTACAGGTACTTTAATGTTCAAGCCGTAATATTGTTTTTAATAAGTAATGTAAGATAAAATCAAACGATTGTTTTATTGCTATAAAACATGCGACATTTTGTCCTGTAAATTACATATTATAGAAAAACAGGAGTAAAATAAGACATTTCTGTATGACATGATTAAGGCTTATTTTTATCATAATATACTCACGAATCCTATAGGAGATTAATGAAACGTCTTCTTTCTGTTCATCGTCTGTGAATGTAGTTTGGTTCAAGTTAATAACGAGATGAGAGCCGTTCTGAGAGGTCTGTAGTGACGATGGGCAGATTGGCGACGATTCATCAATAACGACAGGACCAAATGTTGCTATAGAGGCAAGACCAGCTTTGTTCACAGCCTTGATGAAGATGTAGAACTCTGTCCCGGTAGTAAAGCCAAGGTGACGTTGATGAAAGAACGTATGGTTGTGAACAGACTGAAAGTCCTGAAGGTCTGGTGAATCGCCCGAGAGACGCGTTGAACCAAATCCAACATACACTGCATCAAGTGGTACGACGTTTTCTGAGAATGACCATGAAAGCCGAACAGTGTCGATAGGAAGGTAGAACTGATGAAGATTTGTCAAACTGCAAACATCAAATGTCTCAGATGTCTCATCCAATGGTAGAAGGTTTAGTTCAAATCCATTTGTGGTATCTGTACATGGCAGGGAACAAGATGATACGTCAGTTATGTTAGTCCTTGTAAGGTTTTCGGATATCAGCCAAACGTCGCTATTGTAACATACAGTGTGCTTTCCAGTCTTTGCCTTGGAAAGAGTAACATTAATGACAACAGGCGGAGAGTCACTTTTAGTGAATCCATCAGAACATATCGCAGACGACGGTTCCATGGCACGATTGAAAGCGAGAACGGTAACAAAGAAACTCCCCTGAGTTTGTATGTCAAACCGAATAGATATTAACGTGGTGTTTTTATACTGGATATATCCGGTAACATTTGACAAGGAGATCATTTCGTCCTTTTGCACACATCTGGTTGCTAGTGCCACTCTGTAAAATTCAATTCCACTTTCATGATCAAGGAAACCGTGCCAGTGAACAGGAATGTATGAATCGCTTGTGTAGTCAACTTCGGCTTCGTCATCTGATCCTTCGTACACATCGCCATCTTCTGGCGGCGACTCGTCGACATGTACGTCAACAGATATGGAAGTGGTCAAAAGAGCCGTATTGGTGACCTCGATCTCGTACCGATACATCCGGTTGTGGTTCCCTATATGTGTGTTGTTAATTGTTAGTGTATTGAGGTCAAAACTGAAGTGGAAAAATTGACAGCTTCCGACAAATGGACATAAACAGATCTTGGGGTCATGACATGAAGTCTGAAAAGAAAAGTTTATTTCAATATCAATGTTTTGTTTAAGTAGATTCGTTGATTAAATCTAATGAATACTGATACGATGGTTCCGTTCATGTGTTAATTCACACTAACGTCAGTAGAAGTGTTCACATTAATTAATTTATTTATACTTTAGTCTCTATCATTTAAGATTAGATAAATACTAATACTACTGCAAAAGATAGGCAATTTTCACAATTATCAATATTTAGATATATATGTATTCATCTTTATGGTTTTTTGAAGGAAAATACATTTGGTTTATTCCAGATATAAAACCATGTTAAAACCAACCTTGGGATCGGTTTGACGGACACCCTCAGCTCCTTGTCCTAGAAGTGTTTCCGGTTCAGTTTCATAAAACCGCCAGAGAACTTGTAAAAGGCCACTATGGGTGTCGTATGAATCAAACTCAAGCTGCATTCTAAACAGATCCGTGGAATTGTGAACAAACAATTGCTGGTGACCATCCCGAACTAACCAAGCATTGGATATCATTGGAGGGCTAGCGTCAATAAAAAATTGAATTGATTCATGAAAAGCATTCCCAACAATGTCACTAGCATTCAGCAGGAATCTGTATACATCACCATCGGCAACTACATGTGATAAACAAACACTCTGCGAAGAAACGTTACTGATGCTATCAGACAAAATTGTGATGTTTTGGCTGACACTTTCCTTTGTAAATACGTAGCTAAACCTGCCGATTCCGTGTATGTTTGACGTGCCTGCAACAGGTAGTGTACCGGTGGTCTGGTCGTAGGCCTGCTGAATGAGTCCGTGCCCATCCGCTTGGATGGGTCTGAGAGGGTTAAAATGTACAAACTTATTGTTATAGTACCTATCATGCCAGCTGACACAGATATCATTGTGTGTAGTTTGCCATGTATAGTTGGTATTTTTCGCAGCCGATGATACATGCAGCTTATATGTTGAGTCAACTTTGATCATCGAAGAATTGTCGTAGAGGATGAATCTTCGAGTCTGGCGCACATTATTTGCAACGTCCTTGACCTCCAGCAAAAGCCCATATAGGGCAGGTTCATGTGAAGGTAACTGTAAGTTTATCATAGAATTCTGTATCATGTCAATATCCGCGGTACCAGCTGCCTTTCCACTGTCCATAAATAAACTGTGACTTCCGCTTTCTTTTACGTCATGAATCGTTAAACGAAATGACTCGATACCAGAGGAGTGTAGGGTGCTTCCCCCTGCCGGAAATGGGTCCGACCAGCCGGAAGTAGACAGAGATATCATTCCGCTCCTAGTGATACGTGTTGACGCGGTCAATGTTTCATCAGAACATGAACTGATTACACTGCAGTGTTCAGGTTTAGCATTGTCATATATGTAACAAAGGTCGCGGTAATGTTCAGTCTTTGTATATCTCTCTGTCCAAGTGGAATGAGTTTGTATGTTCTTCGATTTAAAATGGCCTCCACCTTTTGGATGGAACCGCAAGCACAACCTAGTGAAATGAAATAAATTCAAACTTCATTTTGGCTTAAATTTTACTGACTGTGCCGCCCTTTTTTCTCATTAACATTTAAATGGAGCACAACAACAGTGACCACAAAAGAAATATATCTATATATTCATGTACTGCTTATCCTCATCACGTTCAATCGGAAGATTAACGTACGTTTTAAAGATTTTTTTAGGGCAATCACGTTATTCAAAAATATCGATTATGTACCATTTAATATAGGCAATTAATGAGGGGATATATCATCCGTTAAACAACTGCATAACTTAGGATGATTCAAGGTGGTTGAAATTAAATCATTGCAGTTGGTTTTTAATCACAAGAATCTGATGCAAGATAAATATGAGGTACTATGTTTAAAGTTTAATACATTTCAATTTCATGATACTATAATGTACTCATCAATTGAGATGTTGTGGTTTGTGATCATGAACACAAATGTTATCATTAGCACAAACTAAAAACACTTCTCTGCGAAACAGGACCCATAGTAACTTAATGTGAGGGGATAGCGTCATTATCGATGGAAGTGAAAAAAGAGGATGTAACAAAGATTTAACTTAAATTTCTTTTCTCACAATTAATGTCGACTATTATGTGTTGATTCAATAGTGTAAATGAGACTAGGTAAAACACCCAGAATTTGTTATATTTTGTACCCGTTGATTACCAATATTAATGAAACACGAGATACGGCGAAGATTTTAACTTGTATCATGTATCTTGTACAAGAAACCCTCCTTGCAAGATTAGAGAAGAACGACATCCGGCCAAAAAGCCAATTAATGTTACCGTTACGCGTCCGACCGATTCTTTTTAGACATCAAAGGTTTAACCTGTGTTCTTGTCTTATCCACTTTGTTGTGCGTTCAATTTCACTATGGAAAATTCCAGGGGTATTGAGAGTGAAAGTGAGTGTTACCCATTGATCGTCGATCAAAAGAATGATCTACGCATTGTCCCTCTTACAATCTTAGAGAATTTCAGTTTCTTATTCCCTGTTTTGATTTTTGACTCGTGTTGAAGGAAAACGCTTTTTCGTAGCTTACATGGACAGCTTACTACTAAGCTTTACGAAAAACGTGATGATTTCAATTTTCCGATCGTGAACATTCCATTTCTTGATAGCAACATCCCTGCCTCTCCAACCAATGGTGTTTACATGTCGCAGTTGATTCGATATTCTAGGGCTTGCTATAAATATCGGGATTTTCGTGACTGCTGACAAACAAACTAACAATACAATGGACATTTTTTTAGTATGCTCATTATTGTGCTTACTTCTTGTGATTGACAATGATACTCGGTTCTCATTTTGGGCACTCAAATATATGGATATTCAGAGCAGGCCCAAGAAGAATGACGAATCAACAGCGACATGTATACACCATAGGATGGAGAAGCTGGGGTGTGACTATCTAGAAAGGGAAAGTTCAAGATCGGAAAATCGAAATCGTCACGTTTATCGTACAGCTTAGTAGTAAGTTGCCCGTATCGGTCATAGTTTGAGCTCATGGTTCATTTTTTCATCAAGGCAACGAATATTGATTATCGAAAAAGCAACAACAACAACAACAACAACAACAACAACATATAAACAACACTATGATAGTTAAGATGATTATGAGCACGTGCTACAGCATCATGGGCATTAGTTCACTTCCCGTTCATGTTTCTACGGAGACACCGATAAGGTTAATATGACGGGATAACTAAAAGTTTTACACGAATGAAGGACATTATTTTCGCGTCACTCATCATTTCATCGATTTAATGTAATCATTTAAATAGTGGTATCGAAAATGAACAGTCCTATTTAACTTTCAAGTTAGAGTAATTGTTAAGTAAATCAATGGAGTTTTCCTTCTTCGACGATCAAATCAATCTGAAAATGAACCTAACTCACACACACATACATTATGTGCTACACCTTTTAAAGTTAGTAAAGTTAGTAATAGAAACAGTTTCCAACAAAAAAAGAATAACAATACACATAATTTGGATGATGAAAGTTTTAAAAATGCATATTCATAGAATTCATTTATCCTTTCTCATTTTAAGTTTTAGATGCTGTCTATCTTAGTGTAATGAACTGTGACCTAGCTTTATATAGGTATAGCCACAGCTTATCTCATTTGAGTAGTGGCACGATACAGAATAAACACATTTTCGTAGTGCACGATCTGAAATTATACAGAACTAGTTTATCTTTACTTCTTTTTTCATAAATGAAAGGGGTTTTACGCACCTGACCCTTCTGCTTCTACATTAGTTTTGAAATTTTGGATTCCCATTATTTGGTTCCTAGCATCACACTGAAGAGTCCTAGGTGGACGAAACAGCTGTATGGTGCAATTTAATTCAATTTTTTCGGCATACTGTATCTATTTTAAATTAAAAAGGTGCAGCATCTGTGTGTGTTACGTCAACAATATATCCGTGCCATGTTGGGTATTGTACGGTTATCAATCACCAAGTTATAAGTATACAAAATATGCAAGCATTAAATTCTTTTTATATTTGAGCATAGCCAATTTAATTCAATTGCCCTATTACTAGAGAAGCTAATAAAGGGGAATCAACCAGTCAGTCAAAAGTCTGTTACCTCATTTATTAGGCGTAAATATGCAACGATTGCTCGTAACTGGTTGTTAAAAGGTAAAACACCAATTTTCATTCTTGGTAAGGATCAAAACGCACGTTTCGTTTAGTTTGATCCGTGTTCTCTTTAAAGATGAATCGTGAAGATCGAACTTGACCTGTCCCTCTATCTTAGATCTTTTATGTAGGTTTTTCATAAAAGTATAAACAGTGTCAAACCTGTCCATTTTCATGTATTACAAAAAAAAATTAATTAATGTAAACAAAACTACATTACCTTTGGCCGTTTGACAAAGAGTGAGATACAGCTATCGTCTGGTCACTCGGAATGAACAGCGGTTGTGGCGAGTTACTGTTTGGGTCACTGCGGACAGTCCTAGTGGCTAACACTGTTTCAACGCCTACATAGAAAGTTTTTGTTTTAAGTTAGACTACTCATCAGAAGTCCCTTTTATATTGATATATATACTAAAACCCTTCTACCATGTATCATCAAATGTTTTGCTGTTTGAGCGATTCCACGAAAAAACACCAAACATCACTGAATGTCAAAGTTTGTTTCACGTTTGAAAATACTAATTGAGATATGATATCATGAATTACTATCACATCTGTAATTAGATGTAACTTGCACAAAGCGATTTCTCTATTTAATTTCAATAATCATTATAATGATGTCGTACCTGTTATTGTCTTTCTCACTGTATGTATCTGAACATCAGTTATTCCGAACACTTCGCTCTCGACAAAGGCTGGTCTCGTGATATGGTTGACGTTGATAGTGTAGTCAAAGGCCGAGGAAGTGAGAATGCTATCAACTTGGAAGTTCCCGTAGAAATCTTGTTGGTTATCACAATGTGTTGACCCAACAAACGGCGACATTCTAGAATCACCACTTGATGCTGTCACTCGCATACTACAGCTAGTGATGTTTGGTAGAAGGTTAGCTGTAACAGCAATCCATATGGTGACACTAATTTTTTACAAAATTAATATACTAACTGATGTGGATTGTTTTCAACATACAACATTTTACAGTCTACAATGACATTCACTTGATAACCATTGTCCTGCAAACTTGAGTTATTTTCCAAAAACAATACCTGAGAACGTGTCAATTTCTGTGACGTCGACAAAATTACATGTGGGCAGAGCTATGAAATTATCCTGTATGACATCCTCAACAATAAACATGAATCATTCAAACTTCATGCTGCTATTTCTATTGAACCGTTTTCACTTTTATTAGTTACGAAATGAAATCTGGGTCCGCAAATGGGACTTTATTGAACAGAATAATTTACGCAATTTACCTCGGGCTACATTTAAATTATGATCTCATAGACTAAGAAAAATAAAAGGTTAATCCTTACATAATAAAGATTAATGGTTGTTATTTACTCTTTAAAATTACCTCCAAAATTAATCACTAATGAAATTCGGCTAAAGAGGCAAATAAATGGATCAATATTAAAGGCCAAATATACGTAACTTCAGGGAAATTATCGTGATTCTGAAAAATTCTGTAAAAAAAAATCCAGTTGATTACCATGCAAAAATAAGCTTAAAATGAAGTAAACCTGAGCGGTAACTAACAAGAAATTCTTGACAAAAAAATCCAAAGCATTGAAAATAATTCAGGTGGGGCCAACTTCAACAATAAACCGAAGATGGAAGACAGTTCGAAATGAACGTGTGTTTACGAATAGCGTATTTCAACTGCTGCTGTACCGGTAACCGCATAAGAATCAATCTTGAATATTGCTGATATCAGTTTATCTTAACTAAATCTATAAACATAATAAATTATTATGCTTGATTTTCGCTTCTAGTTTTGCCTAAAGTTACGTATATTTGGTCTTTAAACCCTTTAAACCTAATTATACTGTTAAGAACTTCAGAATATTCAGTGGAGATACAACTGAAAACAAAAAATGTTTGGTTAGTAGGAAAAACATTTTATGTACAATAAATGGTACACGGCTCATGCAAATTTAATAGAATTTTGGATGCTTTTAATTTGCGATTTTAAAAAGAAAAAAAACACCCATGAACAAACGAAAAAGGATTAACTCTTACATCTTTATCGAGTTGTTTACAGTCAATAAAGTTTTTTTTAAAGATATGTAATTTCAACTGGCACATGGTGATGACCACTTGTTAGATCATATATATGTATATGTAAGTGTATGTGTAAAAACAGTAATTATTACTACTATAGTAAACGTGTGAATGTAAAAAATACCAACAGTAATTACTACCAGCAATACAAACTTACGCTGACAAATTGCTCTACTGCTGTCGTAATCTCTTGTAAACCCAGAAGCACAGGAGCAGGTTCTTGCGTACTCCCCGTTACAGGTACCGGGCCAGCACCAACGGTTCTCCCAGGAACATTTCCCTGAACAGAAAATAAGGATTATTGATATAATATATTATATTGATCCATTTGTATATTTATTTATGAAATTGCTGACTGATCTAGTTTAAGAATTCAAACTTTTTGTTAAAATGACCTATAAACCTTAGGGTCAGGTTACAAAAGCATGTAATATTATTGTATTGACTTGTGGCAATTTGAAGATATATGGATCAATTCCCTTCAAAGAAAACGTTGAAACGTGTTTATTATCCAACAGAATAAAAATAACATATTCAACGCATATGGTATGTAATTTTCGTAGTTTACTCTGCATGGCTAAGAGACATACATACGGTAGTCCCGAACATGTGTATGAAATAATTTAGAGTAAGATTAAAAAAGAGTATTTTTATCAAAGACACTTACGTGTGCATTTTGAATCGCCGTCATCAAGTTTGTATAAATCCAAGTTGGAACACTTCAAACACAGAGCTGGAATCCAACTGTTGCAGCAGGATATCTGACAGTTTGCTATATCTATGTGTCAAGAGAATAAATAAAAATTGATATCTGACAGTTTGCTATATCTATGTGTCGAGAGAATAGATAAAACATAGATATCTGACAGTTTGCTATTTCTATGTATCAAGAGAATAAATAAAAATTGATATCTGACAGTTTGCAATATCTATGTGTCAAGAGAATAAATAAAAATTGATATCTGACAGTTTGCTATATCTATGTGTCGAGAGAATAGATAAAACATGATATCTGACAGTTTGCTATATCTATGTGTCGAGAGAATAAATAAAATTGATATCTGACAGTTTACTGAATCTATTTGTCGACAGAATAAATAAAAATTGATATTTGACAGTTTGCTATATGTATGTGTCGAGAGAATAGATAAAAATTGATATCTGACAGTTTGCTATATCTATGTGTCGAGAGAATAGATAAAAATTGATATCTGACAGTTAGCTATATCTATGTGTCGAGAGAATAGATAAAAATTGATATCTGACAGTTTGCTATATCTATGTGTCGAGAGAATAAATAAAAATTGATTTCTGACAGTTATGTGTTACAGTATGTAAATATTATCTGTACACACTTGTTTACTTTTGTCTTCTACATTTTTGTCATAAAGCTTTTGCCAAAAGTGTAACATGAAGTCATTTTTGGTATCAATGAGTGACTTTTTATATTTGTATCAAATCACTACGTATGAATAATCCACAAAACAACATGTGTTTTATTTCATTTCTCCACTTTTGTCTACTATATTTTTGTCATGAAGTTTGTGCCGAAAGTGTAAAATGAATGAAGTCATTGTTGATTATGGTTTAGTCACTTTTTATATATGGATCAAATCACCACGCCAGGCTTGTCGACAAAACTGTGTGTATTTATATTCGAATCAGGTTACACAACAGCTGTTTCCGACTGAGATTGGGAAAGAAAAATGTTAACACGACCCGTGGTTGTTTGATATTGTGTTTATCTCACTCTCGTTAGTTAAATGTCAAAGATTTAGCTCCTGTCTTCTGTTAATTAACTAACGAGAGTCAAATAAATACCATATCCAACAACCATTTGTTATGTATCCATTGACACATGTTTACAATTATGATTCTTCCCAATGTCTATATTAAGTGTAGTTCACAATAGACAATTTTATTTAAAAAGAAGGGTTTGAAACTTGAAAAAAACTTCAAAAAGCACAGCATGACCAGAATGCAAAAGTAGTGGCAATCAAAACTTTACGGCGAACAACATTGCAAAAATGAGAAATTCAAGAAACAGAATTAATGAAAGGTGCATCACTAGCAAACGAAATAATTACGAAATAGATAATAAAACATTTGGATACAATGAATATCTACTGAAGGGAATTTTTATCATTTGCAATAGATTGACATTTGATCATCAGATATGAGTTGTTTTGTAAGATAAAGTATTTATGAGAAACGCGTTATTAGTGACTTCTTACTGTAAACGTGAAAAATTTACGCAAATAAGCCAAAGCAACTTGATCGCGAAAATTCCCCCCACGTGTATTATTTTGCGATATACAAATGTTATCAGGCCAATTACACATAGGTGGATCGATCGCGAAAATTACCCACACGGGTATATTTTACCAATCGGAATCGCGAAATTGATCCCGCGGAAATAACCACGTTTATAGTATGTAAAGAAATCATGATAAAACATATAAATAAAGTAAGAAATACCACGGCACAAATTAATATTTATCAGATGATAACTCAAATACATGTATCATTTAACCCTTAAAATGTTCGAGAAAATGTAAATAGCGAAAACAATGTACTTAAGGTACAATGAAATGCTCAATTTTGAGCCAAACGGGTTTTTTTATTCTCATTCAACCGTAATAAACATTATGCATGCTATAATATTAAGTACCTTATTATTATAACAAATATGTAATATATTGTATCAATAGATTTTTGTCTCGTTGATGAAGGTCAGTAGAAGAATTAAGTTATCAGTCCTCGAAGAGATTTATAAACTTTTTAAACATATTATCAGCGACATATTGGTAAAAAAGCGCCCATAGCAGCGAAATGTCAAATCTTAAGACGAAAATGTAAAAAACAACATTTGATATTTTAAATCAATAAACAGCACGAATTACATATTTAGAAGAAGGCATGTTCTTTGAAACATGATGTTAATTGCTATTAGATGCAAATTGAATTTTGTATAGAATATAATGGGTTTTTTTCATGAAGTAGGGGTATTTTGATAGGAATATGAGGAACAACAATACCATTGCATGGACGACAAGATGTAACACTCGAACTTGAGCCTGAACAGCCTGCTCCATTTCCGATGGGGCTTGGGTTATTGCAGCTACGGTACCTCGTCTTTGTTCCCGACTCGCACGTCACAGAGCATGCTCCCCAACTTTGCCAGTCACCCCATCCACCGTTTACTTATGAATATAAAACAATGGTAAATAACAAATATGTTTTGGTTTTTTCATGCAATCCTCAGAATCCGTATTTTACAATTCTAGCCTTAGTATTATGTGTTGGTACTCTGGTAGCTTAGCTTATACATTCATTAACTAAAAGTTCAAATAAAAATATGAAATGAAAAAAAAAAAAAAAACTATCAATATGAATTCAAAATAGTGAAATTACTGTAGCGCTAAAACTTCCGTTTTCAAAATATAGAATGGTATTTATCATGATTTGATAAAGTATTCTGACAGCAAACATTTTATATGTAGTGGTATGAGTCGATTGAATAACCCCTTCAAAAAGTGACTTCGTTTTACAGTATAACAGCATTTGTTCAAACAATGATTATTGCGTAAACGATACTGTTCATGTTCTTCTTTGTTCAAGTTAATTGGGAAGAAATATCACGGATTTTAAAGAATACTGATTTAAAATGTATCAATATATGTCATTTTAATAACTTTATAAAGGAGGCCTAGAAGGCTTGTATCTCTCAACTTGACCATTCTTGACAAGTTTGGCAATATCCTGTCGAATTCACTTAAAACTTATCAGGCACCGCCCCTCCGGCCTAAGTGGGATCAGTCCAAATGTTTAAACACAACCGAACTCCTTTCACCCACGGGCGCTTCTCAAGTCCCTAGGTTGCCAGACGACCATTCATTGAAAATGGAACCCCCTTAGCCCAAGCATGTTTCAGATCAAATATGGAACAAATATTTTCATTCCTACGAAAGAAGGACTTCAAAGAAAAAAATGCTTCCTTTCACCAATTTGACCCCTTCTTCCAGGCCCCATGGGAGTCAGACCTTTCATTTATGCATAATTGAATCATATTTACCAAAACGATTGCTTATACCAAATATGGCACAAATCCTTTTTTTCATAAGAGGTAGGATTGTAGGGAAATTGTTTTATATCCCATATTGGGTTCCGCCCTACAAATCCCTTTTTTGCATACATGTAATTGGTTTCCTTTTATCCAATGATGTTTCAAACCAAATATTGAAAAAAATCCTTTTCCCCCATATGATGGTTTTAAAATACTTGCTATATTCACCCTATTCGACCCCGTCTCTGGTCCCTTGGGTCAGATACTCACTGTTTGTACAAAGTTAAGAAATACGGTCGATCTGTTTAACATCGGAGCCGGGTGATTGGGGTTAATTTCGCCATCATAATCATACCTCTCAGAATGTGATCTCATACGCGAAAAAATCTACGATGGAAATCTTATTCTAAAAGCAAATGAATATTTTTAAAAATTCATATAGTATCAGGGAAACTGATATACGTTGCACCTGTTCTGAATCCACTATTCAACAGAGAGTTGAAAATGAAAGTACTTGAAAAGGGATAATAAGTTAGTAAATAATGGATGGTAAAATAAATAGCTTTGTAATACATACCACTGCATGTGTTACTGAGGTGTTTGGAATGACTATAGCTCCCAGATACGGAACAGAACTGACCGGCAGGACACTTAGAACGTCTGTTACATACATACCAACGCATGTACTCCCTCTACAAAGTAAGAAGTATATAATTACAGGTAGGTACCGTGTTTCCTTTGATCAGAGAATGTATATTCCAGTTATTCATGTTATCAAATATATATTCCAGTTATTCATGTTATCAAATGTATATTCCAGTTATTCATGTTATCAAATGTATATTCCAGTTATTCATGTTATCCAATGTATATTCCAGTTATTCATGTTATCAAATGTATATTCCAGTTATTCATGTCATCAAATGTATATTCCAGTTATTCATGTTATCAAATGCGAGAAGTATATAAGACGTGTCAATATTTTGTCGAGTGCTATGTCATTTGCTTAGCTTGACTCTTGTTATTGTTTGGCCGATGGTGGTATGGTGGTATAAACTGGATAGAGGACGCTACTTACAATGGACTCTGCTGATCCTCTAACTTCCTCCACTTCCTCCCAATAACATCCTTCTTCACATTCCTCTTCCAAATCCCTTTTACTTCGAGTATGGAGAAAAGCCGTCGCCTTTTCTTTTGAAATTAGGGGTATTTTTCCTATGAAAGTAATTATATATCATTATATTTAGCAGTCACTCAGAATAATAAAATTACGGTTACTGTTACATCCGGATGCATTTGCTTAGTATTTGAAACGCAAGGCATACAAGAGTCAGGTATTGTGATAAGTTTTCATGTAATTTCAATAAGAATAACTTAATTTATATCATAATTAAAAAAATGGGCTCGTGAAAAAAGGATAATGATGACAAACTATTGATTTTTTTTTTCAAATGAGTTTCTAAAAAGAAAATTAGCTTTGGTGTGAGTGAATGGTTTCCCTTATCAATTTTTACCAATATTATACCGGTACCGGTTTACGAGTCGCCACAAGGATATTTATTTTCTTTATATGGCAGTCGGTTATTGTTCTAGAACATACATTATTATACTAGAAAAGCCACTATTTTCGCCCGTTCAGATATTTGTTTAATACATGTAAGCCTTCAAACTTTTCGCGATGTTGAAACAAATTCGCGCTGCAAGTCGTGCTATTTTGCATTATTACACACTGTAGAGTTTGAGTGGTATTATAAACGTTCGCGTGCGGATTAATTCGCGAAGATTAATGCCAACAAAGAAACAAATTTCAACACCACGAACAATACTATTTTTACGGTATGTCCTTCTCTGCATTTCTCTAAACAATTCATTAGTGTAAACCTATTTTCGCGTGCGATTAATTTCGTGTGTTTTGCGATTCAATGAAATGCGCGAAAATCAATAGCCGAAAATAGTTCCAAATAGGAGAATGCCAACAGAAGTAGTACTGTAAATGGGAATTATAGACCATATTTATCGCGAAATTAAATCGTCGTGAAATAGTCGTTTCATATGAAAACGCAAAATTAAGTTGCTGCAAAAATAAATTGTAAGTTGATATTTAAATATTCTCATTAATTCTTATTATACCACAATATGCGTTATATCAACCATACTACTATATTCGTCAGGAAGAGCATTATTTAAGAGCCTTAAGGACATGTTCTCTATGTGTGTATTTAGGCTGATTGACTGTTATTTCATTCTATCAATGAATTTAAAGGGAACATGTATTCTGTGTGATTACTGAGCAGATACTGTAACATGATTATGTGTGAATTTAGAGTCTTTTCGAACCAAAGTTTGAGTATAAATAAAATAGGACTTCTTTGTAGTTTTATGTATGTTTACGTATAACGATGTTAACATGTAATGATGTTTACTTGTAATGATGTTTACGTGTAATGATGTTTACGTGTAATGATGTTTACTTGTAATGATGTTTACGTGTAATGATGTTTACTTGTAATGATGTTTACGTGTAATGATGTTTACGTGTAATGATGTTAACGTGTAATGATGTTAACGTGTAATGATGTTTACGTGTAATGATGTTTACGTGTAATGATGTTTACGTGTAATGATGTTTACTTGTAATGATGTTTACGTGTAATGATGTTTACTTGTAATGATGTTTACGTGTAATGATGTTTACGTGTAATGATGTTTACGTGTAATTATGTTTACGTGTAATGATGTTTACCTGTAATGATGTTTACGTGTAATGATGTTTACGTGTACTGATGTTTACTTGTAATGATGTTTACGTGTACTGATGTTTACTTGTAATGATGTTTACCTGTAATGATGTCAACATGAAATTATGTTTACCCTTACTGATGTTAACATGAAATGATGTTAACGTGAAATGATGTTTACGAGAAATGATGTTTACGAGAAGTGATATTTACGTATAAAGATGTTAACCTGTAAATATGTTTACGTGAAATGATGTTTACCAAGTATGATGTTTACCTGTACTGATTTTTAACTGTAATGATGTTTACCTGTAATTATATTTACGTGTAATGATGTTTACTTGTAATGATGTTAACATGTAATGATGTTTACGTGTAATGATGTTTACTTGTTATGATGTTTACGTGTAATGATGTTAACATGTAATGATGTTTACGTGTAATTATGTTAACGTGTAATGATGTTAACCTATAATGATGTTTACATGTAATGATGTTAACGTGTAATAATGTTTACCTGTAATGATGTTTACTTGTAATGATGTTAACATGTAATGATGTTTACGTGTAATGATGTTTACCTGTAATGATGTTTACTTGTAATGATGTTAACATGTAATGATGTTTACGTGTAATGATGTTTACTTGTTATGATGTTTACTTGTAATGATGTTAACATGTAATGATGTTTACGTGTAATGATGTTTACTTGTTATGATGTTTACGTGTAATGATGTTAACATGTAATGATGTTTACGTGTAATTATGTTAACGTGTAATAATGTTTACGTGTAATGATGTGTACGTGAAAATAGATTTTTTTATATTGAAAGGGTGTTTAAAAAGAGAGGGCAAAATTTTGTGTAATTCTAACGACACAAAGGCAAAAGTAGAAATAGTTCAGGCAATGTATTTGGAGAAAAGGTTCTTTAAAGTTAATTTAATTGTTTTGATTTTAAAGGCTAAGAGAAAAAGATATCTGACGATTGTGCAAAATTACCAGGAATATTTGTCAAAATTCATCTTAGATTTGATATACACATATGTTGCCTGTCGTCGATGAAGGAGAAGACGCTTACATTTCCGAAACACTTGGTCTTATTCACTTGAACTTTTTAAAGGTCTCCACGTATATATTTCCTTTGTCCATGTTTTGCCCCTAGTTTAATTGATTTTGTGTTCGGATTATGGTTTTGTTGACGTGTCGATATTCTCTATTTATTTTCTTTTGCAGGAATGCCTTTAAGCGACTTGCTGCTTTGTTAACTGGGGAAATGGGATTACTAATCAAAGAACAAATACAATGTTTTAGTCTTTCATTCTGTCTAACTTATAACTGTCCTTATGGCTGGCAATATGTACACTGATTAAAACAAGGAAGATTTTCTCTTTCTATAATATGACTACGTTTCCCAAGTCACTGTTACTTCGAGAGAAACAATATTCAAGTCACATTATTGAGGTGATACTCTCGTCCAAATTGTTTAAGTAAAGCTAACGTCCTCATTGTATGAGTTATACTCACGTTACATTGTATGAGTAATACTCACGTTACATTTTATAAGTAATACTCACGTTACATTGTATGAGTTATACTCACGTTACATTGTATGAGTAATACTCACGTTACATTGTATGAGTAATACTCACGTTACATTGTATGAGTTATACTCACGTTACATTGTATGAGTAATACTCACGTTACATTGTATGAGTTATACTCACGTTACATTGTATCAGTAATACCCACGTTACATTGTATGAGTAATACTCACGTTACATTGTATGAGTAATACTCACGTTACATTTTATAAGTAATACTCACGTTACATTGTATCAGTAATACCCACGTTACATTGTATGAGTAATACTCACGTTACATTGTATGAGCTATACTCACGTTACATTGTATGAGTAATACTCACGTTACATTGTATGAGCTATACTCACGTTACATTGTATGAGTAATACTCACGGTACATTGTATGAGTAATACTCACGTTACATTGTATGAGTTATACTCACGTTACATTGTATCAGTAATACCCACGTTACATTGTATGAGTAATACTCACGTTACATTGTATGAGTAATACTCACGTTACATTGTATGAGTAATACTCACGTTACATTGTATGAGTAATACTCACGTTACATTGTATGAGCTATACTCACGTTACATTGTATGAGTAATACTCACGTTACATTGTATGAGCTATACTCACGTTACATTGTATGAGTAATACTCACGTTACATTGTATGAGCTATACTCACGTTACATTGTATGAGCTATACTCACGTTACATTGTATGAGTAATACTCACGTTACATTGTATGAGCTATACTCACGTTACATTGTATGAGTAATACTCACGTTACATTGTATGAGTAATACTCACGTTACATTGTATGAGCTATACTCACGTTACATTGTATGAGTAATACTCACGTTACATTGTATGAGCTATACTCACGTTACATTGTATGAGTAATACTCACGTTACATTGTATGAGCTATACTCACGTTACATTGTATGAGTAATACTCACGTTACATTGTATGAGTAATACTCACGTTACATTGTATGAGCTATACTCACGTTACATTGTATGAGTAATACTCACGTTACATTGTATGAGTAATACTCACGTTACATTGTATGAGCTATACTCACGTTACATTGTATGAGTTATACTCACGTTACATTGTATGAGCTATACTCACGTTACATTGTATGAGTAATACTCACGGTACATTGTATGAGTAATACTCACGTTACATTGTATGAGCTATACTCACGTTACATTGTATGAGCTATACTCACGTTACATTGTATGAGTAATACTCACGTTACATTGTATGAGTAATACTCACGTTACATTGTATGAGCTATACTCACGTTACATTGTATAAGTAATACTCACGTTACATTGTATGAGCTATACTCACGTTACATTGTATGAGTAATACTCACGTTACATTGTATGAGTAATACTCACGTTACATTGTATGAGCTATACTCACGTTACATTGTATGAGTTATACTCACGTTACATTGTATGAGCTATACTCACGTTACATTGTATGAGTAATACTCACGTTACATTGTATGAGTAATACTCACGTTACATTGTATGAGTAATACTCACGTTACATTGTATGAGCTATACTCACGTTACATTGTATGAGTAAAACTCACGTTACATTGTATGAGTAATACTCACGTTACATTGTATGAGTAATACTCACGTTACATTGTATGAGCTATACTCACGTTTCATTGTATGAGTAATACTTACGTTACATTGTATGTGTTATACTCACGTTACATTGTATGAGTAATACTCACGTTACATTGTATGAGCAATACTCACGTTACATTGTATGAGTAATACTCACGTTACATTGCATGAGTAATACTAACGTCCATATTGTATGAGTAATACTCACGTCCACATTGTATAAGTAATACTCACGTCCACATTGTATGAGTAATACTCACGTTACATTGCATGAGTAATACTAACGTCCACATTGATGAGTAATACTCACGTCCACATTGTATAAACATGTGAGTCGAGTTCTCCACTGATAACCAGACACAGCTTAGTGGGCGACAAAGGGCATCACATATCTCACGTGGGGATGCTTTTGTTTGTGAACCCTTGAGTTAAAAAACAATATACCAAAACTACCATATTGTTTTATCCGTTTAAAGTTTCCCACGAAGAAAGCTATGATGTATATGTTTCTGTAGTAAGTATCATACGACAATAGTGAACATTCTAAAGGAATCACGACTGTTTATTGTTATTGATGTAACTTCTTTGTCGACCGTAAACAGTTATAATATACGTTATCTTCTAACATTATCAAAAATGATGGTATTTTCGCCAAAAAAAAACTATAAATAAATATCTTATCTTGAGGAGCTGCTTAACATCAAATACAATCGAGAAATTACAGTTATTCAGGATATCGTTTTTTAATCAATTGTGATTTTATTGATTTTGATAAATTTCAAGTAATTTCAAAACAATTCGTACATTGATATGGCATGATGCATGATCTTATTCGTTAGCGCCTAACTCAAACATGCTAATGTTTAACAGAAATACACTCTAAGAATAGTCATTTGGTAAGTAAAAGTTTTAATTACCTCGTACGGAACGGCACATCCTTCTTTATCCGTACATTTGTCAGAAAAATCAGATTTCACCGCATCGTTTAGGTTGGCTGTCAAGTCCGCGATAACCTCACCCTGTGTCCTCGCTGCTATGTATTCATTTTTTTAAAAGAGACATTTTGTGAATATGTTAATTGTTTGATATTTTTTGAGACTATAAAAACGTCATAACATTGGTTAAACTTTCTTATTTATTTTTGGATGAGGGCTTAGTGTGATTCATTTGTTGTCCCTTTGCTTTTTGTTATTTTTCACACTTTCGGGATAAAAAAAGTGTTCCAGTAACTCTAAATATAGTAGGGCCTGTACCGCTCACCTGGATACATTGGTATATAGTTAATCATTGTAAAACAGTTACCACATACCCAAAGATAAATGCTTGAAGCATATCTGTATACATTTAAGTTTGGTTAATGGGAGGGGTTTCTCAACTGTTTTCAAGTTCAACTGAAAAACAAGGTCCCTAGGGCTGAGGGCAGACCATGACATCAATGCTAGTATTATGACTATATTCGTCTCTTTATGCCTAGTAACTGTATAGTTTTTGGGTGGGAAGTCTGCAGGGCATCACAGATCCTTGGATCAAATCTATATCACGATTGTGCTTGCCTCTTTTAAAAGTTATGGCACAAAAAGTCTACAAGGGCGTGGCATACCCGAGAAAGATTATGATATCATGATTGTAATTGTATCCTTATACCTATATGGTTTCAGGGTCGGGATCTCAACTGTTTAAAAGTTTTGACTCTGGAGTTAAGTCTGCAAGGGCGTGGAAGACCCTGGAATCAAATCTTAAATCATGTCTTTGATCGTGGCTCATCCGTGACCAATCGTGATATCATGATTGTGTGTGGCTCTTTATGCCAAGCAATTGTTTATATTGTTAAATGGGTGGGGATCACAACCTAATCCAATTCAAGCAAGTAATGATTTAAAGGTTTCACATCTATTTTCTCATTTTGGCACCGCCTCTCTGGCCGGAGGCGGGTCTGAGTAACCATTTATGCACAATCTGTTCCCCTTAAGCTTCCTCTAAGGATGTTCCTGACCATATAGGGTTCAAATCCATTCATAACTTTATGAGTAGAGGCAATTTGCAGAAATTACCTCAATTCCCATCCTTCTGGCTCCTTGGGTGCCAGAGTCGCAATTTATGCAAAATCTGTTCCCCTTACCCAAAATATGTTTCTGACTAAATTTGACTCCAATGAATTCATAACTTTATGCCTAGTAGCGATTCAAAGGAATTACCTTTATTTCCCCTATTTGGCCCCGCCGGTCTGGCCTCTTGGGGTCAGAGTCCCAATTTATCCTAAATCAGTTCCCCTTCCCATAGGATTTTTCTGACCAAATTTGACGTTAGTAAGTTGGAACATACAATTGTGAAAGTCATAATCCTGAAGTTTCTTATCCCGCGTCATCAACGATTACTGTAGTTGGCAGATTGTGTAATGATTCGGAATATGTTCAAAAAGTATCATTATTTAGACCCATATTTGTAACAATCATACTTTTCCTGGATAGGAATATCCTAAGGTGTTATGTCATCGGACTCGTGACTTCATTAGTTTATGGTTACAATCTGTTGTTTGTTGATTACTTCTTCATTAAAATTGCTATATTGTTATTTATAGTAATTATTTTACATTGTATTAAACTCTTCACGTACACAAAAAGCGACCATATATTTGCAATTTGGAAAACAATAATAAGGTGAGTTGTGCACAAATGAATGATATGTTTATAAATGAAACAGATACATTTTATAACGTACATTTAGAAAATAATGTTGCAATATATATACGATTTAACATATATTTATAAGGATATACTTACCCAGTATCTGCAACAACACTGCGATTGCGGCAAACTGTATCATGATTGAGGAATACTTCAAAGATAACTAGTGTAAATTATCATTTCTTCCATTTCCGATGTGTTTTGGTACCTACCGTTTGTTGAAATAACATCGGTTGTAGTCCTAGGTGAGGAATGTAATAAATAGACAGACCACATGACTGTTTAAATAAACACCTACACTTCTTATGTACTTATTTACTTCCTGGTCTGGTTAAAGTATTTAACAGTTAACATGTATTAAAGGGTTCAAGTTATAGGCACTACATTGACATCGATATCGGACAAATATTTCCAGTGGATCTTTGTAGGTTAGTACTACAAAGTATCGAATGGAATTACAAAGATGAAGAAGACAGATTGGTGTTTCTTTGTGTTGATGACATGGTGGTGTAGTGCTGTGGCTTATAATTTCCACGATGGCCTGGATCACCATTATATCTACTCGTCCGAGTCTGAGGTTTTGGGGAAGACGAATATCACGATTGTTTGTCACGTAAGTAATATATTTATTTATATCATAGTAATATAAAATGTTATATTCAAATAGTTTTCATAGCCATATGGTGTCAGATATATTTATTCGATATTCTGTTTTAAATCAATACCACTGCATTAATGTTAACAAGTTCGATGTATATCATTTGTTATTATAATAAAAAGAAAGACAAAAGTCATAATTGTTTGCTCTTTAGGTAATTTATGTAAGTTGCTACACTGTGTCATTAAGTGTTTTCTCCCTTTTTTATATAATTAAAAAAAAACACAATTGAATCCAAGACAATGCAGGATGTATTTATTCAATATTCAAATTGATACTCAATGGGTTTTTTTTATTGATGCATTAAATTTGAATGCATGTCATTTTTTATATTTTAATAAACAAATTCTGCTTTTTCTGTAACAACTGCAAATGTATTTTGTCTGCGTTAATCTAAAGTTTAGTCCACTTCATTAATGTCACAATCCGTATTAGTGAGAGTTATTGATTAAACGATATGGACGGGTGAGTGCACATGTAAAAGTTGAGCTTAAGTTACGTATACACTATACAAAGAATAAAATACAATACCTCAGACCATTCTTTTGTCCTTCCGCAACCGCGATGCTAGGGGTCAAAACTTTTAATTCTAAATCGGATTTGTATTAAAAAGACCCCAAACGAGTCTTAACAAACACCATGTACTTTCACAATTCACAAATTAGTTTACATATTACAAAAGTCTAATAAAATTAAGATTACATCATTTAAATATTGCCTTTTTTCAAGTAGATTTTCGCAAGCAGATTCTGTTTATTGCAAATTAACGTCTTCAAAACAAAACGATCTTTTATATGCATTTGTAAAGATAACGATCCGCGGACGAAAGAGAAAGGATGCTTTTATAATAAAGGACAAACCAGTTAACGTTACCATGTTGTAAGAGTTTCAATAAATAGAAAAAAAATATATTTTTTTTTTTATTTGTTCTAAAGTGAAACTTCTCGCAAAAAGCATTGCAATGACTGTATTACACAATAAACCTCCTAAGACCTAATAAGAAATAAAAACAAAAAGCCAATTTTCCTAAATCTTGTTATTTTTTTTCAAATTGCATGAATGCATGATACCATTGAATGTTTGCATACAGTGTACAAGGATGAAATTATGTATTTATTCATCTGTGTAGTTTGGTTGTTATTTAGAAAACAAAACATGTTCCTGTACAAAAAAACAACATAATATATATTGTGAAAGCTTACACAAAATAAAACCTTTCCCGATATACATGTACCCCTTAATACTTTTTAGGGATGTCATTATGACGTCATGCATACATCCTCTGCATTTCTTCCTTTCCATATCTATACTCATATATTTTCATTTGACTCGGAACGATTCGAAATATATCAAATTCTTAGTTATGAAATAATACCTGCATGTTGTACTGTCATTAGCAAGATATTGGAATTAAATAAACAATACTATTTGCAAAACGTTTGGAATAAAGATAAATTACTTTTTGAATACTTGAAATAATATCCTCGAAAATATTTGATAACATTGAAAGAAAAAGTGTATTTTTTTAAACCAAATCTACACTTCCAAAAAAGTTTGATATAAATTACTGTATACTGGTAAACTTTCGCACTCGTTAAATTTTCGTCCGTTTCGCCCTTCAGATATAGGGCGAATTTAAGATGAGGGAGAAAATTACAAAGTAGTGTGAGTGACGTAAGATACAAAACATCAGGATAACTGTGTGCATATTTATAAGCAAACCCGAGCTATCACAGTCTTGGTACCACTGAAACCCTAGGAAGGGTTTATATCAATCACATAATCACAGTCCTGCTGGTATCATTGCATGGTTACATTTTATGACTTCGAAATCTGACAGTTAAAAATAGAAATATTACATTATTATATCATTTTTGCATGTATATTCGAATATACTAATAAAATGTTAATGTGAATCGTAGAACATCGGTAAATCGAAACAGTACGTCACGTTTTAAGTACATCCATGTTTTAAAAACGACACACTGTCTGATTAGAAATGGGACGAAATATAACCATAGGTGAACAGTGCAAATTTAACACGGGGCGAATATGTTTTGTGTCCTCATTCAGGTAAATATTGCCAGCTTTTACCAAGTTGTACCTGTCCATAAACCATATATGTAGATGTCTCTTGCCCGGGGCACTTAAAACACTCGCCTAGGTGTAAAAACACAGGTACAGTGGTGGTGAGGGGACGGGGACGGGGTGTTAAAATAACTAATTATAAGAGTCCAGTTTGTTTTCATAACGGTCGCTCGATCGGTAATGGCTGTCGTAGCGGATCGCTGGACACGGGACATGAAACTCCTGACATGTTATTTACCTGCTTTGTTACCTTGGAACTGAACCCGCACTTGACTGTCTCCTAGTCACTGTAATACTGTTTAATGTATATTGTAAAATTAATATAATCCCAATAAATATGATGCGAATTTATATAGTTTTTCGACAAGAGGGTTCCATATTTTTTCATTCCGTAATATTTATCGAACAATTGTACCAAATCGTGCGTGTGTGCGATGAGAATCGCACACATAAACGCATGATGTTAACATCGCCCCGTTGTGTACACCATGGGCGAACGATGTGTGCACGATGTATGCACGATACACGCACGCATCTTTTGGTGCGTTGTGCGTTACCACAACTGTAATTTAGACAAACCATTACGCCATTTTGAGTCCCAATATATTCTGAGCCTTAACAACTGTCTGATTTGGTATAAAATTCAGGCAATCTATCTTTTACAATTTGAGTTCGTATTGCAGGTATTGCTAATAGACGTTTCACGCATTATGCAAAACGGAAACGTTTGGTGTGCATTTATTTATTTTACAACAATTATGAAACAAGTTATACAACTTATATGTATCACTCTTGTTGGCACGGATGTAAGCGCGCAAGTGATCTTATAGTGGGAGGAAACCGGAGCACCCGCAGATAACCCAGGAGGTCGGGCGATGACACCCATACTTTTTCACGTCTGGTCGGGGAATCCAAACCCGGCCGCCTTGGTGAAAGGCAAGTGCGCTATCCACTGCACCACCCGACCCCCTTATATACATATGTGTAGTAATACCATAGCGGGAGGTTAAATTTTATTTGTATTAAAACAGGTGTTCAACTATTTAATTCTTCTTGTATCGTGTATTGAGGGTATGTTTAAGAAAAAAAATATGGACATTTATTAAAATCAAGACCTGACATGTATCGGATATGAAAGGGAAAGAGAAAGCAATGTGGATTCGCGGAATTGTGTACAAGGTGTGTAATTACACCTCCAGGGTTTTTGATAGAACTCAATCGAACAAGGGCTATAGTCGTGGCTGATCATAGTGTTTTGGGTGACTGTATGGGCTATTGTGTTTGCACTGTAATTTTACCTAGGTTATTTATTTAAACCTAAATAAACTTTAAAAAGCTAGCAATATTATTGCGCTAGATGACTTTTAAATCTTGTTATTAAAAGGGACCTGATTTTGTGCAAAATCAATTCTGGAAGATCCCTTATCAATAATAAATATTTATGTATGAAGCTACCTTAACCGTTTGAAACAAGTCTATACACAGTAAACGCCAGGTCTATCACAGAACGCGGTCGTTGTGATAATAATACAAAAGATAATTGTGCAAAAGCGAAACTAAAATCTAGTTCAGTTTGAGGAATTCCGAGGGTAAATGATTTTCAGAAATTTGTTTAGGTAGTGTCCGACTTTTTAATTGGTAGGTACTTATTGGTGTTGTTATGACAAAGAATGACAAATCACACAAATATTTGATGTATGGATGTCATAAACATTGCTTGAAACAAATTGCCTATATTAAGCCTTAATTATACTAATTTCAAAATTAAGAGCATAAGCCGTGAAATTCAAATTACATAACGAGAAAAGGGGGACATATATTAGGAACGGTACCGTCGGATTACTGTCGCTATCGAAGTTACAGCATGCTTCGACGAATCGGAAATCAAAATAAAAAAAAAAATTTTGTATCGTATAATATGAATATAATTAAGAATACACAAGTCATATGCGTGTATGGCAATGATTTGAAACCAAAAATTGGCGTAAATGGGATACATATATTAAGGTAACGTGAAAGTGGGGTAGATTTGGGGAATCGCGTACAAGTGTGGAATTATACCTGCAGGGGTTTTTGGATCATTCAATTGACAGTTGGCTGTGTATACGCCTGATCATCGTGTTTAGGTGACCTGATATCGTCTTATTTGTTTACACTGTAATTTCATCTATATATTTACATATAAATAGACTTTAAAGGCTATCAATATTATCGCGATAGGCGACTTTTAAAACTCGTTTTCGGAAGAAAGCCGAACATTTGCATAATAAATCCTGAAAGATTTCTTAACAACATTAAATATTTGTGTATAAAATTACCTTTATCCTACATCGTAGAACGGAATCCTGGTGGTATAATATAAAAGATGATTGTGATAAAGCGAAACTAGAGTCAAGTTCAGTCTGAAAATCTTCGAGAGTGAATGATTTTCAAAAAACATTTTAGGTAGTGCTCGAATTTTAAATTGGTAAGTAAGATTAAGTGTTTTAAGTTCAATGCGTGACAAATCACACATACTCACATTATGATATATGGATGTCATAAAAATATTCGGAACAAAAGATCATTGTGTTTAATAAATCACATAATGAAAGATAACCATGATACATGTATTTTTAACCTTTTTTGTTTTGCAAAATCACCAAAAAATGTTTTTACCTGCAACTGTTACACAAAACATTAAAAAGGTATTATGATGTGGTGGAACAAATTGGTGTTTAATTTGTACGACGCTAGAGGGCAATTCATACATAAGGAACAATGGTGTCAAATTGTAGAATACATAAAATATGTCTCAAAGCGAATACACATACCGCAATAGCTAATGGACGGTACAAATCTAGATAAAGAAAATTGTATTTGAGGGAGCATGACGCGTGGTTAGTGAAATAGACTGCAAATTAAGATATATGCACGACGAGTTTGTAGATAATGAAAAATGTACATAATGATACAATTCCCAAATGTGGAAATAGATTTAACTTGCATAACTTGTCATGCTTTTATCAAGCGGTTTATCTTGAATGTATGATCTCAATATTGTAAGGAAGTAAGTAGATTATACTACAATTTATCAATTGACGTCCCTCCTCCTTTAATGAACATCACACTTTAACAAAAACTATCCGCATTTCTTAATGTGAAGCTTGACAATTTCAAGTTTGACACATGTTGAACAAATATCCATCTTCTGTATCATGTTTAACATATAAAAAAGAGAATACCGAAGCGTCAACAAAACCATAATCCCAGGTGTTCCGGAAGAGTAAGCGTCTTCTGTGTCATCGACGACACCCATCATGTAAATCTTGGTCAAATGGTAGTAATGAGAACTTAGTCCTCAATTATAATCATCACAACAAGTATGCACACTAACGACCGTACTCAAAAACGTCCATCTTCATATCATACAAAGATGCAGACTATTTCTGAACGAGACAAAGATGGCGACCGTAAATTCATGTATTATATTGAAGGATTAGTCCTTGTCATACTTTCCATTAATTTTTTATCTTTATTCAGAGAATGTGCATGATAATCAAACGATTTTAGTCCCTCTCCGTTTGTTTCAGATATTGGTAATTTCGAGAGTTGAATGGAATTGTGCATTTTTTTTATTTTATTAGCAAAGTTATATACATCTATTGTTTTTCAATAACCATTTACCAATGTTTCGAAAATCAAATACATTTGTGTTTATGTGTTAACGTCAATCGGCATAATTTGAACCCCTTATCGAAAGGTAGTCCCTATTTTGCGCAAAGTCTATTATGAAACATTCCTTAACAACGGCAAATAATTGTGTATGAAATGTCTTAACTATCTCGATTAAAGCTGTTCGTAGTAAAAGCAACATTAATTTCAGAACGACGTAATTGCCATATAATACAAAAGATGATTGTGAAAAAGCGAAACTAAAACCAAGCTCAGTTGGAAGAAATTTGAGGTTAAATAATTTCAAAGAAATATTTTAGGTATTGTCCGAATGTTTAAAAGTATGGTAATTACAAATGTTTGTGAGGGCAATGAGTGACAAAATCACATAATCATTTAAGTAGTTAATTAATGAAATAAATATTCTTCGATACAAAACCCCGCTTTAATTTAGTAATAATGACAATGGTTTTAATACATTGTAGTTTAAGCATAAATACTTACATTCACCAGCAAAATCGATCCAGTCTCTTAAGGATCTTCTCTTGTAAAAAATCGAAATTTTCTGACGACTAACTTTTTTTCTTATATGCATTTTTGGAAAAGGGAGTTTATTGCATAGCAGAAAATGCAAAAAGAAATATATGGTAGTGAGCTCGTATTTGTGCTATGTTCGGTCAAAGATACCAAATCGAGCAAAACACATGATTTATGTGGAAAATGCTGTTTTGGCCAATTGCAGGACAATTTCATTCAATATTTGTGATCAGATATGTATGAATGTTTGCAGAATTGACAATAACGGAAGAATAAAGTCTTTAAATTATTTTTTTAGCTCAAAAAATAAAATTTAAATACCCCTCCCCCTTATTTTTGAATGAGAAAATACTCAATTTTTGCAGATTTGATGCTTTATAAAAAAAATCCTAGCGACTAACTTTTTCAGATATTTGGCAGAACAAAAGGAAATGGGTTTCTCATTATAAAGCAGTCATGAAAACTGGGGGGTAGCGTGCTTGTTTTTTTTGTCCCATTATCAAATGTGTTATTTTTCATTATTCTTGAGTTAAAAATCAAAATCGCTTCAATTACACAAAATTTCTTAAAAACATAACCAAAATGTAAAGAAATATCTTTGTTGCATAATAGTTGCTTTATAATGAACATTAAGAAGTTGTACAGCAAAAATGAACTTGCTGTATTAAAAAATGGCGACACACTGCCGCTTTTAAATGATCAATTAAGCACAAAAATCTCGAAAATTTGGCCGTTCCTGAAGGGTAAGAAATACAAATAAATACTAATTTTCAAAATGGCCGCCATAATGGTCATTTTTTAAAATTCATCTAAAAAAAGTTATTTAAAAATAACAGACATCTAATTTTTGGCTACATTTTTTAGATGCATATTTACTATCGAAATTGATAATAAATTGTTAGATGTTACAAAAATATCTCAAGTGAGATCAAAACGAGATTTGAACGTGATTGAAACCTCACAAGAGCAGATCCTTAAAAGATATGAAAATGTATATACCGATTAGATGATAATAATATTTTATTTAACGAGTGAAAACATTTCAAACCAGAAGCCTGTATTTTTCTCTGAAACTAAGAATGCTCATCAAACAACTTTATGTTATGTGGATGACATTATTTCGTTTTACAGATAAACTAAGCTTTTTGCCTTCAAATCCAGTTATTGTTTTAAAAAACAAAATGTTAAAAAAACAGGCTAAAAAAAATAAAATATTTGATAAACAATTTTCACTTTTGTTTCTAAAAAAAAGTATTTAAATAAAGTCATTATATTTTCCTGTAAATGTGATTTTTCTCATAATCTTTGAGATGTTGTACATGAACAAACCACTGTTCTGCTCCCAATTATAAACCTGTCACGTGTACAGTTTCACACTCACATTTTTCGAGAATGTGTGTGGATAATGTAGATTTTTGTTCAAAATTTTGGTAGAAATAAATAAAATATTTACGTATGAAACCATTCGATTTATAAAAAAGTTGTATGGCATTGAAAGGAACTACTTGTTATAAATAATAATGAAATACTTTCAAGTAAACGTTTTACTATCTCATGTAAGGTTTACTATTCTGTCGCAATAGTTTATGTTGTCGAGATACACAGCATTACAGTTCAAAGTTTCATTTGGATGTAGGTATAATATTTTGTTTTATTTTTGGGGGAAAAACACTCAGCTATAGTGACAGCTTTATTATTATTTTATTACGATATGTTAAAAGTGTTAAATGTCTATCTATCTCTTACGTCACATGTTAGCGACAAAATATCATAATTTAGTTGTTGGAGTTGATGGCGAAATGGTTGCTACCAGAAGCACTGCAATACTTTCTGTATGAACTCGGTTCAATATTATAAAGAAACTAATACTCGTATATTGATATAAAATGGATATTGACAAAATTAACACATGTATGCTAATTTGTAGATGCATGATTGTAAATGGTTTTTGAAAATAAAAAAGAGAATACCGAATCGTTAACAAAATCATAATCCAAACTCAAAATCGATTAAACCAGGGGCAAAATATGAACAAAGGAAAGATTTACATGGAGACTCTTGCAAAAGTACAAGAGAATAAGATCAGGTGTTATTCAGGTGTATAAACTCAGTTGTGATAACGCGGTATATAAGGACCTCGAATTATTACTTTTATTATTACTGAATGGATTTTGAAACGAGTTTTCAAAAGTGATATGGTTCTTACGAATTTTGTTTTTGAAAAGTCTTTAACAACAGCAAATATTTATGTATGGAAGTGGCTTAACCGTTTCGAGCAAGCCTCTTCAGAGTAATATCAAGGTTAAACACAGAACCAAATACTTGTGATATAATGCACATGATTTTGAAAAAGTAAAACTGAAACCAAGTTCAGTTCGGAGAACGCAGAGGAAGAAAAGACTTTTAAGAAACATTTTATGTAGTCCCGATTTTTAACTGGTGGTAATTGAAAGTGCTTGTTATGACAACGCGTGGCAAATCAAATACACCCCTGATAAATAGATGCTGTTACCATTCCTAATCTACACAATGATCTCATTATGTAATTTGGATTTCACGGCCTATGCTCTCAATTTTGAAATTATCAAAATTCAGACTTTATTGAAGGTCTTTTGTTCCAAACATTTGTTACAGCATCTGTTTATCAGGGGTGTATTTGATTTGCCACACGTTGTCATAACAAGCACTGCTGTCTGTCGTAGTTACGGCATGTTTAGACGAATCAGAAATCAACCCGCATAATCTTGAACAAAAGGGTTTTAGGTTACCCTTGGTTATACGAATTTGAATAATAAAAGCATAGACACGTATCTATACAAATAACATAACGATGTAGGCGTGTATATAATAAACGGTACCACTTTCCTTTAGGACTCACACAGCTAAACCAGCCTATCACGAAGTGTTTCATACGATTGTAGTCCTTACTGAAAATTTGTTCCAGCTAAGTACAGTGATTCTGAGTAATCTAAATAGATAATTGTTGACATATTCTGCATTGAATGAAATCTATAGATATTTATCTTTACAAAAATGTATACTTTTGGTAGATTTTGATACATTTTGTATGTAATGGAGTGTTGATATGGGGTCAAAATTCAGAGGTTGTTCCTGTCCCATTTCACTTGTTTGACATGTTAATTTCAGGTTGTCCGAAGCAGACGCCTGTAGCGAGATAAAATACCATGACACTTATCACAAAATAAAAGTCTTTGCCATATATGTATCTGTGAATTCAGGCAGTTTTCATTAGTGTTGAACCTCAAATATTAAAGTTATGAGTGAGTCCTTTAATAGAACTAGCCATGTGCTCAATGCACTTGACCTATATAACATTTTCTGTGCTTCTGGATATATTTTGTTGTCAAACACAGCAACTGTCATTAAGTGTTAACACAATTTTTTTAGTATGGAAATATATTTAATTTGACAAAAAACTTCAAAATTAGCTAAAATCTGGCTAACAATGGCCCTGTATTGAAGCCTGTATTGTTGGACTGAACCTTATACCCCGGTTTTAAATTCAGTTTGGTTCAATTAACTGTGATAATTGATCTGCGTGTGTGTTAGTAGTACTTCACTAATGTATGTACCAGGTTTTAGCATCTAACAGAGTGTTGAACTTCAAATATTAAAGTTATGAGCTCAAAAGCTTAGTTATGACATATAGTAAGTTATTTAGATGTGTGAGTTCGTTAACGATCACTGTGTCTATTAAGGTTACGGTATGTCTCGGCGACTCATAAATCCACTATAAGCAATCTTGAAATTTGTTCAGCGATGGAATTTGAATATATTTTTATTTGATGTGTGAAAACAGCATTTATCATATGGCTAGGCATATGTGTTAATCTTGAACATTATGAAATATAGAAAGAAAAAAATGGCCAACAAACACATTTCTTTTAACTTCAAATAAATTCTGGTTTTCGAAAAACGTGTTCATAAAATTGATTTTTAAATGAGAAAAAATATACTGAACCGGAAAAGAAACGCAGGATAATAGTAATATATTAGTTTCACAATTGATCTTTAATCAACAAATTTCCAAAATTCCATTAGATTCTTACCGTTTATTCACGAGTAATTGAAGAATATGGTGTATGCGTTGTGGGTATGTAACTAGGAGCGTGTTTTTTGGGAGGCTGCGATATGTAAGCCTTCTTGCGATAGTTCGGATCTTTTGCCAATTTCAAGTGCTACCTGCAGGGCGCCTGATTTATGAGATAGTGAATGGATCAAGTATATATTTCTGCAAGATTTAAGCAGAAATTAATAATTTAATACCAAACCATTGGCGCACGCTATTTGCTTTTAAAATAACCTATCATTAGAAGGAATTTGTATGGCGTTTGAAGGAACTTCTTGATTAAACTATTTCTCTACCAATGACAACAGAAAGATTTTAAACAGAAACCCATTTAATTAAGAACAAATCCATGCTTCTTGTAGTGATGAATATGTTTGCGAAGGTTGTGTAACATTTTTCCTAACATGTATGAGGTATATAAGCAAAGTGAAAGCTAAATGCATTGGCGGAACTGCGTATATGGCTGTAGTTTTACATGGTAGCTGTATCATTAAGCGCTCGAGCAGTATCTTGTGCGCGTCCGATTTTGATGTTTGAGTTATGTGCTATCGGTAGATCTGTTCATGCTGAATTTAAAACGTCTGACGTTTATCTGTACATTTAAGTAGAATTTACAAAGGCTGTCATTAAAAACCGATATCTTTTAAAACCCCTAATAGAAACAGCTCAACTCATTTTAATATATGCAAGTTTGTTTGATCAATACATAATACCTGTGTATGAAACTGCCTCACTCATTTCGGTCGAGACTTTTCGTCGTATAAGCTTGGTACATTGCAGAACAAAATCACTGTGATATACGGTAGTCCAAAAGCGAAACTAATACTATGTTCAGTTCGCAGAACTCTGCGAGTGCCTGATTTTCAAAAAGTATTGAAGACATCGACCGAATTTTTAAATAGTTACTATTTATATGTACATGTATTTGTCTAGAGAAATGGGTAGAAAATTATATCTATGGATCAAGGTGTTAAATTATATATGCGAAAGAAACATTCTGTTATTATTATAATATATTATTATATTATTGGTATCGCCCGAATGTTTAAGAGGGTGGTAAATACAAATGTTTATGAGGGCAATGAGTGACAAAATCACATAATCATTTACTTAGTTATTGAATGAAATAAATATTCTTCGACAAAACCCCGCTTTAATTTAGTAATAATGACAATGGTTTTAATACATTGTTGTTTAAGCTTAAAAACTCACATTCACCAGCAAAATCGATCCAGCATATGGATAAGTCTGCTACAATCTCGTAAAAGATATTAGAATGAAAATACTGATTGGATCATAATATTATTTTATTTAACGGGTGAAAACATATCAAACCAGAAGCCTGCATTTTGGTCTGAAACTTTATGATATGTTGATGAAATTATTTCGTTTTACAGATAAACAAAGCTTTTTGCCTTCCAATCTAGTAATTGTTTTAAAAAACAAAATGTTAAAAAACACAGGTTTAAAAAAAACATAATATTTGATAAACAATGCTCACTTTTGTTTCTCAGGAAAAGCCGTATTAAAATATGTAGAGTTATTTAAATAACGTCATGACTTTTCCCCTGTAAATGTGATTGTTCTCATAATCTTTGAGATGTCTTACATGAACAAACCAGTTCTGCTCCCAACATTTTTTCCAGGATGTGCGTGGCTAATGTATATTTTTGAGCAAAATTTTGGTTGAAATAAATAAAATATTTACGTATGAAACCATTCGATTTATATAAAATTTGTATGTCATTGAAAGGAACTACTCGTCCGAAATATTTAATTTGTATCTATAAATAATAATGAAATACTTTAAAGTAAACATATAACTATTTCATGTAAGGTTTACTATTTCTCCCCCAATAGTTTATGTTGTTGAGATACACAGCATTACAGTTCAAAGTTTCATTTGGAGTGAGGTATAATATTTTGTTTTATTTTTTGGGGGAAAACACTCAGCTATAGTGACAGCTTTATTATTTTTATTACGGTTTGTTAAAAAGTGTTAAATGTCTATCTATCTCTTACGTCACATGCGACAAAATATCATAATTTAGTTGTTGGAGTTGATGGCGAAATGGTTGCTACCAGAAGCACTGCATTACCTTCTGTATGAATTCGGTACAAAATTTAAAAGAAAATGATATATTGATATGAAATGGATATTGACAAAATTAACACATGTATGCTAATTTGTAGATGCTGATGATTGTAAATGGTTTTTGAAAATAAAAAAGAGAATACCGAATCGTTAACAAAATCATAATCCAAACTCAAAATCGATTAAACCAGGGGCAAAATATGAACAAAGGAAAGATTTACATGGAGACTCTTGCAAAAGTACTAGAGAATAAGATCAGGTGTTATTCAGGTGTATAAACTCAGTTGTGATAAAGCGGTATATAAGGACCTCGAATTTTTACTTTTATTATTACTGAATGGATTTTGAAACGAGTTTTCAAAAGTGATATGGTTCTTACGAATTTTGTTTTTGAAAAGTCTTTAACAACAGCAAATATTTATGTATGGAAGTGCCTTAACCGTTTCGAGCAAGCCTCTTCAGAGTAATATCAAGGTTAAACACAGAACCAAATCCTTGTGATATAATGCACATGATTTTGTAAAAGTAAAACTGAAACCAAGTTCAGTTCGGAGAACGCAGAGGAAGAAAAGACTTTTAAGAAACATTTTATGTAGTCCCGATTTTTAACTGGTGGTAATTGAAAGTGCTTGTTATGACAACGCGTGGCAAATCAAATACACCCCTGATAAATAGATGCTGTTACCATTCCTAATCTACACAATGATCTCATTATGTAATTTGGATTTCACGGCCTATGCTCTCAATTTTGAAATTATCAAAACTAAGACTTAATTGGAGGTCTTTTGTTACAAACATTTGTTACAACATCTGTTTATCAGGGGTGTATTTGATTTGCCACACGTTGTCATAACAAGCACTGCTGTCTGTCGTAGTTACGGCATGTTTAGACGAATCAGAAATCAACCCGCATAATCTTGAACAAAAGGCTTTTAGGTTACCCTTGGTTATACGAATTTGAATAATAAAAGCATAGACACGTATCTATACAAATAACATAACGATGTAGGCGTGTATATAATAAACGATACCACTTTCCTTTAGGACTCACACAACTAAACCAGCCTATCACGAAGTTATAAAAATTGCTTCGGCTAAGTGCAGTGATTCTGAGTAATCTAAATAGATAACTGTTGACATATTCTTCATTGAAAAGAATCTATAGATATTTATCTTTTCAAAAATGTATACTTTTGGTAGATTTTGATATGTGATGGCGGATTGATATGGGGTCAAAATTCAGAGGTTGTTCCTGCCCCATTTCACTTGTTTGACATGTAAATTTCAGGTTGTCCGATGCAGACGCCTGTAGCGAGCTAAAATACCACGACACTCCTCATAAAATGCCATTTGAAGTCATTGCCATATATGTATCTGTGAATTCAGGCAGTTTTTACTAGTGTTTAACTTCAAATGTTAAAGTTATGAGTTGTGTGAGTCCTTTAATAAAACTAGCCATGTGCTCAATGAACTTGGCCTATATAACATATTCTGTGCTTCTGGATATTTTTTTTTTTTCAAAGACAGCAACTGTCATTAAGTGTTAACACATTTTTTCAGTATGGAAATATATTTAATTTGACAAAAAACTTCAAAATTAGCTTACATCTGGCTAAACATGGCCCTGTGTTAAAGCCTGTATTGTTTGACTGACCCTATACGCAGGTTTTAAATTAAGTTTGGTTCAATAAACTGTGATAATTGATCTGCGTGTGTGTTAGTAGTTCGTCACTTATGCATGTACCAGGTTTTAGCATCCAACAGAGTGTTGAACTTCAAATATTAAAGTTATGAGCTCGAAAGCTTAGTAATAACATCTAGTAAATTATTTAGATGTGTGAGTTTGTAAACGATCACTGTGTCTATTAAGGTTACGGTATGTCTCGGCGACCCATAAATCCGCTATAAGCAACCTTGATTTATAACAATCTTACAGTCTCCAAAAACCAATGCGATGGGATTTGAATATATTTCTATTTGATGTGTGAAAACAGTATTTATCATATGGCTAGGCATATGTGTTAATCTTGAACATTATGAAATATAGAAAGAAAAAAATGGCCAACAAACACATTTCTTTTAACTTCAAATAAGTTATTGTTTTCGAAAAATGTGTTCATAAAATTGATTTTTAAATGAGAAAAAAATATACTGAACCGGAAAAGAAACGCAGGATAATAGTAATATGTTATTTTCACAATTAATCTTTAATCAACAAATTTCCAAAATTCCATTAGAATCTAACCGTTTATTCACGAGTAATTGAAGAATATTTGTTGGTTTCCCGCTAAATCACAAAGAAAATCGACTTGTTCTTTAATATCGTGTATGCCCCCTTCCCCATTGCGAATTTGTCGCAGCCCTGATTCTCCTATGCATTCAGTTAATAAGTGCATTTATTCACTCCTACAACAAATCGGTTCTTCATTCATCAAGAGAAGCAGAGTCATTCTGACTACTCCTCACCCTTTTGTCCAGTTCATCCAAACGATGTTCAATTGGGACAGATCTTGACTGTACGGTCGAGTGGGGGTATTGATATGGTTTGCCAGAAAGTCTCGACACAATCTATTAGCAACCAGGGACTTTTAAGGAGGGCCTCTTGGTGTATGCGTTGTTGGTATGTGTCTAGGAGTGTGTTTTTTGGGAGGCTGCAATATGTAAGCCTTTTTGCGATAGTTCGGATCTTTTGCCAATTTCAAGTGCTACCTGCAGGGCGCCTGATTTATGAGATAGTGAATGGATCAAGTATATATTTCTGCAAGATTTAAGCAGAAATTAATAATTTAATACCAAACCATTTACGCACGCTAGTTGCTTTTAAAATAACTTATCATTAAAAGGAATTTGTATAGCGTTTGAAGGAACTTCTTGATCAAAATATTTCTCTAGCAAAAACAGAAAGATTTTAAAACAGACACATTTAATTAAGAAGCAAATTCATGTTTATTGTATTTTCTTGTAACGATAAATATGTTTGCGAAGGTTGTGTAACACTTTTTCTAAAACTTTTGAGGTATTTAAGAAAAGTGAAAGCTAAATGCATTGGCGGAACTGCGTATATGTGTGTAGTTTTACATAGTAGCTGTATCATTAAACGCTCGAGCAGTATCTTGTGCGCGTCTGATTTTGATGTTTGAGTTATGTGCTATCGGTAGATCTGTTCACGCTGAATTTAAAACGTCTCTCGTTTAACTGTATATTTTAGTAGAATTTACAAAGGCTGTCATTAAAAACCGATATCTTTTAAAACCCCTAATAGAAATAGCTCAACTCACTTTAATATATGCAAGTTTGTTTGATCAATACATTATACCTGTGTATGAAACTGCCTCACTCATTTCGGTCGAGACTTTTCGTCGTATAAGCTTGGTACATTGCAGAACAAAATCACTGTGATATACAGTAGTCCAAAAGCGAAACTAATACTATGTTCAGTTCGCAGAACTCCGCGAGTGCCTGATTTTCAAAAAGTATTGAAGACATCGCCGAATTTTTAAATAGTTACTAATTATATGTACATGTATTTGTCTAGAGAAATGGGTAGAAAATTGTAACTATGGATCAAGGTGTTAAATTATATATGCGAAAGAAACATTCTGTTATTATTATTGTTTGCAGAATATACAAGAAAAATGTTTTATTTTTAACTGTTACTTAAAGGAAACACGAAACATGATAAAATGAACATGACATGGCGAAACAAATTAGTACTGAATGTGAAAGACGCGGGATGGCAAAACAAACATGATGAACAATGGTGTCAAATTATGAATTACAAAAAAGATGGTTCTTAGCGAATATAAATACCGCAATTGTAATGGGTAGAGTAAAAGTAGATAAAGGTCTACAGTAAATGATAATTAAGAGAGAATGTTTGCGTGTTTGCGAGTAAAGTAGACTGCAAGTCACGATATGAAAGGTGTGATGAAAAATGGACCCAATAATTAATATTGCAGGACTTGTTATGAGTACAAATAGTATCTGCATTTCGTATTGTCCACATAAAATATTTCAAGTGTAACAAATGTAAAGATTCTGAAAAATAGTTATCTTCTGTGTTACACCTTTTAATGTCATCAAATATATTTCAACATCTGTATCACTCTGAAAAAAAGTTGTCTTTGTTTTTCTCTCCAATTATAATCAATACTTTTCTGCACATATAGATATGCTTAATTAACGATGTTTTACATGTTCTAGTCGTTTCATCTATAGTTTATCATAATTGTATATTACCCATGTTTTTAGTTAATTCATTTTGATTTTTTTTTCAAAAATGATATATTGACGACCTAGAAATTAAGACCTGTTTGAGTGTTTGTGCGCATGTTTTTGTTTCCATTTCTAACATTATCTTGGTTTCAATCCTTGTAATATCGTATTCGTGTTTTGTATAATTTACAAAGACAATTTTAATTAACATGTATTGCTGGTAACTGCCCTTTAGCCACGAGATTTTTTCCCATAAATCTACCCTTTTCGTGCAGTTGAGAGTCCACCCAGTCAACCGGTCAGATGATGGTACCAGGCTTAATCGGCTAAAACTCGACAGCATCGTCATCCACCAGGGAAGCCAATATCGTAGGTTTTTTAATTCACTTTTAATGCTTAATAATTTATTAATTTACCATTGAATAAATCTGTAAATATATTTGGTCAATTTGATATTGTTAGTTACATGATTTTCATGGGATGCATATTTTTCCTTAATTGTTTAATCACCATTCATCGCCAACTCATATATCAGAGACAAATTAATAGCCTTTTATATAACGTGAGTACAGCGTGATTAAAATATTTGCAGATAATTTTAGTTAAGTCACTGAAATTTCATACATGAATGTAGATATCAAATGGGTTATTTTCATATTTTAAAATCAAAATATTGACGTATGAACCAACCTTGGCTTTCTATAACATTTGTCGAATTTTTTGACAAAATTTATGATTATCAACATCTATGTTTAAAAGAAATATGATTTGTTTTTTCAGTTTTATCAAACCCACAAAAATGGAATCTTTCAACTGAGTAAGTGTAAAAAAATAATCAGATAATACTGGACGACAACAATACCGTAATCCGAATTCAAAATCAGTTAAGCTATGGGGGAAATATGAACAAAGAAAGTTCAGTGAAAGTTACTTAATATTCTCTTGTACTTTTACAAGGGTCTTCATGTGGATCTTTCCTTTGTTCGATTGTAACCGCTAGTTTAATCGATTTTGAGTTCGGATTATGGTTTTGTTGACGTATCGGTATTCTCTAACTTATAACAAACACCATTACAGTTAAAAATTAACATCAACATTTTTTTTAATAGTTTTATTTATCATTAACCGCGATATGATATATATAATAAATATGAAGAATTTTCAAGGATATGTTGTTTTAGTTTCATCAATATGTGAAATGTACATAATTTGCATTTGATAAAATGAATAAAATGAGTTAATAAAATTGTTTGTTTAAGATTCCTGTTTTCCATGACAAGTGCCGGTTTGATCAAAGTAGTACACTACCATCAGGACGAAGAAATCGAGGCAGTATTTTTGAAAAAGGCTATAGTCAGCATATTTTCTGCAAAATCAAAGGTAATTCTCATTCTGACTGGTAAAATATTTTTTTTAATCTTATAGCTTATATGTAGTAACAGAAAAGCAGCACATTTGTCACATATTCGTCAGGTTACCTATAAATATCATTGCACTTTGTTCTGTAGTTAATAACCCTCTCGGGTATTTTAATAAATAGCAATTTCGATAAAAGACAAATCTCTGTTTATAATACATTGGCTTATAATTTTACTAAAACTGATTTAGTCAATAACGTTTTATTTTCAGACTGCACATACTGGGTCAGTTGTGAGCTTTACAAACGTGGAATCGGATCACTCAGGTGAGACAATTTTATAGTTGTCGTTGACAGTATAAGTGGTTTTACGGTCCTGAAAATCATAGTGAATATTGTCATGTCCTCATTATACAGCTGTTATAATTTAATTGTAGGTCACCTGGAACATTCTTATCAGATCCACAGAATGCCTAATGGCCTGACTGTACATAAAACACACCAGAGTAGAGACCATTATCACCGCGCTCATAACAAGGTAAAGTACCACACATGCTAAACCTATCCTATTCTTTAATTGTGTATTTAACGATACAACCTTCGATCACAATGTATATTCAAAACGGTATTTGTATAAGATCAATTCATTTTCGCTCAATACGTATCTGTTAAATATTTAACCATTAATCGTTTGGGTATACTTTTCTTATCAGTTCAAGATGACAAAATGATCCGTGAGTTAAATGTAACTCAATTGCTGTTTGTTATGTCTTTGCTCAAGCAGAGCATTAAACCAAAGGAAACATTATTTATGGATGATAAATTAGTCCAAACTGGATTCGGGGCGAAATCGGGGCCGCAGTGCTCTACCTCTATCACCTCAAGGTAGTGAGTTCGAAACGCCTGTGGGGCAGTTACAAGATAGTTAATAGGTTTTGTCTGGGTACTCCAACTCCAACTTATTTCCAAGACTGGCACGTCCTTAAATGACCCTGGCTATTAATGGGACGTAAAACAAAATAAATCAAACCAAACGAAATTCATTTTTCTCTGTATGTACAACTTTTAGCAATATATGCTATTAAATGTACACGAAATGTACCATTGAAACGTTATACAATGTATTTCTTATTTATACATATTTCAATGATTCAATTAAACGTTGTATTAAAATATCACTTATCCGTCTTTATACATTTGCTTTTGATATTGAAACACTGTTTAGGGTATGTTAACGAGCTGCTTTTTAATACTTTATATTGTAAAAGTATAGTTATTATTTAAGCAAATTTAGCGATGATTAACTGTCGTACATGTATAACATACATCGATATTAATGACAAGTTCAATAAAGGCAAAGCCAAGTAGGCCTTTATATAAGTTTATCAGCACTAGCTCTGTGTGTTATAGGACTATAACAACATTTGCAACAACGTCAATTACTTATTACATTTGGATAGAATAATTGATAAATATTTAGTAATTTCTGATAGATTTTTTAAACAACAAATCAAGAGTAGACTATATTGACAATAATATAATTATTTACATCACAATTTCAAAAGGTGTTACAACATTTAAAAAAACATTTACTTTAACCATGGAATGATGCAGAACAAATGTAAATATACCTGTTTTGAGTTGAATTATAAATAATTTATTAAGTCATCATACATGTGAAATAATGACCAGTGACTTTTCTGTATTATTAGAGTCTCACCTACGACAGGGACGGTGTTCTCCAACATGCCACAGCAAGAGATCATGTGTTTTTGGACAGCAAGACGGAACAAACTACATCCACACGGTAAAGATGAAAATGAAGAAAAACATTTTTTTTTATTTCAGACGCACTTGGATCTATCAAAACAGGTTTTCTGAAAGAAAAAATTAAACAAGGTCTAAGTGATCTTAAATGTTGATTATTGCTATAGAAATTATGCAACAACATCGATTAAGGAGTGAGAAAAAAACAGAAAAAAAAAGAAAAAAAGTAACTTTTAACACATTTTATTAATCCTGATTCATCAATTTTCACTAGAAATAATTCGATAAAATTCGAATTACTGACATTTTCATTCGGAAACATTCTTTTAAATTGGAATGTTTTATGCTTTGCGTATACATGTACGTGTCAACCGTATAACTTGACTCTGGGATATTTTATTATAGAAAACCGATCAAAGGGGAGTATATCATTGAGGACAAATCGACCGGAGGTAAGTACATGTTTTTTTACGGTAAAACTATACCATGTTTTGTCTCTGTTTTATCAATTACTTAACTTCTCCATGGCTGAGATAGGTTGTCTTCATTTCTGCTGATTTCATATACACCCCGTGTCCTTCGAATTGCTCCCTCATCATATTTTCAAAGGTACCCGAACTAAACCGTTTCCATCAAAGATTTATTCGAAGTTGTTTCAAATTAAAATTGGTATTCCGTGCCATTGGTATCATGAACTGGGTTCCACCGAATTCTTCTCTGTTGTTGTCTGGCCCTCTCATTTTTGAAATTTGAAAACGATTCAATTTTAGGGTCAGACTTAAAAAGGTATAGAGTCTCTTGCTTGGGTTTTTCTCCTTTTACTTTCCTCATTCTTTCAATTAAGACCCCCCCCCAAACCAGAGTGATTGATTGAGTAATATCACCTGTTTCTTAATTGTTTTAAAATAAATAAGGTTTACTATTTTTACGAGTGTGACTTAAGACATTTGGTGCTATCACCATGATGTGTTTAATTCCAGATTTCCCCGATGTGTTCTCATCATTTGCACAATCTCAGCTTCGGCTACAGCGAACAAGGTAATATAACATCCGATTTTCGATACCTTTTAGTTTTTGTTGCGAAACCCTCACCTTTCTATCAATATATTGATTTGGCAATGCAATTTTAATAAAATACTACGGTGAAAATATTTGTACTGTTTTTCAATTTTGAGTTATTTGATATCTAGTTATTTTTCATTGAAAGTCGTCTTGAAATAATTTAATCAACCTTTTTTATTTCAAATTTTATTTCATGCAGTATTCCAAAAACCGAAGACTACAGTCCCCTATTGAACCAGTTTATAAGTGATTCGATTCTGATAAAACAGGTAAGTTTGTGATATTAAAACATTCTAGTTTATAGTATATACCATGGCATGTGTAATGTGTTTGATTCTTTCTTGATTGTGTAACCCTACAGCCGGAAGAAGAACAGAAGGCCTTGGTAGAAGTCAACAACACAATGTCTGTCCTTGTCGCATGTATTCTTGAAAACAACAGTGAGTTTATTTTCTTATTCACGATTTTCGTCCGAAGAAATTGTCTTTTCTGCAAAATATGTTTACTCGATTAAAGCATTATTTCACTCAATCGGACGTAATAAGGTATTGGGGCATCTTTTTGACCTCGTTGGTTTTTTCTGGTATTTTGGTTTCCTCCCACAATACGATCACTCTTGCGCTAACGTCCGGGTCATCAAGAATGATTAATATAAGTTGAATTACTTGTTTCGTATTTGTTTTAAGATAACAAAATTTATTTACTTATACACTTGATAATAATTATCGGAAGCTGATACTGCTTTTTTCTCTGTTGATCTCCTTTCATATGGATGAATGTTTATTCTGATTTACAGTGCAAACGGTATGAAGCTACGCTTTACGTATATGAACAACTATCATTTTCAATACCGGTATGACGGTATAAAACATTCTTTTTATTACTTAGGCACAAATACGTCGGACGCTGGCTGTGTCAACGATCTCTGGCATCTTCTAGGAGAACTAAAATCAGTGGACTTCCGAAACCTAATGGAGGACGAACTGGAGACAGATTGTGGTGAAGGCAACAGATATTGTACCAGGCGTAGAGGTTTGTTTGTAGACATGCTTTCTAGAGGAGATGAATTATCACAGAATCTGACAGTGTCGCTCATATTGAAAAGTCCACGAACCAGTGAAGAGGAAATGCAGCGTTGTCTCTTCCACCTTATAACAGTGGAAAAACCTTCTATTGTAAGTTCATGCATATTTACTGATTTAAGTTTTTGTAAAAATGTTCTGAAAACATATTTATTAATATTTCAGTTGTTGTTGTTGTGGAATGCTCTGGCCAAAATAAAAAAAAAATTAAGGACGCACCTTTTCTCGTCTGCAATTTAGGCCCTCTACACAGCGGATATGTATATAATGACATTTATTAAGTTATTTTGTATTCATATTGTATGCACATTGATATAATTGTAACTTAATGAATGAAGGTGATTGTAAGATTTCTTACTTTGCACATTACAAGACAAACTATTATCCACATGTTGTGAAACACTTAAGATTTTCTCTACCTATTATATACAGCGCAAAATAAATATTGTATATTACTATTATACTGCATTTGTTATATAATGATACAACTGTGTTATTGTCAATGCTACTCCACATCAATCAGCGAATATATGTGTATACCACTGATATAAAGCTGTCATATATTTGATATATAGCATTGTCTATGTTTGTGATAAGTAATAGCATAAGCTGTCAATCGTTCATTATTTTAACAATATATGTATATGAATCGCATTAGATGTGAAATGTTGAGATCGCTTCTCATATACTTGAATTTCTTATTTTTTAGGAACTAGTCGGTGCTGTAGAAAATATTTGCATGGGTCATGATGAATCCTTTGCCGGTGAGTAATGGAAAAAATCGCATGTTATTTCGTTAATTTACCTTTAGTGTTGTATGATAAACTTTACTTGTATGTTGGTTATTTTGTTAATAGGACGTTTCTGTCAATGTTTCAGAAATTGAAGGTCTTTCTAACACACAGAGAAGATCATGTCTGACATTGGGTGCTTTGGTGAAGAACATGAAACTACATCACCTTTCATATGCTGATAAGGTGACAGCAAAGATTGAGAAATGGCTAAATACAAAAGGTATGGATAATGAACGATCAATATTTTCTCGACTGAATAATATGCTATTATATAATAAAAGATAATTTGTAAAGAAGCACATGCAGGTGTATGAATTAAAATACCAATTGATAATTTTATTGGACTTTCCTAATATGCAAAGTAAACTTTTTCTGTTTAGGACGAGCCTTGGAATTAGAAGAATCTTTGGAAAATGAAACTAGGAAAAGTCAATATATAGTGACAAAAATGACACTGCTACACGCTCTTGGTAACGCCGGGATGGAAAGGTCGTTGCCGCACATAACATCATTTATGGAGCCCAATGTAGGACGTTCAGAATGGAGACGAGCAGCAGTGGCTAGTCTGAAGCATTTCACTTGCAACAATGTAAGTGACTATTATATATTGCATTGTAGTCAAAATCTATTAAAATTCATATATGGTTAAGAAAGATTTATTTGATTTTATTTACAATGTATAAAAGCCAGGACAAGATAACATGCTTCTTCTATCGATTTTGTATGAACTACATGTTTATATCTACAGTTTTAAGCCACGAATTTTTATCAACAATTACTAGGAAATTGATATATGAAATGTGTAGCTAATTTCTCGAGAGCTCATTTGAAACAAGTTTTATATTACATGAAGGCAATATGATAACACTTGTTACTAATTTCCATAGAGCTTATTTGTCACTACGTTTTATATTACATGAAGGCAATATGATAACACTTGTTACTTATTTCCATAGAGCTTATTCGTTACTACGTTTCATATTACATGAAGGCAATATGATAACACTTGTTACTTATTTCCATAGAGCTAATTTGTTACTACGTTTTATATTACATGGAGGCAATATGATAGCACTTGTTACTTATTTCAATATAGCTTATTCGTTACTACGTTTTATATTACATGAATGCAATATGATAACATTTGTTACTAATTTCCATAGAGCGTATTTATTACTACGTTTTCTATTACAAGAAGGCAATATGATAACACTTGTTACTAATTTCAACAGAGCTTATTTGTTACAACGTTTTCCAGAGAGCTTATTTGTTACTACGTTTTATATTACATGAAGGCAATATGATAACAATTGTTACTAATTTCCATAGAGCTTATATGTTACGACGTTTTATATTACATGAAGGCAATATGACAACACTTGTTACTTATTTCCATATAACGTATTTGTAGCTACGTTTCATATTCCATGAAGGCAATATGATAACATTTGTTACTAAATTCCATAGAGCTTATTTGTTACCACGTTTTATATTACATGAAGGCAATATGATAACACTTGTTACTTATTTCCATATAACGTATTTGTAGCTACGTTTCATATTCCATGAAGGCAATATGATAACATTTGTTACTAAATTCCATAGAGCTTATTTGTTACCACGTTTTATATTACGTGAAGGCAATATGATAACACTTGTTACTAATTTCCAGAGCGCTGATTCATTACTACGTAGTGTATTACATGAAGGCAATATGATAACACTGTTACTAATTTCCAGAGCGCTGATTCATTACTACGTAGTGTATTACATGACGACAATATGATAACACTTGTTACTAATTTCCAGAGCGCTGATTCATTACTACGTAGTGTATTACATGACGACAATATGATAACACTGTTACTAATTTCCAGAGCGCTGATTCATTACTACGTAGTGTATTACATGGCGGCAATATGATAACACGTGTTACTAATTTCCAGAGCGCTGATTCATTACTACGTAGTGTATTACATGACGACAATATGATAACACTGTTACTAATTTCCAGAGCGCTGATTCATTACTACGTAGTGTATTACATGACGGCAATATGATAACACTGTTACTAATTTCCAGAGAGCTGATTCATTACTACGTAGTGTATTACATGACGCAATATGATAACACTGTTACTAATTTCCAGAGCGCTGATTCATTACTACGTAGTGTATTACATGACGGCAATATGATAACACGTGTTACTAATTTCCAGAGCGCTGATTCATTACTACGTAGTGTATTACATGACGGCAATATGATAACACTGTTACTAATTTCCAGAGCGCTGATTCATTACTACGTAGTGTATTACATGAAGGCAATATGATAACACTTGTTACTAATTTCCAGAGCGCTGATTCATTACTACGTAGTGTATTACATGACGGCAGTAAACAAGTGAAGGAAGATGCCTATGATGCCTTCCTTTCTCACCCAAACAAAGGCAAACTGACATTACCTCAAAAGGATGCTGTTCTTAGGTAGGCATTTGATCCATAAAGTAGCAACACTAGTTGATACAACCATTAAATTAATTCTTCCTCAATTTAAAAAAAATAAAACAGAAAAAAATCGATGAACTGTCGATTTTTTCCTTTTAGAAATGTGTAACGTTAAACTGCTTTATCACATAAGTCAATATAAATGCAGATGTTTGGGGATTTCTTGTAACTTTGACGTTAATCATGTGAATCTTATCTCCTGAAGAACTGGATGTAAACAGTGTATAATTGAGCTCTTAAAAGTCTTTAGCAAGATTATTTACCAAAGATTTGACTTTTTTATGTACACAGTACGAATTATACCTACCCTACTCTTATGCGTCTGAGAAGAAGTATAGTCACATTCAGTGCGAGCCTTAAAGACGGAATATACTTCGGCATAACACTTCCTGGAATACACTGGCATAAAGTGATTGGAAACTCAGCAGTTGGAGCAGAATTTGGCATAACCCTGAGGAACAACCTCGAACTGGAACTAAGTAATTAATCAATTTTTATTTGTATATTACAACTAATTAAAAGACTCATTTCTCCTACATATGATTAACACATTCGATTATCTTTTAAATGATTAAATTTCTTTTATGTAATTAAATATATTATATTATAATTTTTGTTTTATATAATCAAATCATTTGTTTATCAAACATATGAGTAAATTACTTTTTGTTCTTACGCGCGATTTACTGATTAATAATATACCTTATACAGTTGTAAATTATTCACATATCCTACATAATATTTTTTCTATGAGTAAGACTCGTTCAGCATACATATTGTGAAATTACTCGCATATCTTATATATATATTTTAATGGCTAATATATCTTACATTTGTTTTAATGACTTGTTTTCATATATATATTTAAATTTATCACATAACTGACTTGTTTAGTCATGTCATACGGCCATTACACACGTTTAATTACACTTTTGTGACGTCATAAACAAATGACGTCTTCATGACGTCATATTATTGTCTCGGTAGTGAAAATCTTACAGTCACAGAAGAAATTTGCCTTTCTTATAGAGAATTAATTTAATTTTTTTTTGTATTTTCTCATAAATATATGTTATGTGATAAATATAATCTTACATGAGTGTCAATATAATATGGAATTTATTAAACTCGTTAAATAATTTGATATGTCACTCGCCTAAAGGCTCGTGACATATTAAATTATCTAACTCATTTAATAACTTCGATATTACATCGACACTTGTATAAGAGCCTATATGACTTGTATATCTGATTTAAATTTTAATGACTTGTACACATGTATATCATATGTATTCTAATGGCTAATATATCTCACATATGTCATGTCATACGGCCATGTCATAAAAAAGGTATTTCACACGTTTGATAACACTAGTGTGACGTCATAAACAAATTACGTCTTTATGACGAATTTTTCTATATCATGATTTCAATTTTATGAAACATGTCAACTACATTACTTGCTTTGCAAGATGTTGATTATCGTACTGCAAAAGAGCGTCTATCGCATTTTGTGGTGCCTTTGATAAAACCAAAAAAATGTTCTTAAATATATTGATTATTATTAATTATATGTTATAGTTTTAATTCAATCTCATGTTTGATTGATCTTAAATGTTTTCAGAATTCTTATCGGGACATTTTGAGATAGATGTCTACAATGCAGCTTTCGCTAATCTGAACATCAAACTTCTGAATCGACAATTTGCATTACTGGATGCTAAAATGTGTTATATGGGTCATGTTCGTTATGACATGAACATTTTGAAGGCAAGTATTCAGAAAAGCTCTGATTACAATATAATATAAATTATTTGTAGAAAATTTATCAGGAGAATTTGTTAAATAACTATGTTGGCTTAATATGATATTGTAAACTTGTTAAAGGTAAAGGTGAAAATCTCATTAATAGAAACTAATAGTATTTACAATTCAAATAAATCTTAGAATTGTGGCATTTCAGGAGTTTGGAATCAATGATATTCAGGACCTGGGTAAACTGTTTGACAAAATAAGTGCAACTGTAGTAGATCCTGTAGTTGAGGCGGTTCAAACCTTCAAAGATGTTATGAACTTCCTGAAAGATGGTGGAATCGAGAAACTGTTCAACACAGTAGTCCATGTGATGAAAAACCTACCTACCATACTTAGAAATATAGCCCTGAAATTTTTGGATCATGTCAAAAAAGTTCATCTTTATGGTGGAGTACCCTGGATTGAGCATTTGAAACGAGTTGTCACCAAAATAACTACTTTCATTAATGATGTCCAAGAAGATATTGTAGGATTTTATCAGGTAAGTAATACTCATAACAATATGTATTAAATGCCTTTTTTGCTTGCAAGACTCTAGATTTAACTAAATCAATATTATTTGAAATATGTTATGTTTTCAGACAAACCGTTGGTAAATAAAAGCTGATTCATAGTACCATTACTGCAAAAAATACTTAACAACCTGTCAAATGTATCTTGTGTTTCTTAGTGGTATTACACTCAGCTACCTATTAAATGTTGCAGAAAACCATTGATGCCGTTACGATAACTCTACCCTACATTGGCAAGAAGCTCGTTGTTAGTCTCAGGAAAATTATAGCAGCCATCACGTCATTTCTCACCTCCCCGATTCAATCGATAGCATCACTAGCCAAAGGAGTCCTAGAGTAAGTATGTCTAGTGTGCTAAGTAAGTACACAATGGTTGACAGTTTGAAACATCAATTTTATAAACAGTCCAACGATAAATATAGTTCCAGTGGTATGCACTCATTGATCACGTACCACACACATATGCTGCACCTCTTAAATTAAGTAATATACACAGTATGCCGAAAAAATGCATTAAACTGCATCATACAGCTGTTTCGTCCTCCTAGGACTCTTCAGTGATGCTAGGGGCCAAAAGGTAGGAATCAAAAATGTCTAAACTAACGTAGAAGCAGAAGGGTCAGGTGCGTAAAACACCTTTAATTTATTAATTTAGAAGTAAAATTAAACTAGTTCTGTATAATTTCAAATCGTGTACTACGAAAATGTGAATATTATGTACTGTGCCACTACTCAAATGAGATTAACTATGGCTATGGAGGCTCCAGCAAACCTCGGGGACTAATTCGTGTGTGTTCTGGAGAACTTTAATATTTATTGTGGACTTGCTTGCTTTAAATTTTACAGTGTAAAGTTGTCCATTGGCATGTTTATGGACTTCAAAAACATCATGGTGGAATTGCTTTTCAAAACTTCAGGTAATTGTAAAATCAGATTTAATCAGTATAGACGTTTTATAGAATTTGTATATAATACAAAGAATTTTTTAGATATGGCAACAGAATTATATAAGATGTTAGCGAATTTTCCATTTTTTTTCTAATTAATTTGTTTTAGTAGGTTTTGATTAACTATATTAACTACAAAATACACGTTTATAGTCAGGAAAACTGTTGGTGATATCTTTAATTATGAAATGATATCGTATGAGAAATGAATTAAAGACATTTTCTTTAAAATATTCATCAACAGGAAGGACTCCATTTTGGCAAAGTTACGGGGAAGAACTCGTAGACATATTCCAGGAAATTGAGAGTTTTGTTTCTCTGGTAACAGCATCTTTGCAAACTCCATCGAAATCCGAGGAAGGAGAATCTACAGGTCTCTCAGATTGTTTCCCATCTATGGTGAGATTTCATTATATTGTTAGTGTTTTCATTAGAAATTGTTTTCATCATTAATTGCTTTGAAAGTTCGCTGCTCATTTTTATGCACATGCTGTAATTTAAGCCGAAATTGAATTATTCAATTGTAGCTTATATGTCAATTTTATTCAGATTTTCATAAAAAATGATGTTTTTCAATACATTTAGTTTTGAAACCATCAATAAATACAATAATGTCCTAACATGAATGGGCTGTTTTTCGCCATGCTTCATTCATTTGCTTCCGTTTTTCATTCATCAATTCATTTCAATCAATTGATTCATGCATTCATCCATTTGAGGCACGTTGATCTAGTGGCAGAATGCCGGGCTCGTGATCGAAGGGCTGCTAGTTCGAGTCCCGGTCACGGCACTGGTGTTGTATCCTTGAGCAAGATACTCCACTAAGCTCATTTCAGTCTACTCATCTGTAAATGAGTACGTGGTTGGGTAGTGCACGAATATTGTAGACTGCTAGCTGTGAGCGCCGATATGACAGCACCGGTGGTATTGTCCCCAGGGAGCTGAAAACGATATTGGCTGGTTGTTAAGGCCCTATTACCACGGATACTAATTTGTGAACCGCTTTAGGACTGCATTAAAGGTTGTGATAAAGCGGTTAATAAGATCCTCGAATTTTTATCATTATTTTTCTATATAACATAATACTTTCCGGAAAAAAGTTGTCGTTTGTGTCAAAAATTCGATTATTACGGTTCACTTCCGGTGACGCTGTTCTACGGAAACTGTAAAAGTATTGTTCTGCTCATTAACACGAGTTTCAAATATTGAATTGTTACCTCCAACTATGACAGTCTCGTTTATCAATATCTTTCTCGATTAAGGTTGAACAGACTCTGTGGTCCACAGAAGAACTAAAACAAGTTGTTTTCGACGCTGTCAACGAAACGTTCTTCCAGTCTGATTTTGGGAAAGAAATATTTGAAAAAGTAAAAGATGTTATTGACGTATACAAGTCCCTGAAATCTGCGTACACGTCATTAAAATCATAGTAAGTAAGTCCCTGAAATCAGCGTACACGTCTTAAAAATATATATTAAGTCCCTGAAATCTGCGTACACGTAATTGAAATCGTAGTAAGTAAGTGTCTAAAATCATTAAAATTCATTAAAATCATAGTAAGAACTCAGTGAAAACACTTCATGATATTTGATTATGTTAATTTAAAAAAAAGATTACTATTTGAAGAAAGAAAGCAACAAAATTGCAGTTTCATTGAGGTTATTGCATTAAGTTAATGTCACGATATTCACTATTAATTCCAGCATTGAGAAAAGCATATCGGTAGTTCAAAGAGTATTTAGCCCGAAATTCCATAAGGACTTTCCAACTCGGCGTCGACCTGAGGCATCAGGTTGTGGACAAGGGGTATGGCCAACAACTTCCAACAACGAATTCCAAACAACCGGTGTGGATGTTCGGCTTGCGTTTAGCAAAATGGTACGAAATTTGTCGTGTAGAATATAAAATAATGTTTTAAACAGATATTAGATGCGAACGAACATTAACTTTTTTTATCGTCGTATGCGTGCGTAATGATCGCATTTTACCATTTGACAGCTGTCAGATTGTCATTATTGTCAATATGAATGCAATGTTAACGTCTGTTAGGCTTATTTCAGCCAGTGATCTGATTCTTTGACGAGACGTCTTCAGGCCTATTGTGGTCATCTTGTTTGTTTGAATTGGTTTAATTTACGTACCATAACGTCCAGGCTAGGATGTATTTATATTCATGTGAATGCAGTCCAGATTTGAATTGCGTTAATTGGAGGTCACAATCTAAAATATAGATATAAGAAAAGTGAGATAATTTTTGCTTGAATTGTTGATTAAAACGTTTCTGGAGACTCATTTGTCCATACACCTTGATTCTTTAGCTAATAGTTCTCGTATAATCAGATACTAATGAAACGATATTTGTTTTTTTAAAAGTCGACCATTTGAAATATGGTAAACGCATTGATATAAGCCTTTGTCAATAATTTTATTTCAGCTGGTGAGTCCTGTTAATGGTCGTGTGTATAGAGAATCTTCGGAACGCATCCTTATCAAACCGACGGATGACGGACTGTCAGATTTTGAAATAATTATTGAGAACGTTGAAGCTGTTGATACTATCTCAGATGATGGTAGTTTTGCTGAGGCCGGCGAAACTATCGGTATGGCTTTGAAGTCAAAATGTGAGCCAAACTTCATTCATGTCTCAGTCCGCAAAGTCGCCTCTGAAGATTTCGACTCGGACGAAGATTACACATACATAGACCCGTCCAGATTTCTCGACAGAATCATGCCGATTCCTAAATGGGTATTGGAGTGCAAAGATTTTTATTTCAAGCACATCTTCCAAACATTTGAAGTTAATAATTTTGGAGCAATTTTCAAAGACATCTATCAAGAAATTGAACGAACTGTTGAAAAAGCAATTGATAAAATTTCAGAAATCATAGACGATGCTTCGTTCGAAGTTCAATTCGGAGTTGATGCAATTTTAGACATTGACAGTTCCGATGGAAGTGTTATGGATGCTCTTAAGCAAGCCCTGCCTGATTTTGGCAACGTGATGAAAATCTTCTCTTTCACTGGGTGAGCATTATTTATATTTGTTTTTCTTTTGTTAATTGTTCTACATTTCGTGCGATTAAACACAATTATCATCACCATGTTAGTAAATATCAATATATATTTTGTAAATGATTCGTTGACAGAATCACAGATGGGCTCAATATTCTGAAAATTGTGGACATGGGTAGTTATACACTTGAAAAAGTACACTCTATGCTGGGAACAGATTTGCAATTAAAACTCGAATCGATGATTACGGAACTACGGATGGCTGACGTGGATATATCTCAACAAGATCCGAGCACCCTGTCCATATCCAAGCTCCAAGGTCTGTTCAAGGACTTACTAAATGACGTATATGGCGATTGGCAATCGACCGTACACGAGGCTGTATTGAAATATGAAAAAGGTATGTATGTCAAGCATTAATTGATTGAAAGCACAACCCTATATATAGAAATAAAAAAATCTTTTTTTTTTCATTAAGAGTATGCGATGAATAAGAATGTTTTTATGTCAAACTGGTTATATTTCAGATTGTCCTAACTTTGAAGGAGTGGTCGGTAAAGGAAGTGGTATTTCGTGTAAAGCACAAGCAGGTTGTAAAGGACTATCCTGCGCTGTTCCATTAAGTATCGGTGTCGTCAAACAAGTCATCAAGGTCGACATGACCTTGGACCCTTGTACAGCCCTCCTCTACGTCACAGATTCAAGTACGACGACAAAGGTTCCCCTTGATGGTAAATAACTTTTAAACGTGGTTTTAGTGAACATTTATTTTAATAGGTTAACATGTCTAACATAAAAAAAATATTTTTTCTTATCCAAACTTACCAAATAAACCCCCTTTAAACTTTTTATCTAGAGGCATTGCACACTATTTAGTTCATTTATCTAGTTTCATTTGTAACAAGCAATTGATGCAGACTCAATTAACGTCTTGGTTTTTTATCCCTTGAATATTCAGGAGAGATACATACCGTGACTCTTACTGACACCGTCACAGTTGGTCCGGAATCAGACCCATATGTGGTGACATTAACAGTTCAAGGTGAAGAAGAAAATGGCGTCCTGTTCTACAGTGTAGAGGGCGCTTTGTGTGTTAAATGTCGCACGTCATGCCTACCACCATTTCCCATACTTACTGACGCAAAAGTGGACATCCCTAACGATTGTAGCCACGACCGTAAGTAACCAATACATATGCAAGTTGTATTGACTTTTTATTTTTTACAAGGGATTATTTTGAATATAACAAAATATTAACCTCCACTTGACCATGTTTTAGCCAATGGGATTTGAAAAAAGTTGGACCATATCTAATATTATCATATATGTCAATGCTTTGGGCACATTCTGAGCTACTTAGTATATATCCATGTTGATTAATGTTTTGTTGAATGCTACAGAGACTGAAATAAACCATGGAGATGAAATCATGCAGATGACTTGGAGGGATTTCCTCGATTCGTTATCACAAATTGGTGCACTGGACAATGATACGCTGAAAATAGCTGGTTCTATAAGGAAATTTATCCTTGAATCGGTAAGCCTGTTATATTTTATAACTGTCAATATTTAGACTTGATACCATGCTTTCATTAGCAACATACTGGTATTATCTGTACACAGCTAAACTAATTTATACAGACAATTTGCTTTACCGATAGAATGTAAAGATTATTCTATTAAAAACACCAATTTTGTATCTGCTGGTTTAAGCAACCGCATACATGATGTTTTATTAAAACATCAAATGCAAAAAATTGAGCCGATTTTAAGCTGCAAAATCATGTTTATTTTTATTTAATTAAAACAAATAATATCATATTTCTTAGTTCCCTTATATTTACCAAATCATTGACATTTCAACTTAAATATCTTTTTATAAAGTTCCTTTATATAAATATATCCACGTCTGTGCCTGCACCAAATTATTAAAATATAAATAAGATAGATTAAATTGAAATGTTAGTGGGTCTGAACCCTTTGATTTCATTAACTTCGCACTTCAGTTAATTTGTCTTGAAAACACTGTTTTTTTATGTGATTGTTTCCTATTACAGTTGGTCGAGAAGTCGTTCAGTGAATCTTACACACAAGCCATATCAAGCGCTTTTCCCGACGCTAAGGATACGTGTTCTGTTGACGAACAAAGTTTGCCGAGACTGAACAAGAATTTCTTTAAACTGTATCATCCTATCCCAGTTGGACCAATTATAGTTGAGTTAAGTAAGTACATATGTATCAATTATTTTTCCCATCGTGTTTTTTGTCATATTATTTACTTCGTGGTAGATACTTTCTTCTAACGTTTTAATGAATAACAAACAAAATAAATCACAATAAACAATGCATTGATGTTTGAAAAATGATTCATAAGTTTTTGGCATGAATGAAAAATATAAGATCGCCTTGAACACAACAAGCATTAGGTAACATACATTGCCTTCGTTTTCTCGCGCAAAGACTCTTCTAAACAAACTTAGTCTTTAAAATGCATGATTAGCTTGTAATAAACTACATGTACCTATAATTATTGTAATTGAATTAAAAAAACCATAATAACTTGACTATTGGTTCAGGGCGAGATTATTCGTATCATACACAATAATTTCGACACTCTGTTTTTCTATTAAAAGAATTTAGTATCGGTGGATCATTGGCAGTATCAGTTGGAATCGAAGTGTGTGTACTGAGCAATTATGTTAAGGTTAGTTCACATTTTATGTCAATATTTGTATATTTTCTCACCTTAGCTTATTTATTCAGTGATTTTATATCATATTGATTCACTAATTAGTCCACCTCAAAACTGATTGATTAAATTGAATTATCAATTTATTAGTTTATTCATTGACTTCGATGAATTTCTATAGTTAGCATATGTATTTATTCGTTAATTTATTAAATGAAATCGTTCTCATTAATTGATCGACTCGCTGTTTAATTAAACAACTTAGTCATTGTTTACTGAATGGACGCAATAAACAAGATTGCTGAAAGATTGATTTATTGAATAATCGGTTGAGTAACCCATTTATTCATTGACTGAGTGGTTAATTCATATATCTTAATAATGATTGCCACATTGCCCATTGAGTGACTCGGTAATTGCGTAATTGATTGGCTACCAAACTTTTATCCTCCACAGGGGATCATTACACCATCGGTTGCAGTACGATTATTCGGATCGGTGGGAATACGCGTCTTAATTTTTAAAGGAGGATTAAGCCTTGAAGGTCTCTTGATGCAAACAAAGTTTCCGTTAACAGGCACTTTCAGATTCAACAAATTCCCAATCAGAATTGAGTAAGTTAACTTTTTTGCACGTGTTAAAATCGTTTAATTCTGATGGTATTTCTGCAATATAAAGATGTTTATTATAGAATGTACTCCTAAAGATCAGTGCAAATGGTTATACTTTTCATACTTTCTATGAAATAAACTTTTTTTTGTTATTTGAAGTAGCTAAGGTAAATGTGTCTTTTGGGAGGGGGTGTCCCTCCAACAATAAGCAAAAAGGACTTCCATTTTCATAACTTCGGTTGTTCCTGTAAATCTTCGATTTAAAGAAATAGGTTCTTTGTTTGCGGAAGGTTAAAATGACGGTTTTGTTTTTGCATTTTAAAACGTAATTTTGATTTTCACAAGTTCCCCCCATTTCGATAAAAGCGTGCGTGGTTTCTATACAATTCATACAGTATATAATTAGATGCAAATGTGTTCATGCACAACTTAAACTGTTAACATTTCTGCAAGTAGTGTCCCTATTAATATGCAAGTTACACATGCATATATTTAGTTGATTTATCAATGTGTCGGTCGCTTTTTACTCACCTCAACTTCAATTGAAGTGTCAGGTGAACGAAAGAGTCAATTGCTGAGTATGTATTAAGAAATACAAAAAAAAAACTTTGACTTTCTCGCACGATTTTTGGACGAAATATCAAGGTTTTGTAATAATTCAAATCTTACCTCCACATACATGTATATAAATATGTTCACTTCCATACCTTCATACTAATTCATTGATTTAACCTGACCTTTTTAATTCCCGAGAGCGTAAAAACGAAATTTACTTGTTGATAAATAGGTGTTGTGTTAACAGGTCTGGATGAATTTTTGCATGAGTTCCCTCACAAATTGACGTCTTTATTGTAGCAAAGAGATGAATCTGGAACTCATACCAGTAACCCTCACACTTCGAGCATTTCTGAAAGTAGATTTATGGTTAACTTCGAAAACAATATTTAGGGCTGTCATTTGGAGGTATCAATCCCCCAGCATACATAGAAATATCTTCACGATCATAGATGACGAGCCAGATGTCGATCCCCCACTGATTGACGAACCTGTCTCCCCGGGGGGTAACGTTGTCGCTGGCTGTAGTGTTACCCAGATTAAGAATAGGTCTCCACTTGACACCGCCTTCCTGTTAGAAATATCAGCTTCAGATCCAGTAAGTGAAGTCAGTATGTTCTACTCGGTCGGCACAACTTCGGAGACAGCAGATGTTATCGACTGGACAGATTATTCCGGTCCTTCACTTGCCGTGCCAACTACAGATTTGCCAAACAGCATTCCTTTATATTGGACTGTAAAAGCCAGGAATAGTCAGGGACTCGAGACATACACGACGTGTCAACTGAGCACGTACGACAATACCATACCAGATGGGCGACACGAATCATCGCACGCCTTCTCTAGCCATCCAAGTGTCCTGGGTGGAACCATGACAGTGTTTGACGACAGTCAATTGAGGGATCCACATTACAAAGCCGTCGGTTTCAGCTCTGGTAGATACGGCAATGAGGTAAGAGACTGGGAAGAAATGACATTGACCAACAACAGTCCTCGATCAAATGAACCGTCCGACCTGAAATATTTTAGCACTCCCAAACCAGGAAAACTGACTGTGGAAGGTTATATGTCCTCAAAGACAATGACAGCTCTTTTATGTGCACAGGAATGTCTGAGCTATGATAGAAAGTGTGTTTCGTTTGACTACGAGTACCATACGGAACAGTGTGATCTTCATTCTGTTGTGGAAGGACACAACGCAAAGCGGAGAATCAGCGGGACGTATTCAAACTACGAGCGTCTGAATATCGGCAGTACAGCCTACGTGTCATATACAGATTTACCTCTCGTCCATGGACTTACCTACTTCATCAATGTCCACGTTACAAATGTATTGAATTATGAAGGCTTCATGAAATCGTCCGGCACCATTGTAGATTTCACTCCCCCAGAGACGGGACCTCTTGGTGAGGGATATACCGAAACCATACAAGCGGACAGGTGTCATGCTGCCCTTACACAGAGGTGTATTGACGTCACTGATCTGTTGAACCACAGGTATGTACCGCTAGGTGTTACAGTTATGCATATGTGAACGTTTTTAATTGTGGCCTAAACAGGCTATAATCATTCTTTAGCATGATGTTTTCAAATCCCTTCATTAGTCTCCTTACATACCTTGGAAAACCCAGGTTCATACTATATACACAACTGCAGAACAGTGTACTGTCAGTTATTTAGAGTATATAAATTGATAACGTACTTTGATAAAAACAAGAATTTTCTTTCAGTTTCCTAAAATAATCTACATTTGAAAACATTGTGATGAGCAGGACATTTTGACGTCGGCAATTGACATTTCTATTAAAATGTTTCTTTATTGTTTTAATCATACCATGATTGGAGACAGATTTAATCGAAAATCGAAATTTACTCCGTAAAGCATACGAGTCTAGATGTCATTTTCTTTCTATTGCTTATTTCAGAATAATACGAAACGGAGATCTGGGAAAAACTATCTTCAATGGTCATGTCCCTCAGACAAATCTTCTTTACAGCTTGGCCAACCACTATCTCACAGGTATAATAAACAAAAGCTTGATTTGATCATTGATACACTTTACTATTTTATTGTACAAGTAATAATGAAACAAATGCTTGCAGTGTTTATTTTGACCATGGCATTCAAATAGATAAGCCATGAAACATAAATAATACAAAGTTCCATTTGACACAAATATTTAATTTGTTCACTGATACACCTGATATTCATGTTTCATGTGACTCTTTTGGGTAATGGAAATGTTTATTAGGCTTGCAGCGAACTTTGACCCATTAGGGAACTAACGATATTAATGATGTTTACAGTTAACTTAGACTATTTCGTGTAATGCTTGCAGTGAACTTTGACTTCTTAGGGTTATAATAATGTTAATTATGCTTGCAGTGAACTTTGACGGATTCTATGATAATGAGTCGGGTATTTGGGGCTACACATGGTCAGCTGGTACGGACATATGTGGATCGGACGTCGTACCGGAAAGGGATCCACACGCTCATTTTTCTCATGACAAATACTGGACTCACACAGGATACACCAAGGACTTGTTCCTGTCTGACGGGAAATACTTCGTCACAGTCAGTGCTATCAATAATGTCGTGTATGGAGGCGCGTTGGTGACAACTGTCTGCCATACAACTCCTATTGTCATTGATACAACACCTCCTGTTTTTGAGGAAGTTTCCGGCGTCTATTACGACGAAGACTTTGACATTTTGGCAATCTATTACACAGCGTTTGACGATGGTTCGAAGCTCAAACTTGTCGAGTTCGGGCTCGGTAAGACGAAGCATGATGTTACTATCCGTGGATACTCGGAGTTTCCACTTGTTACCGGGGATGACCCGTTCGTGGGGGTGGAAGATTTCGACCTTACTCCTGGAGTATATGCTTGGATAAGATTGCGGGTCGAAAATAACGGTAAGCAGCAACTATTGTGACTAAAATGTAATAAAAAACATTGAATGTACGTTTAACTGTTTGAAAGGACAATGTATAATTTTAGTTCTTTAATACCTTTTGAAACTCAAATGTGGAAAATAAAAACAGGAAACATGCATGTTTAGTTATTCCTACCAATATGCTTGTACCATTTGGCATATGTTTACAGTTGGGTTGTTCACAAGTGGACACGGAGAAGACCCTATAATGATAGACAGAACAGCTCCTCTTGTCGGCATTGTCAACGACGGAGCAGTCTTAAAGACTGACATACAGTACCAGTCTGACACAACGACGATCTGTGCCAACTGGGTTGAATTCTACGATCCTGAAAGTGGAATATCCAAGTAAGTATTTTGACGAACTTGTCAAATTCAATTTGCAATATCCTTGTTGATACATTGGCAAACTTACTTAATTGGTTAATGATGATGCGCCAGTTGAATTTCATTCAACTTTCGGTATATATACTACGGCAATGGGTTTCTAACAAAATTCTAAACACATGTTATGCAGATTAGCGTCAGTTAGCTTGAAATAGTGAAAACCCATTCGAGAGAAACTCAATGTGTAAACACCTTAAGAAGTAAAAAAGGAAATTGATTGGCGTTTTATTGGTTAATCTGTTCAATGATACAATAACAATATCTTATCGTCTTATGTACATGTACGTACTTCTATATATATATCAGTATTGCATTTTGTTATAGAAATATTAGATGTCAGGACATGCTCTTCAGGTTTTATTCTTTTTAATTTTTCAAGTGTCTTCGTTGCAATATGTTCTTTGTACATATTGTGCCCCTAATGTAATCGATTTTAGGTTCAGACTATGGTTTTGTTGACGCTTCGGTATTAACTGATTTTTGTTTATTAATATACAGATTCATTACTTAATTTCAAATTTTATTTACAGATTTAAATGGGGTGTCGGTACAGTAAGTGGACAGGATGATACAGTTTCGTTCCGGAATCTCACGCACCACGAAAAGCATGTATGTAGTAGCGGTTTGAGCTTACAACACAACATGTCTTATTACTCCACAGTTTTCGCCTATAACTCTGCGTTGAATCAGAAATTCGTCAACACATCTTCTAACGGTGGTAAGTATTTACTAATACAATTTACAAAGTATTGGCAACACAATTCAGGGCTACTATTTATGACTATTAAACTTTAAGTTTCGTTTTGTCTCACTTTGGTCCGTTATACATTTTTTCAGACGATATTTCAGAAACCAATCCGACCTTACGTATTGCTAATAAGATATCAAGCACTAGGCTATTTTCCCCCCTTTTTTATAAACGAAAAATGACGAAAAAGAAGTTCAGCCAGATTAATGTCTTACCGCATCCTTCCAACTTGGCCTGAGAGAACTTATCCCATCTGTAAAAATAAGTCGAAATGTCGAGTGCAAAAACTTACCTTTACTTCACTGATGGTTACAATAAAACAAAAATAAAAAGTAAATATTGACAAACTACTCAGTCAGTAACCAAGATTTATTCAATGAAAAGCATTTAAGAATCAGACAGTCCCTTCCCTTAAAGAGCAAAAAACGTAAACCTTGTTAATTGTAAACCAATGTTTTAGCTCGTTTTGTTTTATAGCACCAGACTAGTATAAAAGATGTCAAGGAATCGATTTCCAGTGAGAAATATATTTCATTCGCCTCTGCAACGCTTTACACAGGTGATACTTTTGAATAACTGCAACATTATTATATTAAACAATTGCTGAGTACTTGCAACACATGTTATTGTATAAGCCTGTACATAATGATTAAAGCCGCTTCAAACTTCTGTTTAGTACTAATTGACGTAACACCGCCAGATGTTGGATGGGTACACGACGGGCTGTCTGTCCAGAATGACATGGAGTTTTCATCGGCGTCAGCGTCAAAATCATGCGTATGGAACAACTTCACCGATGCTGAAAGCAACATTGAAAACTATGAATTGTCAGTTTATGTAAATAATGAACTGCGTAAGACGTTTGGAGTAAACAAAAATACAAACGATTTCACTGACCACACAGTAACCATGGAACACAATGACGTCATTTACTGGTCACTAACGGCACATAACGGGGCTGGACTTCAGACCGATGCTGTTACTGATGGATTCCTTGTTGACCATTCAGCTCCGGTTATGGAATACATCCGTGATTCAGATACAGGCAGTGGATTTCAATCAAATAGCTCCACGTTAGACATTTCATGGAAAGTATCTGACCCAGAATCTGGGATAAGTCATCACTCCTTCTATATTCAGGAATTGAAACATGGAGCTAAGTCCAGGTTTTGGCCAAAAGAAAAACAATACGAAATCATATATGAAAGCACCGGGGAAATGGCATTTGCAATAGACGACTTGGAACTCAAAGATGGGGCTATGTACAGTGTTAAGGTTATTTCAACAAATAACGCCCTGCTGTCAACTCACCATGAATCTAAAGGTGTGGTGGTGGATACAACGGCGCCGATAATGACACAGGTGAGTTGAATCTAAAAATATAATAGCTGTCAATTTCAAAGTTACTTTTTTTCATCTCGGTTATATGTATTAACTGATTGTTTTCCACTTAAAGTAATTATATTTATAATTGAATCTTAAACTTAACTTTTTCATCTCGCTTATATGCATTAACTGATTGTTTATTTCCATTTAAAGTCATTATATTTATGATTGTATCTACATATACAATTTATTCTGTCAATGATTCTATAATAGAAAAAAAGTGTTTCAAGATTTCTGTGCGTTGCGATAATAATGAAACTTTTTTTCCATTGCAAGAAATGTTAATAGAGTAAAATGTCAGATATCAATGTCAAAAAAGAATGCATTGAAGTACAAAAAAAAGGCAAATGAATTGAGAAAAATACAGACGTAAAAAGTAAGTTGACAACTTTATGTATTTGAGGATGGTTGAAACATGTGAATGTTGTTGAAAAAGGGGAAGACACAGGGTATACACATGACTTTATGATATTATCTGAATCGTTCTGCATATTAATGATACATTGGTTTACAGGTTAACGTTGGTGTGCAAGGTGAGGATGAAGATTTAGATGAGAATGGAAATATCATTCATGTCGAGCAAGCACCACTCCGACTTAACTGGGCTGGATTTGATTCTAACAGTGGTATTTCTCATTTCTACCTCGGGGTAGGAACAGCCGCTGGAGACTCATCTCTTACCAATGGTTTGCTGAACATGCAACACGAAACGTCCATCGTCCTTGACAACCTAAACCTGGAAGGTTTCGACTCGTCGCAGAAGAAGTACTATGTAACGCTCTGGGCCAAAAACGGTGCCGGATTGATGTCAGATTCGTTGTCATCAAAACCTATTGTTGTGGTGGAAGCCAACGTCCCTGGAAGTGTTAACGATGGCTCTGACGATTCCATCGACAGTGATGTAGAAACTGACCTACGGTCGATCGGCGTTTCGTTCAACGGTTTCAGAAGTGCTGCTTGTAACATAGTGCAATATGAATGGGCAGTTGGATCTGGTCCCTACCTGTCAAACATCGTACCATATTCCGATATTGGAATAGCACTTCAAAATGAAAGTTTTGGACACGCACACCTCAATATCAAGTTGGACGAGAATATGTTTTACTATATAACTGTTCGTGCTGAAACAGGGCACGATTGTCACGAACAGTACATCGTGTCGACGTCAGATGGTTTTAAAATTGACGCAACTGTCCCAACAATATCTGCAATTTCACCTTCAGAAAATGATACGGATTACGTTCATTATAAAAACAACCTCTTTGTACGAAACGCAGAATCGCCTATATTTCATTGGGGCGTTTCTGATTCGTCACAGATAAGGTCAATGAAATGGGGAGCTGGATCTCTTCCGTATCTAGACGACCTGCATGAATTATCAGAGACATCACAATATCGACTACAGCTTGGAGATTTGTCAATCTCTAGTGGTGAAACCTTATGGCTTTACGTCATCGCAGAAGATACGGCTGGGAACGTTGGACGATCCTTATCACCACCTCTTACATCGGACACAACAGCACCACTGATCAAAAACCTCAACTGTGATGCAACTACTTCAACGAAGTATGGGATGGTAACGTGCACCTGGGATACTGTAGAAGAATTCCAAAGTAATTTAATAGGCATGGAGGTCGCCATTGGAACATCTGAGAACCTACAGAATATACAGAATTATACAGCAATACATATTGAAAAACAACAATGGTCTAAAAATATCAAAACGGATATTGTTAACCTTCAGGTGACCGAACTTTATGTAAGTCTTCGTGTTTCTAATATCTTGAACTTTGTACAGGACTATGTCGTTAAGATTGACATCGACAATACGCCTCCCGTGGTCGAGACTGTTGCTATCACTACATCAATAGAAACCGGAAATGACGTGCAGACCTCACAGAAGCAATGCCAGATACCAACATCGTACGTAGACGTAACCATAGGTACAATAGAAGATCTTGAGACTCCCATAAAAAGGTAAGGACCTTGATCACATTTCTAATATTATGGTTGATTCTTCAGATTGACTTTTTTTAAAACACTAATGATTCGTTTTAATTACGGTATGATATTTCATATGTTCAGCAGATTTTGAAGTATGTTTTCTATGTCCTAAGTTATAGTTCATATGTATTACGTATTAGAATTGTACATTATTCAAATCTACCTTTCTTGTGTGTTCAGGACTGCGTGATAAGGGATACAATAAACCCTTTGAATGTGAAACTCTGTCAGCTAACTATAAACATAAAGAGGATATTTTTTGGTCACCAACAAAAAAGACATTGTATTCCTTTAATATCGGAGATACCGTGTATTGTCAACCAAACACATAATTTGAACCGGGTCAGCATTTAGTATTTCCTATGTTCTTCCTATCATACAGTTGAACCTCGTTATCTCGAACTAGACAAGACCATAAGGATTTGTTTTCAGTAATCCGAGTCATTCAATGTACGTGAGTTTGAATGTTAGTGTAAATTTTGGTCAAAACCGAAGAATACTTCGAATCAAACGGGGCCTTTGTGTTATACGAGTTCGAAAAATCAAATGGGGTCTTCGAGTTATACAAGTTCGAGATAACGGGGTTTAACCTATATCCTTTTTTTTGCTCTTACACTTGTGATAAATTATCATTGTCTTCGTTTATCCAGTCCATGTTTACGTTAAACACCTGGGTATTAGTCCAAGTTGATACTATACTTTATAACGTAAATTACTGACGTTTTGTAATTCATTAAAAGGTCGTATGACCTGTCAAGTATTCATCGTATCTATAACAATCCTTCATCAAGTAAAATATATGTTTATTTCATAGTTAGTGTGATCATAGTTATTGACAATAATGTGTCTAACATTAAACTTCATGCAGACAAAAGTGTATAAGCTGTTTGTTATCATTGAGCTGATTGTTAACGTCAGAAATATTTATTTGGTTTAATGCAGAAGTTCTTTTGAACTTCTAATGTATTGAATATACAATGAGTAATCGATATATTATATATTAATATGTTTAATGCAGTTCAGCTGAATCACTTCAATGTTTTGGTTTTTTAAAAATAGATTGGAGGTTTCCCTCGGTAGTGATATTGGGAAAGAGGACATCATGCCTTACACAGACATAACATCACCATTGACTGGCTCGATATTTTTTGGACATCTTTCGCTTGAGCCTGGTTCTCAGGTTTACGCTAAAGCACGTGTTCACAACGCTGTAGGTCTATATAGCACTCTAATATCTGACAGTGTAATGATCAGTCAGTCACCTAAACTTGTCATACACGATGGAATCTCGGGCGACGACAGGGATGTTCAAAGCGAGCTCAATCAACTGGACGGTTATTGGTATTATTCTGGCCACTGTGACGTACAGAAAGCTGAATGGTCAATACTTGACAGTACAGGCGCTACTTTACAAAGTTTCCAACAGCTTCCTGACACTTCCGGAACGTTTTATAACGACGAACTTCACCTTTCTAATGGGATCACGTATATGAACATCATAAGAACTACGGATGGCCTCAACAGAACTATAGAACACACATCAGATGGCGTAACAGTTAATATCCAGCCGCCATCACCAGGCTTTGTACGAGATGGACTGGCAGAAGACATTAATTTCCAGCTAGCACACGACCGTTTGTCAGGAAACTGGGATGATTTCGGAGACAAAACTTCAACAGATTCCTCCCAATTAATTTCATATTACGAGGCCGCCATTAGCAATGATGTCAGATATGCATCAACGAGGGCAAACGTTCACTCTTTTGTCAAAACTGGACTCGATACCTTTATAACATTCAGTTCACTCAATTTGACGAAAAAAGCAGTTACGTATTTTATAACAGTTAGGGCATATAGCGTCTCAGGAAGCTACGAAGAAGCATATTCAAATGGAATTAAAGTCGGATATGAAGACGGAATAAGCGGTGGTGTTGTAAGCAGTGTCATGTATCAACATGAGACACAACGACTCACGTTTTCATGGTCGGGGTTTGAATCTGACATTGGATTGCGACAATTTTATGTTGGAATTTTATCAACCAATGTATCAATCACAAATGAATCTTTCCCTCAGGAACAATTAATCAATTTTACAAGCAAGTTCGATGTTTTTCCATTGACAGATGTAAATGCGGATACTTACTTTGAAGCTTTGAATATAACTCTTCTTCATGGACAAACATATCAGCCAGTCGTGGTCGCAGTCGATGATGCGGGTGATTGTAAAGTTGTTGCTGGAGAAAGCGTGCTAATTGATACAACGCCACCGTTAACGACGGAAACGATCCTGATGATCAACGGCAGAGTGTCCAGCACATTTACTTACATTGACAGTTCGGATACAGTTAATGTTGAATGGAAAAATATAACGGACCCAGAAAGTGGCATACAGTCGTATATTGTAACCGTGTGGGAGTATCAAGGATGCAATGGAACTGGTGATATTAGCCAGAGGGTACTTTTGGAAAGTGTTACAGTATCATCAGAGACATTGGTGAGCTTTAGAGGCATGAACCTAGCATCAAAACAGAATTATGTTGTAAGCATCGAAGTAGTAAACAATGCAGGTTTATCAGGATTCACAAATGAAGTCTACTTTCGTGTAGATGACTCCAAACCTATGGAAGGCACAGTAAAGATAGGCGAGGATTGGCTCCACCAAACAACGTACCAGTCTTCAAGAACCTCTATAACAGCCATCGTTGCCATCGCACATTCTGAGGAGTCATTCTCCTGTCCATCGCAAATACAGTTACTTCCTACAAAGGCGTTTGATATCGGTTGGTTTGACGAAAGCACGTGCGATGACGTTTGTGTGTATACTACCGACAGTGAATTTAGGCTAAAGATAGGATACAATATCGCGATAACATCCATTGACACAGGACGGATCTCGAGTGGTACCATGATAATACGTAAAGGCGAATATACGGCATCAATGATCATTGCAAGCGGGAACAATACGATATCGTCTTTTTTTATTGGGACATCACCACAGACTGTATCAACTAATTTAGAACCCCCTGTTCCGAATGATTTCTTTTCGGAGTCAAATGAAAACGAAGAGTATACCAGCGATACATCAAACACAACAACGTCACACAACCAAACCATTGGTAATGTGGAAACACCTGAAATTGTTCGTAATGAGGACGACATCGGTGTCGAGGGTTGTGGTGTTAGTATTATTGGAGACAAACAAGTTGACAGTCGATATTGGGATGGAGTTTTCTGGTGCGTTGATCAAAATGGACGATATCAAGAATGGTTTACCCTAGAGAATGACCCTACAAATAGAATGAATACACTGAATATTCGATTACTTGGAAATGAATCTGGAACTTGGGATCTCGATCTTTTTATAAATGGTGAGCAGAAAGGTGTTTTGAGTGGAATAATTTTACCTCTGCAAGCAAGACTATATTTCCATACGGCGACGAACAAGGGGTACATTTATCCAAAGGATCCGTTTGATCCATTCCAGTCGTTTGTTACAATTACTGAAATCAATATTCCGACAGAAGAGAAATCAATGTGCCAATATGGCAAAGGCTTCTTTGATAAAGAAAGTGACATTCAAAGTATATGGCTAGGTATATCTGACAATCGTGACGAGCCCGACAATGTAGAACCATTTCAAGTTGTCAAGACGTTTTGTCAAAAATGTAGTGACAATTGTTCTGTTGGATGTGATGAACAATGCAGCTTCAGCTCAGACTTTGAACTTTTGTCTTTCCAAATATCAGACTTGAACTTGCAAGAAGCTGTTATTGAAACAAACAACGACAGTGTTACGGTGACAAACGACACGACTTATTATGTCACTGCTAAGGTCACAAATTTCGCCGGGGATGAAGTTATGTCATATTCTAATGGAATCATGGTCGATACCAGTCCTCCAGTCTGTGAGCCGATCACATGTCTAGATCCTGCCTATAGCAGCACTGAAGAAACAGCTTTCATTGGTACCGATCGACGATTAGGTGCATATTGGTCTTGTTTGGAGGATATTAGCGAACTTAAAGAAACAATAGTTAGCATCACTTCTCTTGATGATGGGCTGACTGTGTATGAAGAACAGAACATTGGGTTGGAGACATCAGCAGATTTAGAGCTATCTAATGGAACCCACTTCAAAGACAAAGGACAATATAGATTTAACTTAAGGATTAGCAATGCTGCTGGACTATCGTCAAATTATTTCTGTGATGTAAAAGTTCTGCTTACTCCTCCAGCAATCGACAAGCTCACGTTGTCCACATTCATTGGTGCAGTATTAGACAGTACTAGCTCAGTTGAATGGATCGAATATAACGACAGGTTAGGAATCTCTTGGACAAATGAAGATGAAGATGTCGAGTTTTATGGTAATGAAACTATAATTCTTTCAAATTTTATGATAATAACATCATCATTACCTGGTTACAATATCATTAATTAGAACCCCTCTGTAAAATGGATCAAGTAACTTGATTTTAATCTGTTAATGATGCGTGCTAATAAATCACTTTCCAGTTTAATTCTAACTTACAACAGAATTAGAATATTTTTACATTATACTGGAAATTATTTCTGCATCTTTCGTTTCACTTCAGAGTGGAAAGTAGGTACGCTGCCTGGGAAAGATGACATCATCCCCTTGTCTATAATTGGAGGGAACAAAACATCGTGTAGTTTTTATATTGTCAACAATCAAATCTGGATCGACGGTGTACTGGTACAATGGACCCTTGCCGACCTAGCAGACCCTTCGAATCATAGCCAAGAAAACACAAGTGCTAGTGGACCAATGCTTCAGCTGGAACCAGGGCGATGTGTGTACGTCACTATTCTAGCACGAGGACAATCGCATTTAACCAGCGTTATACACAAAGCGCCATTGTGCATTTCAAGTAAGACTTCCACATTTATTGTTTAATTTTTTTTTTCAGCATAAGCTGTATTTATAAAGAGATTGACTACATATGTTAATAACAGATTATGTTTTACAGTGAAGGAGAATGAGTTATAATATAATACAAAATTATTATATAATTATATAGATGAATGTTAAATTGACATTTTGTTCACGATAAGAGGTGTATGTTGTGATACTTACTGCTTACAAAGCAGGGAGATCTTATTTTATACTATAACTGTATGAACAATATAGCTAATGGATTAAAAAAAATATGTTAAACTTAATCTGATAATGTATATTTAGATAAACAGACTAAAGGCATGGAATACACTTTGTAACCTTAACTACCTCATCGATTATGCAAACGTAGCAATGATTGATTGATTGTTTTGAACTAATATGATATATAATGTAATAAGAGAATGTAATGCAACAAGAATGTGTTCCCTTACCAGGGCCTTCTGATACAACGATGCATTCCACTACTCGGTCACCGATGCTCTTGCTTGCCGTACAAGGCTCCATGACAACGGTACAAGACGACGGGAGGGAGGTCTCTTCGGATCTGGTTGTGAACGTCACAGGTATTATGAGTTTTCTTTCATTCCAACTTTGAGGTTTTCTTGCACGGATAGGTCTTACTAGTCACCTCCAGATTCATCGAAACAGCTCGACCGCTATATGATGTCATGGTCATCTTCGTTTAAGAAGGCCGAACAACATTTATTAACAACATTCCAACATTAAAAGGGGGAAATAATACATTTACTGTTCTTTAGCAATTCGATAACATAATCAATACTCATATCAAAGATTTATGTGGCAGATTATATTTGTATATTCGCTTATGGTCGTTTTTTGTGTTAGATGTTAGGGCGTTCGACTAGGAAGTATTGGAGAGCGCGTTCGATTATCCGTTTTATCATCTCCCGCACTTTCCTGTTACTCACGTATAAATCGGAATCTGTCAGCCATTCATAGCACTCTTTTAACCTTTATCGAACTACTCAAGAGAATGAGAGATAACAATACAGTAGTGTTAAGCAAATATTGGCTCATTCAGAAATATTAATTCAAATAAGTCAAAATTGAAAACTTGTGTGTCATTGCTACATGCTGTTTACTGTATACTACAAATTAAATTAGCACCACCAGGTTAAGACCTAACGAGTGTGACGAAGAACATAGTTATTAAACAAAGTATCTGGTTGTTTGATATATACAGGTCTTTACGATCTATTCCTACTAACCAATCCAACATGTTGAAATTAATATTTTGACACAGACATCTCCTTGACATATGTAAAGATTATTTTACACAACCAAAATATGTTTTACGATATGTACCCTGTCACCGTCATCAAACCAATGACCAACAAAGCGTATGCATACAACAGCTGTAAAATTTGTACGAGTCGGTAAATGACAAATCGGTCAATTCTTTTACGCTGTTAGACGTATGTACAATAGTATAATTATTATACCGAAATGACCAGATTCATCTAGGCTTTTTTTATGACTTGGTCAAAGATGTGCAAGGGTCACATGTCGGTCGTTCTAGTCATCGAAACGTCCCATAAAACATATTTTGGTTGAGTAAAATTATCTTTACATAAATCATACTTTCCAACCTGACAAAAATGTTTACACATCTCCTTGAAATGTTTAAAAATTAAGATTTGTATCATATGGCCAATGTTTTGTCTTAAATTGTTACAAGGTTTCCTCGGAGATGCCGTGGTGGGTAAATTAAATGACACCGATATGATGACAACTTACGGGTCTGCAGCATCCGCAACATTTATAGCATTTATCGCCAACCCTAACAACACACAGGAAATGACGTCACGAATACTGACAAACAGGTCTGTAGAATTTTGTATTTTATTTATTGTCATTGTGTTTTCGATCTTTACAACACATTTAGAATATGATAGTTGTGTTTAAAGCAAATTAAATAGTATGATTAAAAATTAAAAAGCAGTACAGAAACGATTCAAAAAGACAAAAACTTTGTTGTATCAATGATATTAATATTGAGTGTTAATGTAATAAATATTTTTACGTTTGTTGTAGGATCATAGAATTTGTCGGCGAAACATTTTTTATATCGCCCACGCCATCTTATGAGTTTACCTCCATGAAAATTAGGGTCGCATTCAATTCAACAATTGGACCAAATACTGTACCGGTGTTAGCAGTGTGGATAACCAACGAAGATGGTAAATACTATTTCAAATATATATGTTTACTAGTACAGTGAATCCTCTCTATTAAGGGCACCAAAGTGGTCTTATTAGCGGGGTGGTCGTAATACCGAAGGTGACCATGCAGACAGATTTCTTTGAAATCCACTTTTTCTCGTTTTCATAGTCCATTAAATAATATATAGGTTTTATAATAATTAACACACAGTTATTCTTACTGATTATATAAATTGAAACCAAAATACAGCTTACTGATCTAACACGTGTACACGGTGGAATACACACCAGGTGACTTTTTGTTTTGTCGGTGGTCTGAGTAGTGAGGTGAAACTTAGTGCAAAAGTGGTATTTGGGACTTTTAAAAACTAGTCTTAATAGTTAAGTGGTCTTAATAGTGAAGCTAACACACACTACAAAGATATATAGAAGCATTTTTTGGGACTGAAATGAAGTGGTCTTAATAGCGAGGTGGTCTTCATTCTGAGGTTGTCTTTAAGCAAGATTTCACTGTTTTGACATTATTTGAATTATTTTTTTCAAACTTGATAAGAGAAATGTATTTTTAAAAACAATTTTTAAAGCAATTTTTCGGACAATTAAATAAAAAGCTGGCTTCTCATATTACCACTTACTTGGTACCTCCGTTAATAATGAAAATCTTATGTTATCACATACACGTAATGGATAGCCTCTATTTGTAAACTTTCTGATCATGGGTTCGTTCTACATTCCATTAGTATCAAACATGATTCCATTTGTTGGTGACGTATCACAAGACAAATTAAGCAGATTGGAAAGAGGAAAGCATCGTCAACACATCATGAGAAAAAATACGTTTAATTGCAAATAAACTATAAAGGATAAAAGCGAAAATATATACTTTATTTAGTTGTCAAACAATATAATTATTATATCGTAAATATATTTGGTAACATGTACAGTATAGTTCTTTATCGCCAACATCCTTTATTTCAGGAACCGGCTATTGGGATACCACAGACATTTCCTGTACCTCCGGTTTCTATGAGATGGATGGTGATGATTTTATAGTCTTTGAGGTATGTATTGAAACTCTAATAAAATTATCGTTAGAGACAATGTATTTTTGTTTCCCGAAAAGGTTTTGGTATGAACGAAAGAAAAACAAAATAAATATAATGAAATAATAAAATAATTCCAATTGTGGTTAATTCTGAAATCCCAATAACATTTTGATCTCATGTTTTACGCTGTATTCATTGATATCAAAATATCTTTGAATAATAACGTGTCAGGTTTTGAAAAAGAGGGACCTCTGTCGACTAGGGCTGTTGTCCTTACCGTGGTTCCTTGCGTCCATCAACATTCAGAGTTGCTGCTTAATTTTAATTTGATTGGGGTTTGGTATAACCTAATGATTCGTCTTAAAGAAGGTCGTTCTTGTCAAGTGGTCTGCAAGTCGATGTCCTACCATCGTATAAATGACAAAACGTGATTCTACAACTAACTACATGCGCATCATGATAAGTTAATGTATCAAATTTAAGAACCTACTGCCTGCGCTATATATTTATATATATACTATATCATAAAAAAATGTCTAGAAACAATAAAGGGTGCTGTAGCATGTAGTTTGCCAACGATTTATGTCATGGTAAAAGAAAATTTGTATTAATTAAGTAACAGGAGTGGGTGGGTTGGTGTGGCTTGTAAATAGTGAAAAATGCGATCTCTATCGCTCAGTCGACAGAACATAATTCCATGGTTCAGTTGGTAGAATTAAAGCTTATCACACAGGGTCCCTGGATTCAATCCCTGGTCGAGAGACTCGACAATGATGTTTTCCATGTTCGATTACATTCATAGTATTTGATAGTCTTTACGGTGTGCAGTGACATTATTTTTATGTTTTATGATTGTACTCGACCATTAAAAAGGTTAATTATCCTGAATACGTATTTCAAACATTGTGTAGTAACAAGTTTCTTGTTTTACTTTAGATATGTGGAAATATCCTTCCCGAGACCAGTCGACGTCAGAAAAGAAGTACAGGGCATACTGTCAGCACGCCCTCCCAGTTTGCAGTATTGTTAATGAACCAAACGTATTCGAACACTGCCCCTGTGCTAAACACATCACTGATTTCAATGGATGAGGATACCTATTTGGATTCTGTTCAGCTTGCCTGGTCCGACGCAGAATCAGACAGTGTAACGTTCGAGCTTTCTTCCATTCACCAGAATGATTCAATGAATATAACAAGTGATGGAAAACTTAGTTTTAAACCCGTTGTACATTACGCAGGCGCATTCCTTGTTAACGTACTGCTGAAAGAAAATACTTCCCATGCAGAGAAGCTTGAGACAAAAAGTGTGTTCACCATCGATATCACTAACGTTAATGACCCACCTATATTGCTGTTCAAACAACAAGACGGATCTGTTTCTGATTCTCGTCAGAAACACAATACAACACTATTTCTGGAAAGCAACCATACCCAGCATGATTTGGGAACGTTGGTGGTTTATGACTTTGACGCTGATGATACATTTGTGTTTTTGGAAATGCCTAAACGCGATGGTCAGGTGACAAATGAAACAACTATTAGCATTCACGAAACCACGGAAAATTCTGTATTAGCCGATGTGATGGACTCGGAATACGTGAAACAGACTTTATATGCCAATGTAAATGTTTCGTCTCAAAATAACTTGACAGGAGAAGTACACTTCCATTTCCGAGTTCATGACAATGATGTTGCCTATTCATACGAACATGTTGCAATCGCGTTTTTCCTGTTTAATCCATGTGTGTATGGCCGTTGTGGAACTACTGGTACGGATGGGCCACCATGTAACAGTACGCTAAGGTCGGTGACGTTTGAACCATACATCTGTGTTTGTGAGAAAGGATACGAAGGAGACTGGTGTCAGAATGAAATTGATGAATGTGAGACCATTGGCTGCTCTTGGTTTCACTTTTGTACTGACAAAGTTGGCGACGTTGAGTGTACACTGAACTACGGCAAATTGGTCCCAATAACAATCGTGTGTAGCTTGGCTGTTATTGCCCTTGTTATCGGTATATGGGTATTCGGAAGACAACAGTATCGGAAGTCGAAGCATCAGGATAAGGTCGATGTGGACAGTATTGGATCGCAAATAAAGTAGGAACAAGTTTATAATTTTAGTCTCAGGAAACGTTTAATGAATACAATATGACTCCAGTTAGTACTTAAATTATCCAAAATCTACAAATTATCAAAATTTGAGATTTAAAGTAGGTTAAATACATACTTATTTATTTACGTGTGTAAGCTTACTTGATACATATTCCCTTGCTTGTTTCAATATAAATCTAATATGCACTGCATTTGATGGTGTTTAATAACATAAAAGTAATAGCGAAATAATGTTATGTTTTTAAAGGCGTATGTTTCTATATTTTGTAATTCAACTTACACAAAGATGTATAGAAAAGTATTTTGACTTTTTAAAAGCTTTGCCTTCGATGATAGCGAGGGATTCGTGCCATCGTCATCGTCATGCCCCCCGGCATCTACCACATTCCGAAATCCAACCGTGGAAAATAAAAAGGTATGATACAACTATGTTTATAGACGATAAAAATGATATACAGTCCACCAAAAGCATTTTATAGTTATTACAGTTGTCAATAAAATCTCTACAAGTTGTCAATAACAATATATCATAACGCAAAAAGAACTTTATTGAAACATAATCTTATTAAGATTTTATATCGCTGTCAATTATAAGAAAGAGCATAATTATAAGCATTTATAAGAGTATAAATGACAATTATTGATTGATATCATTGTTTCAGCAGTTATATTTAAAACACTTGTGGAAATGTTTTTTTGCGGTTTTAAAACCACATTACATGTCGATATTTTCAGACAATATTCAATCCCATATGGATTACCCAACGAGCAGATAATATGATTGAAGAAATTCCTACCTATGGTCCAGGATATCTCAGTGGTCCAACCGATGATAAGGTATAACCATTATTTCACGTAATTCGTTTATTATTCCAATAAGTTTATTAATAAGTAATATGGGTTTTTGGGTTAGTCCGAAATCTAATGTTTTTGGTTAATTCGCTCTCTTGAAAAAACAAATCATTTATACTGTCAGCAAAATGCACTTGAACAGAACGATACATAAACATCTTTACCATGCCACAGTCAGATGACCGTAAATGCCTATGTACATGCTATTTAGAAATTCTGTTTTGCCGCTCTATTGTTAAAACACAAACATTTCACAGAACAATTAAACTGTATTATAGTCAAGGAATACCGACGGGGAAATTTAGAATTGGAATTACGGTAGAGATATCACTATTTTATTCGTGTCGTTGAAGTAAGGAGAATGCTGATTTTTTAAATTTCAATTATGGAGTTGTGACATTTGAGGTCAAACCTATGATAAAGTAGGCGTTTAAAAAACCAGTAGTTTCTATTGATAAAACGAACTTACGTTAGATATGAACAGTTCAACGGTATACATACTAGGTTTATGCAAAACATGTATTTTGCTGCTGGTCGAAAGATATTTCTCTGCCTGCAATAGGTCATTAAAATAATATCACCATGGCACATAATTACGTTATATTTTATTAATTTATATGTAAGTAATAGTAGCTTTCAATGTACCTTCAATGTACAGCGAGATGTTTGTGAAAAATATATTAATACACACGTCACACAACAAAGTGTGTTTTAAACTGTACTAAATCCCTTTTAAATTAGAAGAGTAGAAATAAAAGTAAGATTATTCTATACTATTTTAAAGACATTTCCAGCATCGTTTTCCTTTTTTTCATAGAAAATATTCAGGGATGAAACAAACATGGGTTCTTTTGGAAGTCTGAGATCTGGACCATTTTATGTGAAACACGCGTGGCAAGAAACATCATCACTGTTTGATGTCCCTGGTCCCAAGGAAAACCAGGGACAGGAAAACGTATGTATACTTCAAATTGGTATTCGTAGGGACATGTATTTGTGATATGTAAATCAGTGGAAATATCTGTACGATTCCTTTACTATTGACTTAAAGGAACGGTTATCATAGTGACTAACACTTGTCATGGCTGTACATATCCATTGTCAACCTACTGTTAGATAGCATGTTGATGATTTGTTTGAATGAATCATACTGTAAAAACCAATATTTTCGCGCGTGGAATTTGTCGCTTAGTCAGCCTCCACATTTTTTGCGATGTAGAAATTTTCGCGCTGCTGTCATGCAGTATTGTTAGTTGGGGTTTTCCTGTGTACCTTTAATACTATAACACACTGTAGAGTTTGAATGGTGTTAAATATATTTGCGTGTGGATATATTCGCGGAGATTTAATACCAGCCAAATAAGCGAAAGTGTTCACACTGCAAAAAAACCCTTTTGTACAGTAATTTGAATGGTGTTCTACATTTTAAGAAATACAATATTTACACTTTTCTTAGAGAACTTGATTTCGATGTCAAAAATAATCATTTCACATGGCGGTTTTGTGTACTAGTACTTCGAAACCAGAGGAAAGTGTTTTATAAAATCTGTTCAATTTTATAGAGAGCCTTTGACGATGACGACCCGGACCCTTTGCCATTTTCTACTACCCCAACACAAAGACAAGGAAGACCCCCGACATCAACTTTGCATCCGTTATTTAGACCGCAGTAGAAGGTATGTGTATATAGTATAATCCCCTTTTGTCTAAACATAAAGTTAGATCTAGAAACAACATCTCTCCTAGTACGACGGAACAGCAGAATAGCGAGGTGTAAATGAAATCTGGTTTGCTGTATATACAGGACACAAAGGTGTTAGAGTACTGATAAGGTCACCGTGTAAGTCGTGCCCTTGATAGTGACATCTTTCTCATAATAGTAGTGACATGATCAATCTTATATCAATAGCCTTATTTTCTAATTTCTCAAATTCATGAAATCATGATGTTTAATCACACATTTTTCTGTCACAAAAGTAATTCAAACCAGATTCGAGTGCTATTTTTCACCTATGTCATCACCAAATGTCTCATCCGTGTTATTCCATTTTATTGCATACCGTATCTATTTCAAAATATTACATTTGTATCATAGATCGTTAATTAAATGAGGTAAATTTTGATCATTTTGCCTATGGTTAAGAAGGTCACATGTTCGAAACCCGATCCATCCGCTAGATTTTTTCTTTCTCTTGTAATAAAATTCGCGAGCTTGCCAACCCTTATTTAGAGAAATGTTAGTAAACATAATAATGAAATACTCGATTTTTGTGTCGCCTGAAAAGGCGACTTATAGGGATCACTATGTCGGCGGCGGCGTCTGCACCAACAGTTTCCGTGCGATAACTTGAGTTTCCTTGGGCCAATCAAACTCAAACTTCATACAATGCTTCCATACCAAAAGTGCTCGCTTGGGATTGCTTTCAGGGTCGAATGTCAAAGGCCAAAGTCACTGTTACTATAAATAGAAATTATGTTTCCGTGCGATAACTTGAGTTTCCCTGCGCCGATCAAACTCAAACTTCATACAGTGCTTCCGTACCAAACGTGCTCGCTTAAGATCGCTTTTCAGGGTCGAATGTCAAAGGTCAAGGTCATTGTTGCTATAAATAGAAAATCGGTTTCCGTGTGATAACTTGCGTTTCCTTGGGCCAATCAAACTCAAACTTCATACAGTGCTTCCTGACCAAAAGTGCTCGCTTGGGTTTGCTTTTCAGATTCTAAGGTCAAAGGTCACGGTCAATGTTGCTATAAGTAGAAATTATGTTTCCGTGCGATAACTTGAGTTTCCTTGGGCCATTCAAACTCAAACTTCATACAGTGCTTCCGTACCAAAAGTGCTCGCTTGTGATTGCTTTCAGGGTCGAATGTCAAAGGTCAATGTCACTGTTACTATAAATAGAAAATCACTTTTTCTGGGCCATTCAAACTCAAACTTCATACAGTGCTTCCTTACCGAAAGTGCTCGCTTGAGATTGTTTTTCAGGGTCAAAGGTCAATGTTTCTATTCCACTTGGAACTGATACAATGCATATCCATAGATAGCTCCTAAAAACTTATCTCCCAACTTGCTGCGCAGGCGACACATCCACTTCCGTGGAATTCTTGTTTATTGTATTTTGTGTCTTCGGGGGAAAGCCTTAAAAAGAAATGTAGCAGAACTTAACTGGGTCATTCTGTGGTACTAAGTTAGCTTAGTTGGAAGGATGTAAGTCTAGAGTTCGGAAGGTCCCGGGTTCGAACCCCGATCTGGCTGTTAGATGTTCCCCTGTTTTATATAGAACATGAACATTCATCTGTAATTAACATGTATATATATTCCATTGTAACATAGGTCTGACAAATATGGTGTGTTAGATAAATATATATCTTTATCTTCGTTGACAGAGTTTGCAGTTATCCATAAGAAGCGGAACTTTCCCAAAGGAGTCGGAGGCCATGAACACCCGATGATGATTTCCGTAGATGTAATGTGGAATGTGATATGACTTTTGTGAAGCATGAACTCTCACGATTTATTTTTGCTAAGGATGACAAGTGGTAGAAGTAAATATCCATTGCAGAATGCCTTTCGCGACTTGCGACTGAGAGATTTTTTTTTAACTTTTTCAATTATATATTTTGTCATTTTCATTTTTATCGCACTTAATAAAATCATATGCTTATATTGATTAACAGTTTCTATAGTTGAGTGAAAAATATATAAAGCAAACAATATTTTATATGACATGTAAACTATCGTATATTAGTTTATAAGCAATTAAATTAGTGCTTATGAAATCGAAACACTTTAACAAGTTGGTGATTTTTTGTGTCGATTATGCAAATAAATTTTCCTAATCCTAGATCCTAGGCAAACTGTACAATTCTTGATATCAAAACTCCTCTGTTGTAAGCGCATGATTATAATTGAGTTGACATTCCAGTCACAAATTTCATACCCAACCATTTAGGTATCCGTTTTCCAAACAGAAGTAAAAACAAATCAAATAAATAAACGTTACATACAGAAGATAAATACATTTGGTATCAGGTTCAAATGTTTACAAGCATATTTAAAATTATAGAATATAGTTTTCCAGTCAACAAAACAATTTTCTATATCTATGAATGAAGACATAACACACACACATATGCGGCACCTTATAAATTTAGTAATAAATGCAGTATGCCGACAAAAAGACTGCATCATACAGCTGTTTCGTCCCCCTAGGACTCTTCAGTGATGCTAGGGGCCAAAAGGTGGGAATCCAAAATTTCTAAACTAGTTCAAACTAGTTCAAACTCGAACTCAATCTATTGTTGTTATTTTGGCAATTAATGTAGAAGCAGAAGGACCAGTGCGTGAAAACCCTTTAGTTTATAAATTTAGAAGTAAAATTAGGCTAGTTCTGTATAATTTCAAATCGTGTACTACGAATATGTGTATATTATGTACCGTGCTTTATGTATAAACATTAAACCTATTTATTATGATATACGAGTATATATAGAGAGAGTACGTTATGTTTTTACTATGATTTTTTTTCTTATTTTTCTATCATAATGCTAAATTTTATCATATTGCCTAACACAACTAATATAACTAGACAGTTCCGATTAACTTTGGCTTTTAAAACTAAACTTCTTCGTTGTTAGATACAATTAATAGAACATGTGTACTTATCAAGATCAGTAATATATCAAATAATAAAATGGTAAAGCGAAAGCATCATCTTATTGCGCGAAACGGCGATACCATGGTATGATGTTTTCAATTATACATCATGGTGAATTTATGCCTTGAAAATGTCCGGCGTATGGATAAGAGTTTTTTTTCCGTTTTGTTAAACTACAAGACAAAATGGTTATTTTTTAAAATTGGAAAAAGAAAACAAAAATGGCTGAAAGTATGTAATAAGTTTTTTTTCTAATTATACTGTAGACTTAACTAACCATAACTACTTTCAGGCTGATAATACAATTCAATCATAAGTAAAAAGATAAGGGCTAGTTTTGTCTGCTTAAACCAATACTTGTTGATACTTGGAAATGTTTTCAGTCTATGACAGTAAATACAATAAATGAAAAACTTCCCTAAATATCAAGGTTACAAACATAGAAACAACTTCTTGTTATTATTATGAAGAAAATGTACCTGTAGTATTAAATTATTTATAATAACAACATACCATTTTTACTTGATATTTTGTTTTGAAAGCTTATAATGTTTTGGACCGCTGTAGTTAATAAAGGTTTATTTTACATCATAAATTGTCATTTTATTTATTCATACTTTGTTGTGTATCAAACGCTTGTAACATTTAATTATTTACTTGTGTATCGGATCTAGACTTTGTCGATCGTCGGCGACCAGATAGCTCAATTGGTTGAGCGTCCGTCTAGAGTTAGGAAGGGCCTTGGTTCCAACTCCGGTCTTGCCATGCATTTTTTCTCTCCTGTTAATTTTGGCGCCAAACGAAAGATACTCATGGATAGTTGTATAGGGTCTTGTGTTTGTTTTCTTGGTTGAAGATTTATTTTAAAAAAAAGGAGGAATGTATCGAACTAGAATATGTCGATCCCCAGCAACCTCATAGCTCAATAGCTGAGCATCCGTCTAGAGTTCGGACGGAAGGTCCCGAGTTCGAACTCTGGTCTGGCCGGCCGTGCATTTTTCCTTTCCTGTCACACTTGTATTATATATCTATATTATAGCATACGTCTCTACACAGCAACTTATGTTGATTAAGGACACTGTGCCTTCCAACCTTCAGCTAAATTTCCAAACAGGATTAAACACGTTCCAGGATATAATTTTAGGGGTTATTTTAAGGAGATTTATGAAGAAAACCATTAGCAGAGTCCTTCTATAAAAATGGCGTTGCACTACATATGCTTGTAATGTTGGCCTACATTTCAGAATTGAACTTGTCGAGACGGCTTCGCAAAAATATTGAATTTAATTGAATTTAGGTAGACATAATCAACCTATTTTTTTCAATAAAAAGCTAAATCACACTGCACTACATCTCCTTGATATGTTGGTTAATATTTAAATGTCTAACTTGTCATGACTGGTTTTAAAAAAATAATACAATATGAATTAAATTTATTGGTAAATAATTAACCGAGTCTTCACATAAAACAGTGTACTGATCTTCATGGACTTGTATTCCTAGCTCACATTTGAAAACAATTGAATTGATAAGCAAGTGAATATTGGAATCATCCCATCAAAATAAACTTTGCACAAATGTACATGTACTTGCAAGGTAGGTTAGCATTTAAAAATCTTACTTGTTAAGACTATTTCTTAACAAATGATATAATTCTTAATTTGAAAAAAAAGAATACTAAAAAAGGCCCCCTTAAAGAATAAAAGCATATGTCTGTATGTAAAAATCGCGACATAGATGTACTGAATGAATTGATGGTTGTTTTTTAAATACTTTTATTCAAGACTGAAGACAAGTTGTGTTTAGGACCATTCATAATTTATACAATTTAAAAACCGGTTTCAAATAACAGTGTATTGGGCAAATACGGTTAACGTCTTGTACATTTTAATATATGTTTCAACAAAGAATTATCACATAAAGCCATTGTCCTTATTCACAAACCAAAACGATCTTTATAGAGTACTTTTAAGTCGCACACGCACGAATTTTCTTAATTTTCGAAATAAAACAATATGATATATCTTTACTGGATTAGAAAATTTCATCTTTTAAAATGACAACAATTGCAAACTATAGACTACATGTATTTTTCAATTTACACATTCAGTGGGTCATATACTTCTCCAATGAAAAGATATTGATATATAAGTAAATTCCAAAATAATCGTTATGGCGCAGTATTCCGTAAATCCTGTTAAAGAGAGAGTTTGAATGACTGTGTTTTACTTCCTTGTTGTCTCCACGTCAACAATAACAAAACATAAACTACATATAGGACACACAGGCAATTACGTACCAAGGATTACCGTTAGTAAACGTCGACCGTAATTTATGTGAAGGCCTTGTTCCGGCGACCGAACTACTTTATCACCGATATAGAGTTGATATTACGTGCTATTGAAATGGTAAATACCTGGCGACCGTCCAGGCGTGGTTAATACAAAATAATATGTCAAGTGACCTCGGAGCTCTCGTACCAACATTTGTTCTTCTTTTGAGAAAATGTTTGTGCCCTCCCTCCATTGAATCGCATTAATTCTACGTTTGAAAGGAATTTAAAGACGCCGGGTATTACACGTTTGTGAATACACCTGTATTGTCAAAAATAAAGCTTGAAGGTAAATGTAACCTGTTTGTTATTTTATATTTTCTATAGATATACAGGATGACGGAAAACTATTTCAATGAGATAGGATTGTGAAAAAATAAATTCCGTGTACATGTGTTTAAAATAAATAAGAGATAGTAAAGCGTTAACAAAATCATAATCCAAACTCAAAATCGATTTAACCAGGGGCAAAATATGAACAAAGGAAACATTTACATGGAGACTCTTGTAAAGGTACAAGAGAATAAGACCGGTTACATTTAGATATGTTTTTTTAAACAAATAAAAAAATAAAAATGCTTTAACAATCTGATCAATTAAAACACGAATCAATTTTACAAACACACAATTGATTATACTAGGGACAAATATGAACAAAGAAAATACTAACATAGAAACTCTTGAAAATGTACAAGAGAATAAAACCATGTGTTCCGGAAGAGTACCAGTCTTTTGCTTAATCAACGATACCCGCTTTGAAAATATAGGAATTTTCAAAAGCCTACATCTGCATATCACACAAAGATACATGATATATTTTATTGTTATTAAAGATGGTGTCCTCAAATCTCATTTATAGTCTTCACCAACCTGCATCCCTTAGATCCCAAGCTGGGCTTCAGCTTCGTTATCATAAACGTTCTTAAAGATTATGTTGTAAGTTGTTAATAATCCGAACATTCATAATCAAAATGATGTAATAATTTTGTAAGTAACAAGAAACGCAGATTAATTTGAAGTGTAAAAATCATCAACAATAAAATTATATTGTAAGATGAAGTATTAAGGAGTACAATATTTGCTTAATAATGCTCAATTGCTTATAATGAGTTACATTTCCTAACCTCAAGATGCAATTTACGTCTGTGCCTGTCTGGTCTCAATTTCTTGGTCGTTTTCTTAACTTAAGGTGAACCCAATTAACTTTTAAACATCCATAGGAAAGAATTACACAAATTAGGGAATGGTCATTAACATATATTTCTAGCCTTACCTCGGTATTGCCTTTCTATCAAGCTTAATTTTAATTTAACCTGGTTGCCAGATCAGTACAATTATTAAATTTATTTGGTACTTATTTACATTTGCTTTGCATTGTCACTACATAACACTACCAATGCAAGTTCCGTGTTATGAGGCCATAACACGGGCGTAGTGATATGCAAAATACATGTTGGTGATTAGCCTAGCTTTCTGACGTCGTCTTTTCTCAACGTTTTTTTTTATGACTTAATACTGTCCCATGTTCTTGTATTGTACTAATTTGATACTTATTTACATTCGCTTTGTATTGTCACTATATTACACCACCAATGCCAGTTCCGTTTTATGAGGCCTTAACATGGGCGTAGTGATATTTAAAATACATGTTAGTGATTAGCCTAGCTTTATGATGTCGTCTTTTCTTAACGTTTTATTTTTCGCAAATCTGCCAATTCATGCCACAGATAAAAGTCAAGTCTACATGAAAAAATGATTAGATACAACAAACAGTGAAACAAGGACCCTTGTATATAATATATTACCTATCTATGCCAATGAACGAAAAACAGATTTAGTATATATATATCACTGACTCGGAATTGTGAAATATCAAAGAGTCACTTAACAAGATGGAATTTGTTTTGATGTCATTTGGTTTTGACCGGTAGGTGGTAGGATCACTTATTAAACAATTAGTAAATAGACCAAAATCTAGACCTTAATTTCCATACAGATTATTATTACAGTTACTTTTACACATAGCCATTGTCAGATGGCCTTAGTATTTAAATTTATACATTGATTCATATCGTGAAAGACACAATTTCATTTGACTTAATTGAACAATTTTACGTACTCAAATGTTTTTTGTTAAAATTTGGGCGTAATCACTAAGATAACCTAATCTATTGACGTAAATAATGCCATGCTTGATCGAATGTGTTATGGCAGTACAAATATGTCAAAATAAAGTAAAGACGGTCTTTTACTTCAAAATTTCAAATGTCTTGTTTTCGTTTTAATCAAAATATCATAAAGAAAATCTTTAAAGTATAATCCCGCAGTTGTCAAAATTTTATTTGTTTAGCATTTAGTTAGCCATAATGAAACATTATCTAATCATTTGCATGCATAAATAAACCTTATCGGCTTTCAAAGTCATGTATTTACTAAAATGAAATCAATAATTGCTTGTAAATAATCAACAAGTATTTGCCGTCATTAAAAACGTAGATCTTTATTCCTTAAAATATGTCCAATGTCGATATGATTAACATTATTAGTATTTTATTATTTTAATATGATTTTGTTCTGATTTTTCTGTGATAGTGCTAGTGTTTGTCTTATTACCTAACACAATCAATATAACTAGACAGTTCCGATTAACTACGGTTTAAAAAAATCATCATTGTTTCTCAATACAATTACAAAAAACATGTCTATGTGTTAAGATAAGTAATATATCAAATAATGAAATGGTGAAGCGAAAACAGCATCCTATTGGTCGAAATGGCGATACCATGGTATGATGTTTGAAATTAAAAAAATTAAAGGGGATTATATGCCCTGAAAATGTCCGGTGTATGGATACGATTGGTCGTTTTGTTAAAATACAAGACACTATGGTTATTTTTACAGTTGGATATAGAAAGCAAGTATGGCTGAAATTATTTTTTCAATTTAAACTGTAAACTTAATTAACCATAACTTCATTCGTGCTAATAACACAGTTTAATCATATGTAATACGATATGTGCTTGTTTTGTCTTCTTAAGTCAATGCTCGTTGATACTGCGACATATGTTTTAGTCTATTACAGTAAACCAAAATAAATGAAGGGCTTACCCAAAACATAAAAAATACATATACAGATAGATGAAAAAAACATACGAGCAACGATTTCTTGTTGCTATTTTGAAGAAAATGTACATATGGTATCACAATTTTAATAAAGCATGTAGCACAGTTATATTTTATTTGATATCTTTGTTAAAAAATAAATATATTTTGCATCGTTGTAGTAAATAGAGTATATATATATATATATTATTGATTCTCTTTGTATTCCTACTTCGTTGTATCAGACGCTTGTTACATTTCATTATTTACCTGTATTATATAAATTATATCATTCGGCTCTACAAAACACCTTTCGTTGATTAAGAACGCCATGCTTTCAAACCTTCACATAAACCCCCAATCAGGAAAGGACACGCTCCAGGATATAATCTGAAAGGTTTTTTTGCTATTGGATTAATGAAGATTTTATTAATCGAGATTTTCAAAAAATAAAATGCACTGCACTATATATACTTGTTTTGTTGGCTTATATTTAGATATTTATCTTGTCCAGACAGCTTCAGAGAAAGGAGAATTTTAAATGAATGATTATCCAATTTCCTATCATAACAAAATTGGCATCAAAATGAATATACTTCTTATGCTGGCTAACATTTAAATTTCTAATTTATCAAGATTGTTTAAGAAAAAATAATAAAATTTGAATTTGATTTATTGGTAATTGATAATCTGACTCTTCCCATTAAATTAGAATCGGTGATGAATTACATGTACTTGTATAGCTGGCTTACATTTAAAAACCACACCTAGCTTTAAAAATAAAATAAAATCTTGATTAAATTGAGAAGGAAGTGATTTTTGAAGTCCTCCCATCAAAACAAAATCTGCACAAAACAACTTGTTCTTGAGATATAGGCTACCATTTAAATATCTAACTTGTTTTGACTGGTTTTTACCATGTGATAAAATACTTGATTTGAATAATGAAAAGGCACCCCATGAAGAATTTTAGCATATGTTTTTGTGTACCAATCGTGACATTGGTGTACTGATCGAATTGTTGTCTGTTATGTAAATACTTTATTACAGACTGGAGACAAGTTGTGTTTAGGAACATTGGGATCTGGACAATGGATATTTTTTTAGATACCAGTGTTTTGAGCAAACACGGTATTCGCCTCGTACATTTAAATGTATACTACTTTCACATAAGGCCATTGTCCTTATTTACAAACCAGAACGATCAGCATAGAGTACAGATAAGTCATACAAATACGATTTTTTTATGTGAAATGAAACAGGATATGAAATAACTGTTTTCTTGGTAATAGGTTTAGAAATCGTGCAATGATTATTTGCAAAGACACGCTCGAAAAAATGCAATTAAAACCGTGATATCCTGTTTGATAAACATCGTCTTTATTCCTATATACAAACCTATTAAATGCATGAATGGACATTTCGTAAATAAGGACACGTAATTTGTTGGAAGTTTTCAATTTTTAGACTAAAGTCACAGTTTTTCGGAGTCCTTCAAACCACGTTTTATAATGTCTGGAATTGTGGTTCGAACTCGTGGAAGTAATTTGAAATGACACACAAATTAAAATATTACACACTTCCACTATCTTTTGGGTAGCACGCAACTGTAATTGCGAAATAACGTTATAGTTAATTATCACACGGTAATCTGTTTTTGTTAATGTTTGTTACATATAAATCTAGCTGCTTTTGCAATAACACGAATTTGTAGTAAAGATAATCCAAATTAAAAAGAAAGTGTTTTACAGGTAACTGAACAATAATAAAACAGATTTCTCTTCTGACAAGTTTGTTGATATCAACAAGACAATATCTTGACAATCTATCAAGTAGTCTTGACAAATCCTTTTTTTAAGAAATTGCATAATTGTGTTGATTTTTATAAATGTATTGTTATGTTTTCAATATACATAATCAATGTGTCATACATTTCAACAAATAAACACAATCATAATCGCTATAATTTAGTATTTCTTTAAAACTTTTTGAGAGGGGATTTCAATACATGTACAGTATTTACTTCCTCACTGTTTCTACCCCAACAATAGCAAAACAGAAACTTTGTTTTTCAATTAACACAGTCAGTGTGTCATATACTTCTCTAATGAAAATATATATTCACTAAGTTAACTCATAAATAATCGTTATGGTTCAGTATTTCGTTAATTCTTTTCAAGAGGGATTTGAATTCCTGTATTTTACTTCCTTGTTGTCTCCACGTCAACAATAACAAAACATAAACTACATATAGGACACACAGGCAATTAAGCACCAAGGGTTACCGTTAGTAAACATCAACTATTGATTATGCGATGGCCTTCTTCAGGGGACTGAACGTGACCCCCTATGGGATGTCCTCATATCTTGACACAGCAGAGAGACGTTTACGGAGTAGTTATTTGATATCGAAGAGTTATTTGATATGTAAAAATCATCAACTAGAATAAAATATTCAGGAGGGATGTATTTGCTTAATTTAACATTATATTATTTACTTGGATGTCACAAATATTTACATGGCGGGTGTCGTCGATGACAAAAATACTCTTACACTTCCGGAACACCTAGACTTACTATCTTGTACGTTTACAAGTGTCTCCATGGTTCATATTTCCCCCTGGTTTAATCTACTTTGTGATCAGATTATGGTTTTATTGACGATTTGGTATTCTCTTTTTTTATACCCCCACAACGAAGTAACGGGGGTGGGGGTGGGGGGGGGGTATACTGGAATCAGGTTGTCCTTTTGCAGAAAGTTAAGTTATTGCCCTTTTCATGTAAAAAAAAAACCAAGATTTTGTCCGGCTATGCATTCGCTCAGTTCTCAACGGATCTTTTTAAAATTTTGATGGACATTACAGTATGAAGATGTGCCCCTCTTTTGTTGTACAATTAAATTTAAGGGGGGGTGGATGAGTTGGCCACCGGACGACAGTTCTAGTTTTATGAGAAGAGTGATGTTTACGATAAATACTTGTAGGATGTAGTATAATTCTGAACTTTAGGATAGCTATTAGTGTTGTGTTTCGCATTATGATCGTACTTCAAACAGTCTCATTTTCTATCATTTCAGGTGATTGATAAACCACTTACCCTATTGGATCTAACCAAGTCCTTTTTATACTGGAGTTTTTAAAATGTTCGTACTTGACGAAACCATTTTTTTGAAAATATCATGTATGTCGACTTTAGAACTTTAACTCTAGCTGTCTGAAAGGACGGTCGAAGGTTAAATTTATCGTAGCAAATCTGCCAATTCATGTCAAATGAAAATATAAAAAATGATTAGATACAACAAGCAGCCAAACAAGGACCCTTGTATATAATATGTTACCTATCTATGCCAAGGAACGTAAAAAACAGATTTAATATCGCTAATTCGTACTTTTGAAATATCAAAGAGTGACTTAACGAGGAAAATCTGTGTTAATTAATGTCATTAAGATTTGACCGGTAGGTGGTAGGATCACTTATTACACAATTAAGAAATAGACCAAAATCTAGACCTTAATTTCAATACAGATTATTATTACACTAATTCATGCTAATTGGCAGCCGGCCTTAGTATCTGAACTCATACACTCATTCATACCGTGTGTCACACAATGCTTCTCTATTCTTATTATTTAATTAAAATGGACTCAAATGTTTTAAACACACTTTTAGTAATTATGAAGACCTTATCTACTGAAGTTAATGTCATGCTTGATTGAATATGTTATGGAAGTGCATAAATGTCAAAAATATAGTACAAGCGCCCTTTTATTTCTAAAGCTAAAATGTCTTGTGGTCGATGCTTTGAACCAGATGATCTGAAATAAAATTATTTTCGTATAAGGTGACAATTGTCAAGTATAAATTCAACGATTTTTCTCTTAAGCATTAAATTATCCATAATTAATCATTATCTTCTAATTATGATCAATTATATTTATTTTTAAATTTCATCGGTTTTCAACGGCCTACATTTGCTTAAATTGAAATCGATTATTTGTTTGAAATTATACAACTATTTGCCGTCATAGAAACGTATATCATCATACCTATATATATATCCGATTCCGATTTGATAAACACGATACCAAAGATTTCATTCACCAGAAAGCATAATCTCTTCGTTTCATGAATGACCCTGAGTCATCCAACAGCATGACAGCAAAGATGTGTCACATGAATATTGACTTTAAACAACCTGAATATATAGCGGTATAAGTTATTTGATGATGAAGTAATCTTAATCCGTCGTGCTGGTTTTGCGGGTTTCAGCATATCATTACAACTAATGAGGTGTTAAATATAAGCGGATGGTATTGCAAATATGATAATAGCACAACATGCCGTCCGTTCCTACACTATATAAAGTACACTATTGTACGCACGGGGGTTAATGCTGTACTACTTAAATAAAATTGAGAAAAAGTAATCATTTCCACAAAACGGCTAATTTCTCGTGTAAATCTCTACATATAAATGTGATATATCTTGTCCCTATACATAGATGTTGGGGATCAGCCTTTAATGCAGGACGCAGTTACCGTTCCTTTGAATGGGTCACGTGACTCTAAATATGTACAGCATTAACACAGATTGGAAATTTCTCACAGCGCATCCTTTTCCCGTTTATGACATTGCCAGTTTTTCATTGTTTTTTTTATTTATTACCAGGACTCGACAGTAAAGCACCACTTCACTAGAAAATTTAACTTTACCAGTTAACAAGAATATTTCGTAAATGCCCCAACACATCACTGTTCATTTAACTGACTACAGTTCTATTTACGTTATTCATTTAATTCCGTAGATTCTTGAAAAGGGTGCGCCAGCCCATTTTACGGGTATTTGTTAATGCAGGTTCGCAATTTCGGAACTCTCCTATGTTGTTGAAGAGGCACCATGGCAACTGTAAGTAATGAAAGTGAAAGTGAAAATGATGTAAAATGAAGTCCAATGCCTGATGTACCATGGTTCGTGAACCATAATAATGTCTGGCATTGTTTGGTTTAATTTTAAAAGATCTTATCAATAAAACCTTTTGCATCTAACATAAACGTTGAAAACACAGAAAGCAAACTTCGCGTCTCCCGGTGAAAGCACCACGCGGAACCTGTATAGAGTAAGACGTCATCGGAATGTTAAGGTTGAAACAATATAGTGTACAACAATAAATAAACCAATTAGCGACAGAATGGGGTACAGCATTAACCCCCATGCGTTATTATACGAGTGTATTTCTTTGAATCCTCAATTATTTGGCGGATGTCGTCGACGAAGCAGAAGATGCTTACTCTTCCGGATTTCCTGGTCTCGTAATCTTGTACTGATACAAGGGTCTCCCTCCATCTAAATCTTCCCTTTGTTCGTATTTCGGAAATTTTATCGATTTTGAGTTCGGATTTTAATTTTGTTAACGCTTTGGTGTTCTCTAATTTTTTTTCTTTTGTAAGAAGGATATTGAAATGGCTGATTACCATTTATTGTATAAAATACAGTTCAACATGTATAACCTATATATATATATTTATTTATCAATAACAAACACTGTATAAAATATACGGAAATACATCATATTTGATACAATCTAGTGCTAGCTTAAAACAATTAAAATAAATGAAATATTCACTATGTAGGCTACATATATGTTTGTTTGATATGAAGGTACAAGGCTACGGATATTGAATTTGAACTGCAATACATATGAACTTATAATGCCTTTCGTGAAACGTCCCCTAGACATTCGTACTTTTGAGCTTTTTATCGATCATGATGTATAATTTTCCCGATTTTTAGAGCTTTGATGAATGTGGAAATCGACCGAGAACTCTTTAAGCATAGGCGACTACCTGTCATATTAAACTTTAAACAGGTTTCTGTATCTAATCAACTGAGGTTATAAGTATTTACTTTGAAGGTTTGAAGTCGCCCTGAAAACATTAACGGCAAATATATAAAATGATGAATAGAATATTGTATTTGCTTCGACATCAATGTGTAGTGCTATTTTGTTTATCTGAACAAACGTTATTTAAACCTCATACAATTACTTACCCCATGGAGGGATTTTTTGACATTCATGAAATTTAATGATAGGGATTTTTCGGACGGTTTAAATACAGTTACAGGGTACTAATCATATTCCTCTTGATGTAGATAGCTGATCTTATATATTTGTGCTTTAAGTAGGCCACAGCTATGCTACTTTAACATGATCCATTCCTATAGATTGTACATCAGATAAATAATGCTAACATGGTGATTAACGCATGCGCAAAGGTAAGTGCATTATAAAACTAGTAAAGATCAAAATCGGATAAACCACGGTGTCAACAAAACCATAAACCGAACTCAAAATCGATTAAATTAGAGGGAATATATCAACAAAGGAAAGATTTACATGGAGACTCTCGTAAAAGTTATAATCATGTCGCCCTAACGGGCGACATTCTATTTATCTGTCACCCAAATTGTATTCATGTCGACTGTATACTACATCTGGTAACAGTTCAATGCTTAAATAAAAGGTAGGTTAGGTTTCAGCATTTCGTCCCCACGGAGCAATATTTAGACGGCGGATTGACATTAAAATATAACAGGATCTACCCGTAAGAGGAGAAGACACGTGAACTCCTAACCTATAAAATATATGTTGGTGTTAAACTACGTATGATATACGACAAAGCAACACGTGTAAAAATCTGGCATTGCTACAAGTACATTAATCAATATTGACAAAGAAGATTTCAACTTAAGTACCATGGACCAAGGATTTAACAATTTTCATTTATCATTCAAGGTTCATTATGAGTTATTCGAACAACACGAACTGAACACATTGGACATATTCAACTTAAGTAGTATGGACCAAGGATTAAACACATCTCATTTAGCATTCAAGGTTAATTATGAATTATTCGAAGCACGCAAACTGAACCTATTTGGAAATAAATCATACTTTTTAGATAGCCGTGTAGACTTTTTCATTTTGCTTTAACTCATGTCCTTGGTGACATGCCTCTAATTTTGGTTTTTAAACCGAATCGATACTTTGTCAATTTCAAAAAAATAAAAAAGGTAAGGCTACTGTACTTCAATATTGTCGCCCCTACATTTTTTTTGCGAAGTCAGCCTCCAAACTGTTCGCAGTTCGGACTGATTTTCGCTGTCAGTCGTGCTGATTTCTCTTGTTTGATGATAGAACTATTAAACACCGTAGCGTTTGGGTAGTCTTAAACATGTTGAGTGTAGATATAATCACGGCAATTTAATGCTAGCAAATAGGCGAAAATGTCAACGTCGCGAATAATTCCATATTTACAGTAAAATGCACCTTCTCAACACTTCAACAAATACACGTGTTAATCCTAATCCGCCCGATCTGCAAGTGTATTTGGAGTCAAGAAGCATTTAATGCATGTATATTGAACAACAGTTGAAAATATTGCAAATCAACAAACAAAGTACATTCATCTCTGACGACACGTTAGATCTCTTCATTCTCCGTCTTCTTCAGTATCGACCTGAAGAAGTTTACATTTCTGTGTTGTTCCATCCTCTGTGCTCTCTTTTTTTCAACGACAGTTGTGTGTATATCTAATCTGTTCAATTTGGAACTTTTTGATAATCGTTAAGACAAAAAACTACTTTTGATTGTTTGCTTTGTCGCATTTCAAGTAAATAGTAATATAACTAAATATTGTAATCACGGCTGTACAAATGTAAATAAAATCCACGTTTTATCTTGTTACGCTTATGCGCTTGAAATATTCCACTCGCGATCCATTTAATTGTTATCATTTGAATGTATTTTGTTGATATAACGAATACCGTGAAATAAAATGAGTACTCAAATATCATGGCTACTCAACAAATCATCATTTCGTTGGTACAATGTACATGAATTTGATGATTAAGATTACTTATTGAAACGGGGATTTTAATATCGTGGAATTCGTAGATCAAGTTTTTCTACTTGTAAGAAATTAACAAAACGAAAAACCGAATAAAATTATTTTGAAAGAGAATTTAAATTTTATTGATATCTTAACGTTTGTCAACGATACAATTTCTTCCTTGCGATTAGTTTTAAGATTCAGAATGCGAATAGCACCATTGTTACAGGACCTCACTGATAAACTCATGTGTTGTACTCGCAGGATAAATTGGACATCTATTAAAGGCAGTATGATAATGATTAATATTTATTAGATATATATAATGTATATATTAAACACTACCTTGGACCGTTAAGTATAAACGAACCTCACAATCATTTTCTTATTCTAAATATTGGGCCTCATCTAAGAATTACCACTGTCATAAATTCTCAGTTTAAACCAGTTATGGTTTTTCAAAAATCAACCACTACTTTCGCTTCGCGGTAAAAGTGTCTGATATCTGTCACAAAAAACTACAGTTTGTAGGCCGTACGTGGACATTTAAACAGCCATGATGTTCTAATGAAGGTAAATCGTTATTGAGTTCATCACGCAATTGTTATTCACAAGGCTATGAACATTACTTCTCGTCAATCAACTACCTATGTGTACCAAGCAAAACAAATTTAGTGTGCCAAAGAATATCAATTGAAAACCATCTGTAGGTGACGATTTTAAAAGGAACAAAAATGCTTTGTATTTATTTATTTTCTTGTCGTAGCTGTTACTACTGAATAGGTTTAAAGAGCGGCTAACGCATGGACCAACGTAAAGTCATAACTGACAAAGTAGGAATTCTTTGTAAACATAAATGTGCATCGATTACAAGTTTTTTTTCGTCCATCGTCACAATATATGTTACAGTATACCACTGTTTGGTGATAGAAATTATGGGTTTTGTCGATTTGTTTTTTTATCTCTGTTATGAAATGACATATAAAGCATGGGTTGAATATAAATTGATCTCACGATTAAAACAAATGTTTATCACACCTTGAAATATGAAGGTTTTTATTTGTCTATATAGTTAGCACTAATTGGATTGTTTGCGTTTGTTAAAAGTAAAATATATCACTTATTGTTTGAATGTCCTTTAAAAAAACTGACGTTTGTTATCCAATAATCTTGATAATCAAGGGAGAGTAAGGTAAACATTTGAAAAGTTCAGACAGATTTTGAAATACCGATCAAACGAAAGCTAAAAAACAGCCCAACATATTTAAAGTACCACAAGACTTATTGTTCAAGTTACTTTTTCACTTAATTCAAACTTCTATTTTAATATATTCAAAATGGTTAGGGTCTCAATCATTTTATGATAAAAAGACTTTACATTCTGTGGCCTACATGTACTCTTACGTAATCAGATGATATATCATCCTTCTCAATATCATGCAATCTACATGTACTGGCAGACAGGTAAGGAGGTGTAAATTAAACATTTGTTAAGTTCAGACGAATTTGAAGGAACGATCAAATAAAAGATTATACTCAGCCTAACATATTTCAAGTGCTATAAATCTTATTGTTCAAATTTCTTCTTTTAACTTATAACAACACCGTATTTCAAAATATTTAACGAACATTAAAGTCCAAATCACTTCAATATAAAATGACTATGTCCTACTGTGCCGTAATCAGATTATCTACAAACTACCTACACACATGTAAGGACGTGTACACTGAGCTATTTAAAATTCCGTTTGTCTGTATCCTTTCATCAAGTGTAAGGGAGGGTCAATTTTTTTAAATGTCATCAAATTTCCTTCCAGTTATAAATTTTTTCTTAAAAAATATATATATTGAAAAAAAAAAAAAATGAAATAGATCATCTGAAAATTTAACAAATATTGTTCAGTTTAATATTTCCAATAGTAGCTTTTCCCTCCTCAGTGGGAATTCTGTGACTTTGGGGTCATGAAATGACACATCATCAAACTCTTAAGGTTTTGAATAACAGTTGAAAATGCAAATTCTTTACAAATGGACGACCGACGACGGACAGCGGTTTGGTTTATTTTGTTTTACGTTCTATTAACAGCCAGGGTCATTTCAGGACGTGCCAGGTTTCGGAGGCGGAGGAAAGCCGGAGTACCCGGAGAAAAAGCACCGACTTACGGTCAGTACCTGGCAAATGCCCCACGTGGGACGTGAACTCGCAATCCAGAGATGGAGGGCTAGTGGTAGAATGTCGGGACACCTTAACCACTTGGCCATCACCAGCGGATTACACACGACGACAAAATGCGATAAGAATTGGTCACTTGAGACTTGTCTAAGAATAAAATAAAAACATATGTTCAATACCAGTCTTTATTTTCGATAAACATGTGTTTTGCAGCATAAAGTTATTAAACTATTCATGATATATTTTACTAGATTATTCATAAGCAATCAAATTAATAATACTATGATGAACTCCTGGTATGTGATGATCTTTATTCAAAATTCTCAAAAAAAATAAATAGCAGAGAAAAAGTTCCTTTAAAATGAATACTAACATGAAAAAATGGTAGGTTTTTCTAGAAACAAGAAATTGAATATAAATAAAAAAAAATAATAAAAAATGGACAGAGGCCATACATTTCATTTCAAAAAATGAGTTATGCAAATTATTGTAGAAAATCCTAGTCTAATGCTAACATTATGTTTCGATCTGTCTATGAAGAAAAGATGTTTATCAACAAGAAAAACAATTTATGAAGAATATGATGGTAACTTTTAACGTATTAAGTATCCCAGTACATTGCCTTTTGACTTGCCTTGTTATTTTAGTATTCAAATGTTACAAGGAACTTATTTTCTCTCATGTCCCCACCATGTTGGATATAGTTCGCCCATGTAAGAAACCTATACAAGAAAACACTATCATACTAAGTATATCACACGCGTATACCGAAAATTAAGAAAATGCGAAATGATGAAATTAAATCCTCCACAATTTATCAATCGTTCATTTTAGAAGGATGATATTAAGTTTTCTTAGCAAACATTGTTTGTAAATATATGGGATATGCTGAATCTCGCTTATTAATTCATTTTCGTGAAATTACTCAAGGAAAAACTTGATATTTTTCAATATAGTAGACACACAAAACGTATTTGTATGGTGTTTGATCATAATCAAGCAGTTGTAATAAGAGAAAAAATACATTTTCAATGACCAAAGGTGTACAATAGGGAAAGTCCATCCTCGGTATTTTCAAAACCCCTCAAATTCCTCAGCAATGTATAGTTTTTTTCCAAATTTGAAAAATTCTTGGGTCGAATTTTTGTTATCTTAAACACTTAGTCATGAACGAGTCTTGTAATTTACAACTAACACATAAGTACATACATATATGGCTAAAAATAAGATCCTATTGTTAAATTTCTATATATTGCCTATTGTATAATTTACAACTGCTCTCTTGCTTTCCGTTAGAATAATTAATGTATTCTCCGTCCATGTTTTCCAGCAGTTGCTATATATGCCTTCATCAATATCATTTCAACATATGTCATGGTTGTCATGGAGATATTGTCATGCACAACGAGGTGATATAATTGTACAGGTTAATAAGTACGAATTGTTTGCATGAAATAATTCAGTTTACATCATAACAAATGACGGTAAATGATTGCATGCCTTTGTTAATAGATAAAGTTGCTAGGGGCTTTGTTAATGGATAACGTTGGTAGGATAGAGGGTGTAGATACGTTTTGTTAGAAGGCATAGTAAAGAGTATGTTTATTTGCGAGCTTGAAATCACAAAATTCCTTATTTAATTTCGGATTAGCCATGCTAGCTCTTCATCACGAAGTTTTGTACGAAGTGTTCTGGTAGTTCTGTGTATTGATCTTTTGCGTCTATCTTCCGGGATGTCAATTAGTTTATAAGGAGCTACTACGATTCTGCTACGAGAGGGACAAACGGATGTGGACCATCTTTGTATCTTATTCTTCAGGGACGTGATGACCCATCGATGAGATATCCCAGCCGTCAGATGGAACTCCACCTCTTTGACGTTCCGGTTGTAAACCATCAATATCTGTAATATAAAGATACACTTTAGACTATAGTCTGAAAATCAATTGATGATATTGATTTATTAAACTAGAAACAAGGCTAAAAATCTTATCTCTGATTTAAATAAACTATAAGTCCTTTCCATTTATGTTAAAACGGTCCGCTTTAATGCTTTCAATAAAATCGAATGATTTGTATACATGAACTTGAACGCAAAATGATGACATAAAAGAATATGAATGCTATTCAAGGGCATTCACTGATCATCATATATATGGAAAGTTTAATTACCTACTGACAAAGCATGTGTATACATTTCTGTGGTGAGTTAAACGTACCTTTAATATGGGATGAAGTGCGCTAAGATCTTCCTTTGATTCTAAGTAAATTTTCACGACACCGCTTGTAGTCATTGCCATTTCCTGTTCTAGCAGATCCAGTACCGGAAGAGGGTTGTCTGCTGGTCCAAAGAGCGCCTCCTCTACGTCATTGTCTTGGTTTGGCTGGTAGGTTTCTTGTAAAGTTGTCACTGCAATTGAAGAAAAATAATCAGGCAAATTCCTGGTTGAACACCACATTGATGACATGTATTAAAAACAGAAATCAGCTTTATGCTGCACTTTTTTCTCCTTTAATATGCGGTTTTGCAAACTGTTCTATATTTGATTATAATTTGAATCACATATGAAAGAAATGTGAGTCCTTGTTATGCATAATAGTAGGATATTTCTTCATCGTTTAACATGTCCGTTTTACAGGTAAATTTTATTGCTAGCTATTCGTCACAAGTTTAAAGTTGTGGTTTTATATCTGAACAATCGGAGAAAGTATCTGCTTACTTAAGATGGAGTAAAACTGTACATCATGGAAACATATGTTATTCCCGTCACATGCAACAGAAGTGATGTTTGTTTCACGTGGATCCATGTTGTAGAAGACAGCGTTGTCATGGAGATTTCCACCAAATGGAAGTGTCAAGGCTGACAGAAACGTTTTCACAACTGACATACAACTCTTAGTTTTGTCTATCCAAATATTGCCTGAAATGACATTAAAATTCAAATTTGATATTGATTATCTATATGATTTTACAATGAAAGAGATATTGATCAAACAGTGTGATGATATCTGTCCCATTGTGACTGTTTTCTTATATATGCAATCATCGCCCTTTAATTTCTATGTGATACAACTGTACAAGAAATGGGCTGTTTGCCAGTTACATCTATCAGTTAACAATCTGGAGCTGAAGGTTAGAAATCCGGTTTACCCAAAATTACCCAAAATCATATTTCTTATCTCAGTCAGAACATCTTTGTCTATCATTGTCGGTTTTTTCCAAGTTTTTAAATTTTCATCCTTTTTTTTTAATAATTCTAATTTCCTTTGGTAGTAGTATATGGAAGAAAAAATCATGGTTTGGGGACTGAATTTTTAGTAATGTCTCTTTCCGGTGTACACACTACGTGTTGTTATGTTTATGTGTACGGGTATATATTTACATTTGCTCTTTAGCCTTCAATTGTAATGCATTTTGAAGGCTGATGTTGCCACAAAACTGAAAAAGCATTTTCTATTCTGATGCCATTGACCTATATTGTGACGTCATCAATTTGATTTGATGTTCAAAGAACACTGTTAGAAAATAACGAATGAAGTACAAGAATTCAATCAAAATGTAAATATAATATTATTGAGAAATATAATTTATTAATTTTGTCATCAATAGCAATATGTGTTATAGAGCTGTAAAAGCATTTGTTAAAATATATTTTAATTAAATAACAACCCTTTAACATACCTCTCCCCATACAACCACCACAGTGAGTGACGAAACATTCTACGACCTGCCCTCGGATACTGGATTCTGCAAACTGTCCGGAACCGACCACACTGACCAGATTATCCAGCAGTGTTTGTACCACTTCCTCCCTTGCTGATTTAGTTTCGTCGCAGAATCCTTGATTGTTGTTGGAACACGTGTTCAATACGCTAGAAAAGTATAAAAATGATAGCATAATGCCATGCAAAATAGACAATTGTTATATATGTGCAATTGAAATGGCATTCCTCCTTGCTCAGGCTGTATTCTACAAAGTATAATTATGCCTACCATTATGATTACGTTAATTCATCCTGCATTATCAGGATAAGAAATAAGAGGTCGAGCATGTAGCTCACGAAATAACGCCAGTAGTACTTACATACAACATATATATCTGCAACGACTTATTTTCATGTTCGGTGTCTTTTTAAAGTTTTGCTTTTGTAACCGATTTTGTTTATTGAATGTGTTTTAAATGTGAAATTAAAGATACATAAAAAATTATAAAATAATTGGGTATATTTACCTTGATGGCTGAGTTATATAATACAGCGATTTCCCAAGTGTTGGGTCCTTGCATGCTCTATCAATCTTAGTCGGTCTTATCATAGGTCCACCTGCAAAGATGTGTGCAGAATAAACATTTATTTTGAAATTATATTCAAATGTTGTAGCTACTTGTAAACTCCTGATAGTTGCATTGTTTGAAATCAATTTATCCTGTTAATCACAAGAAAATATTTACCTCGCATAATTCAAGATATCCAAGGTATCGCAAACGAGTTATAACGAACAATCATGTACAGTGTATAACTGTTTAAGTATAAATCATAATACCGATTTCTTTATCGCGCTACTAAATATCTCCAATAGTTATCTTCCCCTTGAGAACAAATACGTGTTGTCTTGTTCGTTTGTTTTTAATCAACATATTCGATTTCTGAATAAGTATTTGTTTGATATGTAGTTTACCATAAGAACATTAGCTTGGATTGTTAAAAAGCCGCATTTTTAAAATGTACAATTAATGAATAATGGAGACAGGACTTACCAAGAAACAGATCGTCGTGCACCTCTTTCATCTTGTTGTACAATTGAAGATTGTCAACGTTCCATATAGTCAGGAGATCCTTTGCTCCAGTACTTTGTCTGATATCTACATACAGGCGGTCGGAGTGACTTCCTATTCCAATTTTAATTTGTTTTAATCGTAGGATGGCAGTGCATGTTCTTATAACCGTCAGTCCTAATTCGTATAGTGTGTCGTCTGATGCGCCGTTAGAAGGCACAATTTCCACAGCTTTCCCGCGAATAAAGTTGTCTCTTTCTTCCAAGTGTCTCTCGTCGATGTTGATTTCGTTGATAGATTTGGTTCTGTAAGCAGATCCTTTGACTACTGAAATACACGAGCCATATTCATAGCTGGCTTCTTCAAGGCACTCAAGCAACAACTTGTCAAATCTAAAATAGCGGTTATTTGAGCCTTGGTTGTGTATATCTGATATTTTGTAACAGTCGGATAGCTTCTGCTCGGCATTGTATCCGTCATACAATGGTACAAAATTGTCTGAAAGAACGTACTCCTCTCCGCTGTTTGTAGGAGGGTGTACATCAATTAAATTGACAAGAGGGAGAGGCGTGATGGTTGCTTTGATCCCCGCCTGGTTTTTCACGTAAAGGTCTAAATACGATTCACGGATAGCAACAAAATCAAACCCTGCCAAAACTGCTAAGCTCGCAGCATACTCCATCGTAACGTTGATATCTGACAAGTCAACATGTATTGCTCTGTAAGTAACAAAATCATTTTTGAAATCAGTACCATTTTTTGGCTAATTTACTAAACAAATCATAAGACAATGATGATGAATTTGACTTTCAGAGTTTCGAGATATAACAACAATTTTACATCAGAAAAAAACGAATTATGTGTTGGTATTTCCATATTCCTTGATATAGTTTGACTTTTTGTCTGGTGAGGGTGATGCCCTCTCGGGATCATGCCTTACATAATACATTTACTTTATGAACTTTTTCAAAGGACTAACAGCTTTCAAAGCCAGAAAAACAAAGAAGAATTATGTATATTGATGACCAGGAACATGTAGTAAAAAAAACTTCTTACCTTCCATTGTTTTTATACTTTGACAGAGTTAGCTCAGATGTTGCTGCTGATCGCTTGGTCCTCTCAACTCGATGTCCTGTTTGGTAGATTTCTGACAGTAGAAAAATCATAGAGAATAACAAACTGTCAACAAAACCATAATCTGAATTCAAAATCGATTAAACTAGAGGTAAAATAGGAACAAAGGAAATGTTTACATGGAGACCATCGTAAAAGTACTGGAGAATAAGACCAGGTGTTTCGGAAGAGTAAGCGTCTTCCGCTTCCTCGACGACACCCGCCATGTAAATCTAACTTTAAGCAACAATTACAACTTTTCAATTTTGGATACATGTTTCAAAAGTTGAACAAAGTAAGGATATTTCACAAAAAGTTAGATTTAAAAGCTGTTATTTCCTCATATTTCTCCGTTAGATAAATAGCTTTGTTTGCATATAAAGGGTATTTGATAGATTTCGAAAAATTTGAAATCAAACACATCGTTTTCAGAAAATAAAAGCACTTATTCAATTTTAAAAGATATTTACCAGTCTGCCGCTTCTTCCGAGCGTTACCTGTAACGATTATAACGGTCATTTATTTAGACATGTTAGATTTATCTTAGATCGCTAAATTATATATCTAATACCAAGATCAATTAAAAATTCAAGCGTCAAAAATAGAATAACTAGATACCATAATTTGTTGTGATTTAAGTTATCAAAATAAAAATGATATTAATTTTATATTTAATTAAAATGTAGCTTAAATGTAAAATATCCTTTTGATATTGATCAATAAGGTATTGTTTCTATATTAAACAATACCTCATATTTAAAAATATAAAGTAGTACCTGTACACGACCAGTCCTCTGGTATGCAGACTCCTTTACAGTAATGGTGGGTATCTAGACATGGATCTGAAATACAAAACATATATTACTTATGTAGAGCCATGAAAAGCTGCCAATCAATGCTTGAAAAAGAACTTGAATGGATTTACATGAAAAGAATCAGAGAATATAAAATCGTCAACAAAAAACAATTATTATCGATTGAACTAGTGGCAAAAACTAAACAAAGAAAAACTCAACATAGATACCACTGTAATAGTAGAAGAAATTACGACCAGATGGTCAATAAGTGTTAGCGTACTCTGCTTTCTCGACGACATCGGCCAGAAATAGCCTAACAGGTGAATTACACGTAATGATGATACAGTTACATTTCCCTCTGAACTCATATCAAACCTCTTCAAACCGGGCTCCTGTGTAAACCTGTCAACATATTTGGTCTCTATGACAACCGGTTTAGGCAAGAAACTTTGTAGTTTTTAATGTACAGCTGTTTATGAATTAACACCCTACAACACAATTCACATCCCTCTCCCATATAAATACACATAGTATTTATGAATCTTATAAACTTTTATATTTACTTATAACACCGGTTGATATAAAATTAAGAAACAAAGTATGAAGTCTCGAGGCAAGTCTTGGTGTCATCAATCTACTGCTCGGCCAATGTAGTGGGTCAGTTGAATAACTGTATGAGGAATCCTGGACACAGCGTCTCGTTATAGAACCACAAGCTTGTACATTGGAGCCTTCGGAAGAGAACTCAAAATCATCATAAGGATATTGAATCAGCCTGAAAAATACAAGACAAGTATATCATTAGTAAGAATAGAATAGACCAATCATACAGTTGAAATGTAAGAAATCAAGTTTTTGAAAAAACAAACATCGAAAAAAGCGATATAATTGTACCATTTGTTTTTGAAAATTAATTGATAGATAAATGTTACAAGATTAAAAAGAAGGGATTTTCGGAGTTAGAATAATGTTAAGCCACTAGCCAGCCAATTGATATCAGCGGCTGGCAGTCTATTGCCTTTTTCATTACAAGGAATACGTATTTCTAAGTTATTTAGCTATATGGTGAAAGTCTGCGTTGTTGAACAAAGTACAATATGAAGTATTACATATCGCTTTTTTCTGATTTCAAAGATAATTAAAACAAATAACCTCTTCATGTGCTGCATATTTTCTCTGGAGTATGTTTCGTCGATATTCCCGCATATTTCCTCCACATTTTTCCCTGAAGGATATTCTGTTGTGCCAGTCTGGAATAAATTTAGCTTCCCCACCTGGCTTGATAGCTTTGAAGAATCTACTGTTATATCTGAATTGTAAATAAGACATTCGTTAAGTAATACTTACCTTTATTTACCTCTAATTTAATGCATTGTGAAGGCAAAAGACCGTAACAGCATTTGCTATTGTGACGTCATCAATATATATTGTTACGTCACCAATTGTATTTTTCGTCTACACTTACTTTGCAACTGAAACCTCTTCAAGAAAACTGATTAAAGCAAATTGATTGAAAACGTGTAAATATAAGTAATTGAACGTTTGAGCAAATGATATTTGATATTGCTAAAAACGTATAGCGGGGCTTTTGTAAGAGTGTCATCGATAGCAATGTGTGTTATAGGACTGTAACAACATTTGCTAAATCATTCATTGCTTAAATATATTTGCAATTGCAATGATATATTTTTTTCTCTCATTAGCAATATATACATCAATAAAACCGAACAAACCTGATAACATATTTTGAAACAAATCCAGACACGGCCATAACGAATCTTTGCAGTTTGAATCCAAACTGCCTCCGGTCGATCTACGTGACCTTAACGATCGTTTGCGCCGGAAATGGTTAGCTGGTTCTCCGACACATACTTCCATATACCCATCGGACTGGCTTTTCCCTAGATGTAATCCGGAACATTTGATCAACTGAAGGAATCTCCGGTTAATCTCTTCATTTTTGGATCGTGCAAGGTCACCCTCTTGAGTGACCCCTATGGCTGCCGCACGCCCTTCGTAGAACAGTGATGTGTTTCCATGCTGTCTGTTAGGGTATTTTTCCGTGGGTTCATCCCACCCTTCGTCTATCATCAGTTTTCCTTGATAAACAGATAAACAACTTCTTATCCATGTTAAACAAAGGAACTTACTTTATTTTGTCTAGTTCCAGGAATGACCAAGATGGAAAAAAACACCATCTACGTCCATCTCATTTCAAAAAGTATAACTTTATATATCTTCAAAAAAATTGATGATACACACACAATAATTAAACTGCACCATACAATTGTATTTGCCTTCTAGTACTCGTAATATGATGCATTCTGAAAAATGTAATAATTCATATCGCTCTCCAAATTTCAAAATTTGGTTAAATAAGATGTTTAATTGATTAAGGAGCTTTAAATTTCTTTAAAATACCAAACATACATATTAATTGTTAAATGTTTTACACCAAATACACAATTCCTTTACACAAATAGCATTTGGTTAGATAAGTATAACATGTGACAATAACTGAAGACGCCATTACTCCAAGATCTTATTTTCAAACGTTAATTTAAACAAGCTTATGTTAGAAGAAAAAAATTTCAAACGCTGATGTAAAATATTTATTGTATAAGACCAAAATTGTCTAACTTACGCAAAGGCCATTCTGCTATCACCAACTTAGCAAGCGTTGTAAGTGCAATATGCATTTCGGAAGAAACAAGTCTGTCAGCACATATATTGGTGACGTCATTGGCACTGCAGTCGGGACAAGTAGTAGATTCATCCCCACACCAGACAGAGGTAGTGGACTCGTCAGACGGAAATATGATCGAATCTCCGAATAACTCGTCGAGTCTGAAATAAAGTCAGTAACCTAGGTAATAAAGAAGTGATATGTTGGTCTATATACAATGAACAGAACACATGGTATTGTGTATCGAAAATAAATTTGAGAATACCGAAGTGTTCACAAAATTATAATCCGAACTCAAAATCGATTAAACCAGGGGCAAAATATGAACAAAAGAAAGAGTTACATGGAGACCCTTGTAAAAGAACATGAGAATAAGACCAAGCGTTCCGGAAGAGTAGGATAACTGCTTAATGCTGTACCGTATTGCAAATAAAATAAAGATAAGTGCAAGTACACGGAAAATTTCGTTTTATATAAGGAGGACATTATTACTTTTCTGTTTGTTTTACTTATTATTCAAATGATATATCATACTTTTATGGTAATTTATGTACTTACTTTAGTGTGATTTATTTATATTTTTTTTAGTTATTTCAATTTTACATTTTATTATGACATTATCAGAAACTCGGTTATGATGACAACTTTATATATTACACTTTAAGGGCATCCATTTTATCGATGACTTGAACACTTGGTTCCCCACAGGCATCTTCTAGACTCTCGTAAACTTCAGGGGTTTCTTCTCCGGAGCAGTAGGCTTTACAAATCTTCTTTATACTCATCGTTGAATCGGAAAGATTGTCTAAATGTTTAGTCAGTCCAATGTCTCCGCAGCTATATTAATTTGAAAAGAATTCCAAAGTTATGTCATTATAAATATAGTCTGATTCCAGATGAATAATATTTATGATTTTATTCATGTACGACATCTATTTCTTCAGACATGGTAGACAGATTTAAATGTGATTGAAATATGACGCATTATATTACAGACAAACCTGTCTATAAAGGACACCCATAGAACAGAGTGCCAAGCGGTTAGGACAATCCCTACCAGCAAGTGTCTTCTTCATACAGAGGTCAATTTTATAAAACAATGCACCGTGTGGGTCGGATGAGTCCGTCCTTTATTGACAAGTGTCCATTATAACAGGTCTGTATGCATATCATATTATATATCATATATGATGTCAGGTTGAATCTATTATTACATAAATATGATAAAATATACATGGACACGAAAACGATGTTATTGATAACTTACCACAGTGGAACGTTGAACGCCGTGACATCTGTCGTCAATTTTTCTAATTCTATTTTCCCCGTTGAATTTGCCACCGCGTATGAACAAAGTTCTTGGTCATTAACATCATCAACCGAGGAAAATGCATGCAGATGCGTTGATTTGCTGATCAAACAGATACAAAAACTGACTTGTTAACATTTGATATCATTTTCTTATATAAGCTACAAAACATGAACGTTTTAGTGAAAGCGACATTGCAAAACGATAAAGATTAAAACAAATATATGTTAGAAGTTACTAAGAGACTTTGTTTCTAAATCAATTATACGTTGCAGATACAAATGAGAAACAGAGATCCACTAACCTGTAAATGGTTGGGGACTCAAATCGCCAAAAGACATCTTTTTCCGACCACGACATTGTTGGAATAAATCGTAGCTGAAATAAATTGAAAAGGGGCATGTATATAATATGGTCAGTTCATATTCAACTTAAATAGAAGGGCGGTCACATATGAATTGACTAACAACAATTAGATGTTAACTCGAATATGAGATATATTTATTTTAATATATTGAGCTTCCGTTATATGAAGTTAAACATATTAAGTTCCTACCTTGTTAGTTACTGTAGTTGTTACGTTAACAACATCATCCGTATCTAAGTTGGTAGTTTCACTTTGGGTGAATCTCCAGTTTGTAAATGTCGCATTCACTAGCATCTTGTCATCCGATCCCCGCATATGAACTATATTTCAAAGCAAATTAATAACATTTCGTGTTATTACCCATGTTCAACTGCATCAATATCCACTAGGTACCCCTTCTAAAGTTTTACTACGAAATAATTGTTGCACAGTTTGGGCAAGACTATGCATCTCCCATGTCGTCAAGTCAGTGACACGGCCAGTATGATTACCGCACGTCCTTGGTTCGAATTGTATGATACTACTTGTTTTACAAGTATCACATTACCGTTGATTATATTATTCGACCTTTCGCTTTTTGTTATGAAAATGTCAAGGATTTAATGAATATCATGTCATAATTTTGATTGATTTATCAAAGATATACTCGTTCCTAGGCAACCATTTTATGTGTATAACATGTGACCAAGATGTGCGGGTGTCCTCTTTGGAGCAGAAGACGCTAATTATAAGTCTTACATTTAATCTTAATCTCTAGTATTTTTCTTCTTTCGTTCATATTTTGTTAAGTTAAATTGATTTTTAGTTCGGATTGGGTTTTATTGACACTTCGGTATTCTCAGACTATCTTTCAAAGTGTTGCAGAAGTCGTTAAGATCAGTTCATTTTGCTAAGTTTACAGATATGTTAAACAACAACTCTGTTTATCATATATTTCTCGATTTTAAAAATTCAAATATAAACAAACGGAAATGAAACCCACAAATAATCTGATCAAAATGATTCCACAACTTGAACAACTTGTAGGATGTAATGCAAACATTTTAGAACTAAACCCAGTCAATATAAGTCAATATAAGTCTGCTGAAACACTACTAGACGCTTATTCTTCTGGAAAACCTGGATCCAGGTGTTAAAAGGTAAAAACTTTGACGGCATTTTTGAAGTTGTTTTAAGAATTGACAATATTACAATTTTCTCTCTTTATATACATTATTAGTTATTTCATCTTAAAAAATGTAACTTGTTCAATTGTTTTGATTTAAAGCAACAGGAGAAGAACTATTTGCACTTATTCGTATTTAAGCTTATCGGCCTTTGAACAACTGGGCCGTGGTCTTAATTCTTGTTCATTTAAAGGATCGCTGTGTTCATAATCTGTCTTTAGGTTTAAAGGGACGATGTATAAACAGCGTATTTATATGTAGCCTATACGACTGTTAGTTTTAAAATTTATATTGAAAGTTCATGGGAGTTAAACGAGAAAGCTCACAAAGTGTTGCAAAAAAAAGATGAAATTACTTACGGATATTTTGTATTTTGACAAGAGTATACTTGTCAAACGCGTCACAACATTTAAAAACCGTCTAGTCACTTTGTCAGGTTCTGACTGATTTGGGTTTTTGTTTTGTTTACCTGTGTAGTTGTGTGAAGAACTGTACTCGATACTCTGTTTATGAACTTCGCTGAAAGCCAACATGCCCCATGCCGAGTGCCAAGCATTGACAATAGGGGTCACACTATAATTGTGTGGGTACAAAATTAAAATCGCACTCTGCCTCAGTGACAAAGGGATCAGTCTACCTTAAAATATCGCAACAGGTTCAATACCTACATAATTTGTGTGTAAAGAAAAACCAGACAATGCCTATTTCTTAACCGATCGTATCTCACTAATGCATATTAATGTTTGTACAAATTATATACCTAACTGCACTTGCTTGACCATTAAAAAGCAGAAAAACAACACAATCAGAATCAATTGTTATCAACCAGTTGACATATTGGTATTGAATAGATAATAGTTACAGAGTCAAATTAAATAATTAGTAATATGGTTATATTTTTTGCGTGATGCACATCTTTGCATAATATTTCAAGGGGTGTCTTACTGACAATGGCATTATTTGGATACGATATGATTACCGGTCATACACAGGAAAAAAACAGAATACCAATACGACAACAAAACCTTAATTAGAACTTGAAATCGATAAAACCAGGGGCAAAACATGAAAAAAATAATCAAATTAAACGGACGCCATTGAAAAAGTAGTGAAACATAAGGTCAGGTGTTCCAGAAGAGAACGCGTCTTCGGCTTCATCGGCACCATCCGCAATGTAAATCCAAGTCGGATCCAAGTAAATGGCATTTCTTCAAAGTTAAAACTGAGGCATAATTTTCAATATTAGGTATACTTACATACATCGAATCGTCCACTTTCCCGAAGATTCATTCGAGCTTCCATTGCACCTGTAGCAACCATTTCGACGGCGATCGACGTCACCAGCTGAGTCCGTATCGTGAGGTTGAGAGGCGGTAGATCTGGCAGTAAAGCCACAGGAATGGTCACGAGATCCATCACACCCGTGTCTAGAACATCGGCGCTGTGGATACTGGAGACCTCTCTCGTAGACTTCACAGATATCGTCAGCTGTTCTTGTACCATTCCAGATATCTACGATTACAAACTCACTAAACTTACATCTGGTTGTTTTGATGCTTTTTATTCTGACATATTAATTTTTTTTTACATGTGTTGCACTTTATATAATGCAATTGCTCTTTAATTGTTTTATTTTCATGCTATATTTCATTTAATTAATTTGTTATCAATTCGGTAATTGAACCTTCGAATCATTTGAAACTGACAATGAATAACAAAAAAATCCAAATACAATAAAATAAAATAAAAACAAATACTGTATTATTCGGGTTAACGTATTAAGCAAACACATTAAATTATTTGAAAATATCCCGTTTCTTTATATTCATATATAGCACACCATGTTATCGCTGTCTTTTAAAGTACATTTTGTACATTGTGTGAACACGTTAAATAAGAGAGGTAGGGGAAACACACCTCCGAAACAAATGCTTCAAGTTCAGCCTTTTTCTCGGGAGTACGGCTAAGCTTTAGTTGTCTACAAAAAATCGATAGGAAAGTTTTAATATTTTAAACAACAATGGAGTACATAAGTAGGAATCATGTACATGACTCGATGTGTACAAACTCAAAATATTTCTTATTTCGCCTGTTTGGGTATTTAAGAATTAATAGTAATCTATTTTTATGCTGTAAAGGTATTGCAAAGAAAACCGGAGTGTACTCTAAATAAACCACGAAGCGGTTTATGATCAGAGTACACTCCTATTGTTTGTATTATGGTTCAATAACATAATAAATAAATTGAATTTAATCGTTATAATTTCAATTTTTTTCATAATCTCTGTGAAAATCCACTTTTATTGTGGGACTCTCTCCTTTCAGAAATTATTACGCATTTGTATCAGCAAATCAAAAGCGACATTACAAATGGTGACGCCATTTTGTACATTTTGAGTGGATAACACAGATTTTTATTGTTAAACATCTACAGATATACTTACAGTCTATATGACGTAGAAATGTCGCCAGAACACGACTCACAAGCTACGCGGAACACCGTGTCGTCAGTATCAGCAGGTAGGCTGTTGTCGGTAAAAACACTCGGAGTTGTTTCTGTCGATAATTTCTGTATACCAAATACTTTGTTGTCGGGATTAAAACTGATTATCTCCGTGAAATTGGTGTTAAAGTTGACAGCTCCGACAATGGCCGAGGGTATTCCAGAGGTTCTTCTCTTGACGCGAGTGTGCGGTCCAAGGTAGTGAAGATCGACGTCAAAACTCTCAAAAAGATGTGCAAACCTAAAATGAAAAAAAAAAAAATTATATTAGTTGAAAGTCTGTTAACAATAAACCGTTTAAGAAGAATATTCAAACGGTGGATGGAGACATTATATATTTACTCCTGCATATTTTGAAAGCAGATTGATTCATTTGTTTTGGTAGCAAAACAAATTCGAGTACGCTTCATAGTGCGAATCGATAGCCTTTTTTTTAAATGTGGTCCACAATGTGAAGCAAGATGCATTTTGTTTTTATACTTGTACTTTATGGCAGAAATCATTCTTTTATTTAGCTTTAATGCTTAATTAATGTTTACAGTTTTAGAGTTTTAGTGGGTTTTTTTTCTACGAAACACATTATTGTGCGTGTTGTTGATTAAAAAGGATATGGCAAAAGGATTAAAAATAAATATGAGTCATCCTTACTCCAGTGGTCCAGTTGACAGTTCCACGCGGTTTTCTGTTTTCAAAGTCATTTCTAACACGTGCCGTAATGCGTTGTTTCCACTTTCACTTCTGTAGCACTCTCGTATAGCTTTCCCTATCACGACATCCCCGATGTTCCATGCTTTGATTGTTTCCGGGTCAAAGGTTACAACAACTAAAATTGTTTCCTTACACCGAATACCCTAAAAGAAACACGGTAAATATATATGGTTGGAAAGGAATGGTTATTAGCTTTTATTTCAATAATAAAAAATAAATTTAATCATTTTATGAAATTCGTATGAAAACAAAATCCATTCAATATTTTGAAATGAGTGCAAGAAATAAATATAAAACAGCAATATTAACTTGCAAAGGTGGAATACAATATAAATTGATATCAAAAGAAATATTAACTTTAAAGAAAATGCCGAAACATGTACAGAAAGGCAGTATGCTTTCAAACAAAAAGGGAAACAAGAAAAAGCTTAAGAAATGCCGAGGGCCTATGAAACAATTCTAGAAAGCATATCTGCA